>JARYHS010013630.1:250817923-250941925 GCA_031002005.1 Vandiemenella viatica
GATGTGGTTGAAATTAGTGAGTTTAAGTCAAAGAATGCACAGGATTTATGATCTGGGGCAAATAGAATAATTAGAATATAAGCAGGTGTGGGATTTGTAATAAACAAGCTAATAGGGAAACGGAAAGGTATTATGAACAGTTTAGTGACAAGATTATTTTTATGAGTACAGAATCTAAGCTTACATGAACTGCGTTAATACAAGTGTACCGAGCGTGGTGGTGTAACGGTTAGCGTTCTGGCCTCCCATTCGGGAGGACGGTGGTTCGAATCCCCATCCGGGCATCCAGGTTAGGGTTTTCCATATCACTCCAGGCAAATGCGGGGATGCTTCCTTCAAAAGGCCATGGCCGAATTCCTTCCCATTCATTGCCCCCCCCCTTTCCCATCCTTTCCCGTCTCTAAAGACGTGGCTGTTAAGAAACGTTAAGTTAAAAAAAAAAAGTGTACGTATATTAAACGTCACAAGAAGTTTTGACATATGGAATATAATGCACGAACTGAAAAATTAATCCCGTATATGAAGCAAGAAGAAAGTCTAACAATCATGAGTGACTGAATAATGGTAGTGACATAAGGAAAAGAGGAGAATACCGTACAAAGAATTCGTCTAGGTTAAAAGAAATGAGGAGGAATCAGGTTGTTCGAATTTTACACAATGCTGAAATGTTTGGAGAATAAAAATCAGTAACTCTAAATGCCAGGGTGTAATTTTTTATTCAAAGACAAAAATACTGGAATTATCTATGAAACAGATATTAACTGGACAGTGTAGGTAAAATATCTTCGTATGCGATCAAACAAGCGGCACAGAGTGTTGTGGGTAAGTGGTTTACGCTCTGGCCTCGAATTTGGGAGGACGCCATTTCGAATCCCCTTCCGGACATCCAGATTTGGCTTTTCCATGGTTTCCCCAAATTACTCCAGGCGGATGCCGGGATGTTTCCTCCAAAATTCCACGGTCGAATTCCTTCCCGTTCCTTCCGCCTTAAATGACCTCGACGTCGACGAAGCATAAATCCATAAGTAAAAATTTTTTAAAAAAATATAAAAAATTTAAAAAAACAAGCGGTTGACGTGGAAACCACACATAGGAGAGGTAAAATAAATAAAAGTCGAGTGAAATTTGCCAGCGATGGACTAAATACAGACCCAAAACGATTCCTGTGCAGTGCCATTATACAACCCACCTTCCACTACGGATATGAGATACTGAGAATGGAAGGCGGGCAGCCGCGAGGCACATAAAACGAGGCAGGCACTCGAAAACAGAGCGCTGCGCGTTATCTTGGACGCTCCTCGCTACCTACCCAACAGGGAAATTCGTATTGCTCTCAGTTGGCCATCCCTCACTGAGTGCATTAAACATAAGTCCAGCAAATTTTGCGGGAAATGTGCTGTATCTCCTTTTTCTCTCATTTCGCATATAGACCATGCACGCGAGGAATCGGCCTAACCTTACTGTTACCCAAGTCCACCCAATATCGTAAGCCCCAACAATTACGTGTAGGTCCACAAATGTTTCTCGAATAGTTTTTTTATTAAGTTTTTTTTTCAGTGTTAACAATAACCTCCCAAGCTTGAATAGGTCCCTCCCCCCAAATCCACCAAGGACACTCCCTACAAAATGGGCAAGGCCGGAGTCAAGCCCCCCCCCCCCAAACGAAATCCTAGCCCCCCCCCCCCCAAATCAAAATCCTGGATCGGCCTCTGGCCAGCTTCCTAGCAGTGTGCAACAATTCCAAACCTCTAATAGTTTGAAGAACCACTGACAAATGTAATAATTGTCTTCTTACTGGATCAAATAATATTAATTAATGGCTCAATTCAATTACTATGTACTGAGAGGCTCGGTTGTTGTCGCCACAGATTTTACGGTTATAGCAAGAAGTGATTAGTATCAAGGATTATTGCAGTAAGATACTTTAATGGATCATAGTTGAATTTCTTGAGAGGCATGTATGGGCGCCGGCAGGATTGCTTCTAGGGGGGTGCACCAGGGCTGCGTTGCGTTGGTGCCCCGCCCTATCGGTCCAAAATTTCCGGGTGACCTTTTTTTTGTTTTTTAGCTCTACTACTGCCCCGGGACCCGGGATGCAGGGGGGTGCACCAGGGCCGTAATTGGTGCTCCCCACCCCCTATCGGCCTTGCAGCCCCCTCCCGGCGCCCATGGAGGCATGGAATGTCTTATAGAAAATGCATAGGAATTTAAACACGAGGCGGCGACAGGATGTCCAAATGGTTGGCGCTGCCACAAAGACTGTATTGCCGACAAAGCGTTTATTGTAGCCTCTAAAGATCGTGGCGGGAACCTTTAGCGATGGATTTTTTTGCCGTGCATAATCCTTGAAACTCGTCGCCAGAAACGTACCCATAGACGACTATTGTCGACGTGGGTGGCCACTGAGAGGCAGGAAATGTGGTAAATGTTTAAACATTTCTTACTCAGTTGTGCTCGGGTCAATGAGCTTCTTAGATTCTTTTTGCTGCTACGAGCGAAAAGATTCCGGCTGGTTGGCAGCGGCTGGAGTGATCTTCTGGTAATCAAATTGATTCCCGCGTGATTTTATCTTTTTTGCTAATGTACATTGTATTTACTGACGAATGCTGGAGAAAGAAAACACCACGTCTTTCCGGAGAAGAGTCGAAATGATGGCAGCAGCTCGACGGAAGAACTTTCTGTCGATGGAGCCGACAGTTACCAGCAACCAGCTGATGAGACTGCTGGCCGTGGCAGGCTGCCTGGGGTGACGACAAGCAACGGTTCCGCTATTCCTAGCACGGGGTCGTCAGCGGCTGACTAGAGGGGCGGAGAGCAAGCTGCCACTGCACTCCACACCACCCAGCGGGGCTTCATCACCGCGCTGAAGTACAATGTATATATCTACCATTGCAAGAGACATAAAGGCTCCTAAATCCAGTAAATTCAGAACAATAAATTCTAATGGTCTCATAGAATTAATAAGATCCATTCAGTTAAGATCAATAATTTCATTAGATGTTTATTAATTCGTGCTTTGTTCTTTCATACATTCCATTCAGTTTTATCTGAATGATCAATTAGGCCTAAGAACCACGTCCGCAGTTTATTTAATTTAAATAATTAAAGGGCCTCATCAAATAATATCTTACGAGATACCCAATGGGACACTTCAATATTGGACTTGTAAACATAATATCTTCATACACAAATAAACTTATATTATACTTATCCCATAGAATGCAACACATTGTCACATGTATGTGACAATTGTAATTGGTAATTTTATATTGGATGTTTGTAATATTAAATTGTATAATTGTAATGCTAGAGTAATAATTTTCTGATGATTTGATAATTTTAATGTGGGCACTTTTAATATTAAGGAGATGAGAATGATGATATAAGTAGGCAGACATCTTGTGGATTAGTGGGACAGCGGGACTCAGATAGTTGGCGCGAAAGAATTAGAAATGACGATAGTAAAAAATTTGATATCCATCCTGAGGAAATCATGAAGGAAATAAGAAAGCTGAAAAAAAATAAAGGGGCTGGTGAAGATAATATTACTACAGATATCTTAAAGATAGCCGGATGTGACATTGTACCTTATCTTGAAATATTATTTAAATTGAGTCTAGATACTTGCTGCTTACCACAGGACTGGAAAAGTGCAATAGTAGTACCGGTACATAAGGGAGGGGTGAGAAATAGAGTTGAGAATTAAAAGCCAATCAGTTTGACATCAATGGTAGGTAAATTAATGGAAAGACTGATATGCAACCACATCAGAAATATATGTGAGGAACGTAAGTGGTTTTCAAGCAGGCAACATGGTTTCAGGCAAGGATATTCATGCGAATCTCAGTTGGTGGGATATATGCAAGATATTTCAGATGAAATGGACAAGGGAGGCCAAATTGATATTGTAGCACTAGATCTGTCTAAGGCATTTGACAGAGTAAGCCACAAAATGGTAGTAAATAAGGTAAAAACCATTGGAGTGGATAAGAAAGTCATTTGCTGGGTAGAAGAATTTTTAAAAGGTAGAAAACAGAAAGTTAGGGTAGGAAATGTAGTATCATAAGAAGTGGAAGTAAAAATGGGTGTGCCATAGGGTAGCGTATTGGGACCATTGCTATTCATTATTCTAATGAATAATTATGTTGATTGTTTACTTTCTGAAATTAGATTGTTTGCAGATGACATAATGCTGTATAAAAGAATCAAAACGATAGAGGATTGTAAACAGTTGCAGGTTGATCTGGACAGGATATCTAATTGGGTTTGTAAACATGGAATGAAGATAAATGCAAAGAAGAGTCAGCTTATTAGATACACAAATAAAAAACAAAAGGTTAATTATGAATACAAGGTGGGGAAAGAATTGCTTGCTGAAGACTTGAAATGTAAATATCTTGGAATTACTTTTGATAACAAACTTAACTGGGCAGGACACATAGGACAGGTGGTAGGAAAAAGTTTCAAAGTTCTGCACTTGTTGGTGAGAGTGATGAGGGGATGTACGAGAGAAGTCAAGGAATTGGGTTACAAAACTTTGGTCAGACCATTGCTCGAATATGGTAGTGTAGTAATGGACCCTCATTTTACGTATCAAATACAGGAGTTGGAGAGGGTGCAAAAAAGGGCTGCTAGATTTGTTTCTGGAAATTATCGCAGAATGCAATCAGTGACGGATATGATAAAGGAGCTGGAATGGGATTCATTGCAAGACAGGAGGAGAATGAGGAGGATCATGGGAGTGTACAGGGCATATACTGGCGATGAGGCATGGATAGATATTGCAATAGGTATGAAAAGTAGTTCATGGAAGGGAAAAGATGACCACTCGATTTCAGGCACAAGGGTGTAGGAAGATTCTCTTTTTTAGGCAAGGGTGTCAGGGATTGGAATGAGTTACCAAGATAAAATAATGAATTATTTACCGAAAACTTTGAAAGAATTTAAAGATAAAATTTGTAGAGGGCAAATGTAGGTAGGTGCAGGGTAGGGGGAAGATGGGTGTGTAGGGAAATTGTCACCGGAGCCTGTGCTCCATTGCAATTAAATTAAATTAGATTAAATATAGCCAACTGTTGACAACGAAAAAACAGGGCAGTTATCAGGTAGATTTAATGGTTATCACTGACCTATCTACAGAAACTCTCATAAGCCACAGAGACTGTTTGTGAACCTCTCAGATTAAGATAGTAGGGCTCAGCAGGGCCCGCTCTAGCGGTATTGCCGCCCCGGACAAATAGACAAATTGCCGCCCCTTAAGATTATGTAGAATCATATATTTAAAAAAAAATTTTTTAATCGAATAAAATATTTGATTTTAATTTTAAATTTAATAAAATCATATATTCATGAATAAACTTATTGAATTTTGATCTAGCGGCACAAAATAGAGAAATTAATTATGAAATATCTGAACATAGCCACAAATTAACCATATTTTTTACATTTTTAAATGCTAATACAGATGGAAATTATCACACAAACAATCTAAATACCATTATTTTGAAAATAAAACGAGATTACATCAAATACGCTAAAATCACAAACAAAACCTTTTTATCTTACTTTCAGATTGCGAATTTTTTATTACATCTTAAAATTTACTTCATCAACAATTTCATACTCAATTGCCAAAATGGCTAAATCATTAAATTATCAATTTCTTGGTTTTCGTAAATGCTTAGCAAGGCGTCGTATACATCTCCCAAATGAAATTTTAAAGGGTTTAATGTCTCTATCCTCTCTATCCTACTCTCCCATCTAGTGTCACTCCATCTTTTCGAAGTTTAACCCTGAACATGCTTTAAAAGTATTGCCCATCGAAAAGTAGATGCCAAAAAGAATAAATATATTTTTTGGACCATGTTGATGAAATTAGCGGCTTCCAAGGATGCTTTTGTCATTAATAACAAGATTGAGAGAATGACTACTACACAGAACATTGAATGCTCCCGAATTATATTGTTTAATTCTAAATTACACTCCTGCTTTATTGCCCCTCATATTGGACCCGTTGTCAGTCCCTGTCCTCTGATGTCCTGCAAATTTAAACACAAGTCATTAAGTTCTCCAACTATAATGTCAGACATTTGTTTTCCTGTCGATCTTTCGACTGGTAAGAAGCCTAAAAAGCTTTCATTAATTTTAATTTCAACATCAGGATTAAATTTATTGGTTGAAACATATCTGATTACAAGAGTAATTTGCTGTATCTTACTAAAGTCAGGAGTACAGTTTTAAAATTATAGATAAATATTTGAATTTTTTATTTCATTAATAACATGAGACTTTACACTTTGATGCAGCAGATCTACTATCCCGGTTTGTATATTTTCCCCAAGATACTGAGCGTTAGTCTCTACTTTTTGGAGCACTCAGCGGACGTGCTCTTCCATAATGGGATCGTATTCAGACAGTAACTCAACTATTTTTAAGAAATTACCGGTATTATGCTCAAACAACTTGTCGCTTGTTCCTTGAAAAACCAGTCAACTTTTGCCAAGCATTTTGGTAATTGCAACGATTCTTAGAAGCACCTCATTCCAATTATTTATTTCGGCATTAATAACTCTTTGAGCATCTACAGTTTTACAACAATTTAATCTTTTTGCCTGAATATGGTTTTTTCGAAATTTCATGCTCTTTTAAAGTTTCGTCGAGGTTCTTCCAATTTTTAAAACCCTCCTTTGAGAGAGAACTAACTAAATAGCCGAAAATTTTGCAACAGAGCAGTAAACGCAGTTTTGTGAAATATAGTAGCTATTCTCGCAATATTTGCTCTCCATTGCTTAAAATTCGTGCATAATATTTTGCGCTAAAATGTCGATCTGTGTCATTGGAAGGAAATTTGTAATTATGCAATAGTTTAGGTATACCTTGCCTTACTAAAAAGCTTCTTACGGCGTCTCGTAAAATTCTTGGCCACAAAGTTTTAGAACGCCTTCTGTGAGTCTCACGTAGGTGTCAGTTCCAATTGGTTTAGAAACTTCGTTCATTTGTTTGCTATTATTCTCTGACGATTCTGTACTTCTTTTGTATCCCGACCTAATATTGGATTCTAAAATTTGTTTTGGTAAACCCTGAATACAGTATATTTTTTTAACGCTCCAGATTGATTCTACCTTTCCGCTTCCTTTCCCAACCTTTTTTTTTTTTTTTTTTTTTTTTTTTTTTTTTTTTTTTTTTGTACTGGTAACCAGATAGTTTTCTTTGACCGTCAGACATTTTGGAAGAGGCACGCACGTAACTCAAACAATGTACACTATAAAATAATATAAAAAGTAAATATTTATCCTTGTTCTAAATAAGCTAAAACCATAAATAAGATAAATTATTCTCAGTCCATATAAAAAATATTTATGCACAACACAAAATATTTTCCATACCCTGTAAACATAAAGAAAGTCTAGTGTTACTACACAGTCAAAGCTTATTCGCGGAGGATACGATCCGTAAATTTGCTGCAAATACAGAAACCATGAATACAGAATGGCAATTGCTATAATCTTAAACGGAATACGTTCCAAGTTCACAAAAAAAAAAAAAAAAAAAAAAAAAAAATTGTGTAGAGTGATTGTCGCGCAATACACTTATTAAACCAACTGACAAAGTTATTCACATTCACTAATATAGTTACTGGATTTCTTTTTGTTGAAACGGTTTACAAATGCAGCAATTAGAGTATCTGGAAACCGCATTCGTATATATAATAAGCATCTTGGGTTATTATATATTAGCAGTTAACTTTCGAAATTGAATATACTAATTGTATGTGAAGTAACTAATCGGTAATCAGCAGCTGGTAATATTATTTATTTATTAATGATAGTAAGTACTGTCCCACACTAAACTACAGTATTTTCACAAGCGATCAAAGCTAGCGTATGTAATTTAACCCAACCATAACACTTACAATGCCTGTATCTAATTTGTACAACAAATCTGTGAGGCTCGGATTACGAGAAGAAATTATTATTCAAATTATTCCACTTCGATTTTCAATAACTAAGATCCATATTGATTTGGTTCATAAATTCAATAAAATAAATACTCAGCATCTTCCGCCAAGCACTAACAATTCCATGTATTAGAGCCTAGTCTCAATTGCGAAAAAAAACTCCTCTTCGCCGTGTCTAGTAACTTGTGGGCAGTATAACGTCGGAAACAGTGCTGGTAGCCGAGGGCAGGTGTAACAGCCCCCAGCTACCACGCTTCTGTTGTGCGCTTTTGTAGTTGTGCGCTTTTGTCGTTGTGCGCTTATGTCGTATATCCAACTAAATTTTATGAACTTCCACTTATCACTAATAACGTAATAGTAAGACTAATCCTGTTGTGTAATGAAACCACTTTTATAATTAGCAATAATAAGCAAGTTGAGACAATAAAAGTCGAAACAGTGTTCTACTCGCGTGCTAAGGCCCAATTCACACAGAAGAGACGTGGCGCGGACTTCGGGCTGAGACATGGCGCGGACGCGGCGCATTTTGAAGTTGCTCCTATGCGGTAATTCACACAGAGGCGGCTGGGCAACAGCGCGCCCCTTTGAGGTCCGCGCCCCGTCTCTAGGGGCGCACCCAAATAGCTAATAACTGTAAGTTTTTAACGAACGAAAGAATCGGTATGTGGATTTTTTATTAATTGGGTATTTAACACATTAATATTATTAATATTTTTCTCACACGTACAGCCGAAATGGCGCCCCTAAATTTTAGCGCCCCGGGCAAATGTCCGGTTTGCCCCCCCCCCCCCCCTAGATCGGACCCTGAGGGTTGGTACGTTGAGAGCCAGCACCCCTTAGTTCTGAACTGATAAAAGGATTCTCCAGAACAAAGGGAGCATCTTTCGGTTAGCAGCGGTTGAAATAACTGGGTTTGTGCGCGAGCGGTTCAGTTGTGCTGTATCTTGAGTGATATTTAATTATGCTATCGTGCAAGATAATTTTGAAATAAATGTTAATTATTTGTAAAAGACTGCTCTGTGGTACCGAGCGTTGTGGTGTAACGGCTAGCGTTCTGGCCTTGCATTGGGGAGAACGCCGATTCGAATCCCCATCCGGGCATCCAGATTTGGGTTTTCCATGGTTTCCCAAATCACTCCAGGCAAATGCCGGGATGCTTCCTTCAAAAGGCCATGGCCGAATTCCATCCCATTCCTTTCCCACCATCCTTTCCCGTCTCTCAAGACCTCGCTATTAAGAATCGTTAAGCAGTAAAAAAAAAAATTAAAAAAATTAAAAAAAGCTTTGTTGTGTAACCTGCTACTGATAAAGTTGACTGAAATCAGGTTAAGAAAATTTATTGGTAAAGACAGGAGGGTGGAATATTACAACTTAAGAGATTACAATTAGACAGTGTAAAGGTTTAAGACCTGAGACTAATAACAATATGGGCTACACGCAGAGAGATGACATCTGTTTTTCTAAGCCATTCAGGCGCGCATGTCTTATGCACTGCTGTTGCGGATCAGGCTCTTTTTCGGGCTTTGTGCCTCGTCGTTGCCATCGTCATTAGAGGTGAGAAAGGATGTATGGCAAGGAACGGTGAGGAATTCGGCCATGGACTCTTTCCCTGCATTTGTCTGGAGTGATTTCAGGAATCTAGGCACTCTTCAATTCTACTGTTCAGTTTACAGTTTGCTGCCATTTGTTTTGGGGTATGAACTGTTTTTCTCACGTTGTTCACTATATGTAGTTCGGGGGCAAAAATCGTGATGAGTGGATGTACCAGAGAAGCGAAGAACTTGTGTTACAAACCCACTGTCAGACCATTACTTGTATATAGTGGGGTAGATGGGGTCAACAGTTTTGGAATTGAAATGCAATTTGCACGGGAAGTCAGCTAGAGTTTAAATATGGTGATACCTTTCTTTCAATCGTCTGTCTGCATGTAGTGTGTGTAGTTTATTTCCACCAGTAATGTGTATGTATGTGTGTTTGAATATGTTTTGTGACGAATGCAGATGTGAGCAAGCATTCAAAGGACGGCATTGCAGCATGTGTTAAGAAATGCTCTTGAAGCTACTGATGCCTTTGTGGTGCTAGGGGGCACATGTTACTGGATGGCTTGTTGTTATGTGGGTGATATGAGATGATGCTGATGTGATTAGTTTCGTACTTGGACACATACTACTAAATTACAAAAATGGCTGAGGTGTGTGAGAGGCGAGGTGATGCTATTGTGAATAGTTTGGTACCTGGGATAGCTGTTACTGATGGATTTTTTTTCTGGTTCCAGGATTAATGAAACTATACAAAAAGTGTGTACACCTCCTCATCAGGTATTGTTCTCACTGTTTGTCGTGTATTCTTTAGAATTACCACTCCTGTTTCACCTACACTGCCCATACCTACATCCATTTGCCTTAACCCTACCCAAATCCTTCTTGAAACGTATCCTTTCATAAATGCGGTGTGTTTTTTTATGCACAGAGTAATATGTTGAGCTCAGAGACAAGAGACGATCGTGATATTAAAGTTTTTCATCTGACTGACTGTTTGCTCCCCTTTCCAAGTATTACATTATCTTTAGGTCAATCCAGTATGAATGCTCGTTTAAGTTAACTAGGACCACGTTAGGCCTTCGTTTGTCTTGAATCTTTGCGCTTGAAAGTGTAAACAACCATATTACAACTAGAGTTGTTATCCTTGAAAGAGACCTTCAGTTTAACGTGGAATCCGAATGGAAACTAACCGATTACTCGAATCATCTACGACGCACGCATTTCCACACTAGGACTTGCACCTAATTGAATCCGTTGTTCGCCCGCGGCGGTGTTGTGTCAGAAATACTCAGACTAGTTACCGGTTAGTGGTACACCCAGAAATAGCCGTGCAATTTGAAGACAGCAACGCCGGCCGGGCGCTGACAAGCCACGCGATCGACATTAGCGACAACAGTTAGTGCTGCCTCTGGTGACGGGGTGGTGAACTATGCGCTTGCTTCCGTAGTATCTACCTCCCCCCACTACCTGCCCTGTGACGTCACGTAACGGTAAAAATGTTCCAGCTTAATCAATCCCTACCTATTCTTCAGTCCAACGAATCCGAAAATGAATAATTTGCGGAGAGGATAATGGTACACAGCTCTGAAAATCGGCCAGTTTAAAAGTTTTTCAATTACTTTTTTAGTAACAACATTCGCGCAGATAAATTATTAAACTAACCAGAAGGATTCGTTTAAAGATGCTGCTGTGTTTTCTAAAATTAATTTCAATACTTTATCACAAACTTTCTCGCTGGAAGTTACGTGAACAAAAGAACGAAAATTAATCAGCGACAACTATTTACATTACACAATAGGGACAAACAAGCGATTCAGTTTACTTTTTATTATTTTTTTATAACATTTCTCTTATCTTATTTTCGCGGTCATTTCGAGATAAGTATGTTGCTTGGAGCAATATATGCTTGCAGTCATTTCGAAATATGTTAGTCGTGAATTTTTCAATTAGCTTCTGTCATGGGTGCCAGGAGGGGGTGCACCCCCCCTGACATCCCGGGTCGCCGTCTGGGCAGTAGTATAGAACTTAAAAAAAAAGGTCGCCCAGCCCGGAAATTTTTGGGCCGATAGGGGGGGGGGGGCACCAATGCAGCCCTGGTGCACCCCCCTAGAAGCAATCCTGCTGGCGCCCATAGCTTCGGTCAAGATCAACGCCTTCCCTCCAACTACATATACCTTTCACGAATCGGGCGGCTCTTCTTTGGACCATCTCTAATGTCTCCATTAACCCCTTCTGATAGGGACCCCATACATAACAACAATATTCTAAGTGAGGACGCACTAGTGACTTGTATACAATCGATTTAACTTCCGGAGTGCATTGATTTAAATTACGACCTAGAAATCGGAGCATACGATTTGCTTTCCCAATTACATTCTCGATATGCTCTTTCCACGACAACTTATTACGAATTGTTACCCCTAGGTATTTAGCGGAATCTACCGTTATAAGGACAGTACCATTAATTGTATATTCAGAGCTAAATGGTGTAACCTTTTTACTTACACGCATGACTTTAATGACTTGGCACTTTTTAACGTTTAACTCTAACTGCCAGTCTTTACACCACGCAATTATTTTCATAATATCGTTTTGTAAAAAAGTGCGATCGTCCTGGGTTTTGATTTCACGATTAATAAGAGCATCATCGGCAAATAATCTCTTTATCCCCTTATTATGTCGCACAAACCATTAATGTATATGAGAGACTACAGACGCCCTATCACGCTTCCCTGGGGTACACCGGACCTCATCTGGGTAAGTAATGAACGCTCACCGTCAAGAACTACACACTGTTTTCTGCCCTTCAGAAAATTTGCAACCCAGTCGCATATTTGTCTAGATATGCCGTAACCACGAAGTTTCCTAAGTAACCTACTGTGAGCCACAGTGTCGAAAGTTTTTTTAAAAAAATCTAATAGAACTAAATCAACCTGGGATTGCTCATCTGTAATACGACACAAATCGTGAATTTGAAGTTCAAGTTGTGTTTCGTAGCATCGGCCGTTTCTGAAACCATGTTGATTTGGGTTTAAAAGCTCACCTTCATCCAAGACCCGCAAGACATTTGAATAGATGAAATGTTGTAAAATCCTGCAAAATATTGAGGTTAACGAGATCGGCGTATAATTTTGAGGATCATTAACATTGCCATTTTGTAACACTTGACAGCAGTCTTCCATTCGGCTGATATTTTTCCTTGATCCAAGGAGATGGTATATAGTTTCATCAAATACGGCACTATTTCCTTTACGTACCTAGAGTAGAATCTTGTAGGAATACCGTCTGGTCCAAGATCTATTGGTTTTTACATTCATAAGTACTTTAGTTATTCCCTCAACATCAAGAACGAGATCATTCATAATTTTGTCGGTACGATTGTTAAATATCGGAATCTCCTATGAGTTTCCTATCGTGAAAGCTTTTTTAAATATATTATTAAAAATTTCTGCTTTCTCTACTCTTGTTTCTGATAATTCTCCATTTTCTTTAATCAGCAACGGCATATCCTTACGAGAGCCTCTTATTACTTTGATATACGACCAGAACTTTTTTGGATTAGTAATCAGATCTTCGGATAAATTCCTGGCTTGGAATTCTTTAAACGCATCGCGCATTACCTTACGCACTTCCGCCCGCTACTGGACTAATTTAGTGCGATTAGATGAGTCCCTAGATTTCTTCACCGTGGCATGTAAACGCCTTTGCCTCCTGAGCATACGTTTCACTTCCCTAGTGAACCAAGGGAAGTTCTTACTAACCTTAATACACTTCTTAGGAACAAATTGATTTAAACTGGTCCATATTAGTTCTTTTAAATTAACTTAAAGTTCCTCAACATTTGTATTTAGCTTGTACGTTTCAAAACATTTACCAAAGTCATCAACCATACCCGCATTGTTTGCCTTATCGAAGCAATATATGAGTATGTCTTTGTCATGCTTCAAATTCAGACTAGGCTTAAAGTTACCACAACCGCCTTGTGATCACTTATACCGTTTTCAGCACAAACCGTATCTACAATATTAGGATTGCTAATAAGAAAAAGATCCAGAATGGACGAGAAATCTTTGTCGCACCACGTTGGCTCTTCGACCATCTGTTCAAGAGATCTTTCTGCAAATGATTCTAGGAACGTTTCGGTTACTACCTTATCTCTCCCGCCCAGCCGGAACGTGTATGTGTCCCACTTAACCTACGGTAGGTTAAAGTCACCACCCACCATCAGTATATGTCCTTGAATTTTTTGTAAATATTATTAAGCGACTGTCTGAAGTATTCCGCGTTAGCCAAATCAGAATCCGGAGGTCGATAAAATGACCCGATTATGAACTGCAAATTTTTACCAGTTTTTACTTTGACCCATATTAACTAGCAAAAATTTTCCGTTTCAGTTACGACAGAGCAATTAACGTTTTGTTTACAGCCACGAACACACCCCCGCCCATTGAGACAGTTTCTGTTCTTCCGAAAAACATTGAAATGAGGGCAAAATATTTTGCTAGATTCAACCTCTGGCGTCAACCAGCTCCGGTTCCTAGTATTATATTGACATCATTAGTCGCAACTGCGACGTGAAAATCTGCTACTTTCCCTCTAATAGTCCAACAATTTAGGACCATTATCCTTAGCTGCTTCGTATTGTTGTTTGTGGGGTCCTAATTCGCATTTTTCATATTCGGATTCTGACAGGAAACGGGTGAAGTTTTTGGAGCTGTAATAAAATGATTCGCACCATCACTACCAGGACCAGCGTCTAGGTTATCGGCACATCCTCTTCGATGAACAGAAGGATCCTCGCGCTTCACTGTGTTAATAAAAAATAATTCATATCAAGACGGTTCCATATTTTAGCAGTCACTTGGTCGCCATTCTCTGTGTTAGTGGACGCCCGACATATCAAATGCGTCCCAGATGGCAGCTATCATCGCTCGAAGGTCGATGAAGCTCCAGTTGTTTCTGCGATACAGCTCCAGAAAATTACAATTCAAATTAAAGATCTTCCACCTTACGGCCTCCCCACAATCGATGCGCTGCACGACACTACAAATTGAGAGCTGTAATGAAACCGAATTTTCCCGGCGTCTTCATACGCCTTCTGGCCCAACTTGTCCATGGATTTAACTGTATCTGGAACAGAATCACGACAAGAGTCATTAGTACCGACGTTCGCAGATACTCTTAACTTACGGCAGTTCCATTCTCTAATTGCTTTTGGAATGGCCTCCGTGACACGTGGTACGGTTGCTCCGGGAAGACAAACAGAATGATCGTTATTATGAGGATCTGCACCGTTCTTCGTGGCTAGTTCCCGTAGCGGTTTCTCCAGACGTCGGACGTTGGAGCTGTTAATGACCAATAAACCTTTTCCTGACATCGCTGGAGGTCTGCGAGTAAATCTTCCCTGATGTGATTCTGGGCCATTCGCACTTGAATCTTCAGCCTCCTGCAACACGGAAAACGTATTACTTAGTGGCTTTTTTTCTGAGGATTTGCAACATTGTATCAAGAGAGACTGACCTTCACGGGTCTATTTTCGTGACGGATATTATAGTTGTAGTATAGTACCTTGATATGACATATCGTCTTATCCAGTCAGCATTTGAAATAAACACAATTGCCTTAAAATTGAATGATAGACACGTAACATTTCAATCTATGGACCTTCTCCATTTTAGCTATATCTGTTTCTTTTGATCCGTAGGGAGTTTCTACTTAACCACAAATCCTTCCTAAACCTTAGTTCTACAGAATTCAGCTCCCAATACTTCGTGCTTCCAAGAGAGATACTCCATTACAATCACCTGATTGTGAGGCATTCCTAAGTGACTTTGAATAATCCTATTTCTAGTCTGGATATTAATTTGTCAATCCAACTCATATTACGCAACAAAAATTACTCCAAACTCCATGTTTATATTATGTTTCCATAAGTATGATTGGTTACGTATTGACTTTATGTTTGTCTCAGGCATAAAAACCATCAGTACATAACAGTAAGTATCTCAGCGGCTCAGTCGCCAAGTTCCAAAATTTCTGTGTCCGGTCACAGGTCCTGATCCCGGTGGGTCCAGGAATTTTTAGGAGTTCTGTTTGATCATAAGAGCCACGCCAGGATGTTTCGTGGTTAGGATTCCACGTTAAACTGTAGGTCCCAAGGGAAAGGAACTGGTCGTTCTACATCTAACACAATACTTTGTATGTCGCCTTTGGCAGAATCCAGCCAACCTTTGAGTTGTGGACTAAGTGTTTTAGTTTTACATATCCGATATTGTGGTAGGTAACTGTTCGACGTAAAATAATTTAATTTTATATTTTATTAATAAGAATTCATTCGTGAGATGAAACCAAATTAATTATTTTGGTATTCTATTCCGGTCATCTAAAGGTAGTTGGAAATTGTAAATGAATATGGTCATTGCGTCTCCTTAGTAAGAAATTTCGAGTCAAATAGTTAGAGTTTAACACAATTTTGAGAATTTTATTTTTATAGGTGTGAAAAAGCTGCATTTCCATTTCAGGATTATGAACAAATATTTCAGACATAGAACCGCTGCGCAGTCACCGAAACAAACAGACTTAGTAAATCAAGGAGTCAACAAGTATTCGTTTGGAATTCTTGATACAGTAGAACAAAAGATACCTAAGGGGAAATAAATATCGATTTATTAATATTATAATCTAAAAAGAGGACCACAGATCAACATGTACAGACTTTAATAGGAGCCCTGAAGGAGTGGAGGAACATGCTACTGAACTGCCTCTTTAAAAGGCATTGTAACTCTCATACCAACGTGAGAAAAAAACTGGTCTTTGAAACAAATTCCACGTTCATTATGTTGGTGGTCGAGACGGCTGTAGGGGATGAAGTTGCTCATTAGAGAAGTGACTAAAACCTGGCTGAACGTGAGCGCTAATTTTTAGCGTGCTTTGCTTCACACCTGTGCATACTACTACATAGTCAGATTCAGTGTCAAGGAAGAATCACGCAAAAAGAAAATAATGGAACTCCTCTTTAGTTTCAGTTAGAAAAATTAAACAGTAATTAGCAACAGACAAATTTTTAAGGGATCCTACATTTCCGTCAGTTTGAACTGATGGAAACAGTTTTATTGCTGGAGCATTGGTATTCTTTGGGACTAACTGTAAATAGATTGTTAATGTTTCACTCGTGTTCAATAATGTATTTGTTTTATTCAGTTTCATACTTTAGTGTGAACGTATTCATTTAAGAAAGTATCGTAGGGTGTATTTCATTTATAACGATTGGTGACACCGGTCCGAAAGATTTTCTGAAATGTTAGTGGTGGCAGAGAACGCCATCTACACATCGTAATTGTTTAGATCCACTCCGAATTACACTCACACATACACCCATATAAATGTGTGTGTGAGCGTAGTTCCGAGTTTAGTTTTTGTGAGATAAATGAACGGACAAACATCTTTACCAAATTTAAGGCCTATAATGAGCTCCCGTAAATCATTAGCATTACTTTTCTTACTGAATTATTAAATGAATTTCTAATGTATTTAACCAAGTGAGACTCGTTTATTAAGCCAATAACGTTAAACCTCTGCAGGCTAGACGCGGGAACGTAGTGGGATACCAGGTTCAAACCACGGCAATGACGTAAATTCAATTCTGGTTATGATTTTAGACGATCTTTAGTAATCAGTTAGACAAATGCTGAGAGAGTACCCAATTAATTTAGTAACTGATAAATTGAGACGAAACATGCAGCAAAAATCATATATGTTTACTAATCGATGGTAAAAGTAAATACTTATGGCATTATTGGATTGGAAATCCGAAGGTCTGGTCAAACGTACCATTAATTACGTCTGTCGAGGCCTACACAACCTACGGGGACGTATAATTTTATATGAAATCCGAAATACGGAGCGTCGTAGTGCACTTCATATCAACAAAGCAAAGATTTGCTGGCGATTAAGGTCAGTTTAATAGCCCGTACAAATGCCTGCGGTGACGTGTTTCGATCCAGTGGACTTCTGAAACCCAGTCTAGCGCCTTAAACAACTGAACCCCCACCTCCTGCTAATTAATTGGGGCATGGTGGCGCTTACGCTCAACCTAATCACATGCTTCACCTCCGCATCCCCACGTTCCCCCGTGCCTCTTCCCCACACTTGTTTACAAAACAGATTATGGATCGTCAGAGACTGTTGGAAAAAACCTGCTATGTACACGGAACTGTTGCATTCAAAATAAAATTGAACCCTTCGAAAAGCGAAAATCACTAGGAAGAAAATTGTTTAAGTAAATACAGCGTAGGCCTACATTTTCACAAGCAAAAATACGTAAAAATGAAATTTATTGGTCACATAATAATATGAGTTAAGCTCACAAATAAAACAGTGCTCCAGTCAATTGTTTGCGACATGAATTCCAATGCCATAGCGCATATGGAGTGTTAGTTCATCTCGCTCCTATACTGCTGTTATGGATGACTTCTGGTACCGTCAGCACATAAACGTTTTTGTTATAATTTCAGTTTTAAAAATAAGACTGTATCAGCATTACCATATCACGATAAGCTATTAGTTTGTCTCTGGCCATTCAATCCGAAGTTACAGTAAATTTAGTAGTAATTGGATTACAAATTTACTAAAGTATTTTAAATAATATCTGTGTTCCAATAAAAAATATGAGCTCTAACCTAAGATTATTATTATTATTTGATGAGGTGGTTCTGTCTCTTAATTTTATTCTTAAGAAGCTGGTGCTTTAATTTTTTTAATTAAAAAATGTTTGAGTTTGCAGATTTAAAACGACCCATCGGAATGTATCTGCTTTTCACCATCAAACAATTACGAAAATCTGTAAGGTAGTGAGTTCTTATTTCATTAACTTCTGTCAGAATTTAACCTGCTTTATACATAAACACAACAGGACCGAAATAAGAAATCTGGAAGTTCAGATAACACATTTGTCAGAAAAAGAGATATGATGTCGTAAGTTTGATATTCATGAGTATTCACTGTATTAGGCAGCCAGATTTCTCTCCAGTTCATTTTTTCCCTCCGAGAGTATTCCCTCGTGGCCTAATGGGCTGGAATGGTATTATTACAGCGGAATCTGTGGCGCAGAACCTTCCAGTCCGGCACGCGCACCTGTGACACCTGTAATTTACTAACAGGAACGGCCCAGTGTGTTGGAGAGAGGAAAAAGTGCGGGTCTGACAGAACAAAGTAAGACAACAGCTTCCTGCAACACAGTCATAATAATCATAAGCTGCCTATCAAGATAAGTTTAGCGTATATAATTTCGATTATAATGATTTCAGCAATGTTTTAGGAAAGGTAGTACATTGTTTTAAAACACGCATTTATGAAACTATCAGAATGATTACAATTTTCCTATGTTGACAAGAAACGGTAGATAACGGTAAAACATATTTCCTGAAGAAATAAATTTTGTTTTCATATTAACATATAATTGAATATCCACTCAGTCAGTCTGCGGTTGAGGCGAGTTGACCAGAAAATTAAAACCTTGAAGCGTCTATTCGTCTTTGAGTTAAAACATTTCATATTTCGTATGTTCGTTATACTTGGTTGGAGGCGTTCTTCATGAGCACCTTCGATGGCGAACGGGCAGGCTATATACAAACGATTCGACGCAATTTCTTTCAGTAAACTTTATCAGCATTCTAAATTTAGCTTTTGTCGTAATTTTATTATATGATTATTGACATTAATAACAATACCTATTTATGAAAAATTAAAGGCTTGCATTGTTGGATTAGTCTTTATGTAAAACTGATATGATATGAGTTGTACTGGGAGTCAGTGGAGCACATGAGGCGAGTGAAGAGAGCGCTAGGAGTACGTAACACGTTTACGCATCGTACTGGACGGACAGAAGAGTTGATAGGACTACTCGAAAGGGATAAATAAACACTTCATTTCAGGCATAGGGATGTAATTATTTCTATGGTACTAGCTAAGGATGTCGCGACTGGAATAAAGTATCAAACCAGGGCAAGTGCATCGTTACAATTAAGTAATTAAAAAGTAATTTTGGTCTTCCGTCTGTTTATTTTTGTATATGCACTTAAAAATAATTTCGTAAGGGGTGAGTATCAAAACATTTCAGATGTATGGTCTCTACTCTTCCTACTCAGTGCAGCACTAATTCACCTTTGTAGCTGCTGCACGTATTTTGCGGAACATAAATGACGAGAAAGATGTTTGTCTACAAGTTTAAACGAAGAAACTAGGTAATTAAATATATAAAAAAAATACTGAAATACATTACTTACTTGCAGAGAAGGGCCACACTGGGTCCAATAAATCGCGAGGCAATCTACAGCGGCAGGTTTGTCAATGATGCAGTGCAACAAGTTCCTTATTACGATGAAATGGTCCATATAACTGCTCACAATTTACACACAAATGTTTACCGAAACCACATTTTCTCGACGGAGCCAATGAGGTTAGTGATATTTTGTAACCTCACTTTACGCCTTTGCCATCTTCGTGTCCTCTAAAGCCACTAAGAACGGATGACAAAGGAATCTGCGGCGAAAAAAGTTTCCGTTCTATGTTGGTAGAGTCAAGAAGTATTTTTTCTTCTTGCTTAGATTAGCAGTCAAGAAGAAAACGGCATGAACGCAAACCAATTTCAGCCAGTCACACGACAAGCCAAATTTGTTGTGACTCGATTTTGCACGATATGCTTCAAATCGAACGAGGTTTCCTTAGTATTTTTCACTGTAAAATGATTGATTAACGACTTTACTACTTCTGCACCGTATGTTTACATTGTTCATTGCAGCTTTAATTTCAATCTGACTGGAAGTCGAGTTTTAATGGGGGCAGTGTGACGACTGGAATAAATTATCAAACCTGCGCAGGTGCTTCTCTTTGTCTGTGTAGTTAATACTCTTTAATACCTAACATACAAAATGAAGTGTAATTTTAAGGTTTCTGTGACGTATCCGTCTAGTGCAGCTAAATAAAAAACTTCGTTTTTTGGCAGACGCGTTTCGATTTATTCAATCATCTTCGGTGCCCTAGAACAGTTTTATTACATGCTTTGATGTTGTTTATAGTACGTTTATAATTCTAATCTGTTATGAAGTGCTATGAATATTACATTCTACTTACAGTTTTTGTTTCCTTTTTTACAATGAAGTCTGGGGAAGTTCCATTTCAGCACTTTTTCTGGTGTTCCACACATATACTGTGTTGTATTTCTATTTGCACAAACTTTCTTCATTTTTGAAAACACACTATTGTTTACGCACTTTTCTGTTGTGTAACCACTGTACGAGCATTTGTTATTGTTTACATTACTGTGTTCAGAGATGCTTATAATTTCCGGCAAGTATCTTATCGATTTGTGTGTTTAAATTATATCTATGTTTTAGCGTTGTGTGTGTGTGTGTGTGTTTTATATACACTCCTGGAAATTGAAATAAGAACACCGTGAATTCATTGTCCCAGGAATGGGAAACTTTATATACACATTCCTGGGGTCAGATACAACATATGATCACACAGACAGAACCATAGGCACATAGACACAGGCAACAGAGCATGCACAATGTCGGCACTAGTACCGTGTATATCCTCCTTTTGCAGCAATGCAGGCTGAAATTCTCCCATGGAGACGATCGTAGAGGTGCTGGATGTAGTCCTGTGGAACGGCATGCAAAGCCATTTCCACCTGGCGCCTCAGCTGGACCAGCGTTCGTGCTGGACGTGCAGACCGCGTGAGATGACGTTTCATCCAGTCCCAAACATGCTCAATGGGGGACAGATCCGGAGATCTCGCTGGCCAGGGTAGTTGACTTACACCTTCTAGAGCACGATGGGTGGCACGGGATACATGTGGACGTGCATTGTCCTGTTGGAACAGCATGTTCCCTTGCCGGTCTAGGAATGGTAGAACGATGGGTTCGATGACGGTTTGAATGTACCGTGCATTGTTCAATGTCCCCTCGACGATCACCAGAGGTGTACGGCCAGTGTAGGAGATCGCTCCCCACACCATGATGCCGGGTGTTGCCCTGTGTGCCTCGGTCGTATGCAGTCCTGATTGTGGCGCTCACCTGCACGGCGCCAAACACGCATACGACCATCATTGGCACCTAGGCAGAAGCGACTCTCATACTGAAGACGACACGTCTCCATTCGTACCTTCATACACGCCTGTCGCGACACTACTGGAGGCGGGCTGCACGATGTTGGGGCGTGAGCGGAAGACGACCTAACGGTGCGCGGGACCGTAGCCCAGCTTCATGGAGACGGTTGCGAATGGTCCTCTCTGATACCCCAGGAGCAACAGTGTCCCTAATTTGCTGGGAAGTGGCGGTGCGGTCCCCTACGGCACTGCGTAGGATGCGACGGTCTTGGCGTTCGTCCTTGCGTCGCTGCTGTCCGGACCCAGGTCGACGGGCACGTGCACCTTCCGCCGACCACTGGCGACAACATCGATGTACTGTGGAGACCTCGCGCCCCACATGTTGAGCAATTCAGCGGTACGTCCACCCGGCCTCCCGCATGCCCACTATACGCCCTCGCTCCATGTCCGTCAACTGCACATACGGTTCACGTACACGCTGTCGCGGCATGCTACCAGTGTTAAAGACTGAGAAGGAGCTCCGTATGCCACGGCAAACTGGCTGACACTGACTGCGGCGGTGCCCAACCCCTTCGCAGCTAGCGCCCTTCGACGGCCAACACTGCTGTTCCTGGTGTGTCCGCTGTGCCGTGCGTTTAATCATTGCTTGTACAGCCCTCTCGTAGTGTCCGGAGCAAGTATGGTGGGTCTTACACACCGGCGTCAATGTGTTCTTATTTCAATTTCCAGGAGTGTATATTATGGAATTGTTTTAAGTGTTCTGAATAAAGTCTAATTGGTGAGGTTAATGTAGTCATTGATTACATTTTCCCCTTCATATATTGCTTTCTGTATGTTGAAAATTTCTTGTACTGTCAGCATGTTTTTGTTGTGGTTATTAATTTTCAGTGTTTGCATGTCTTTCCGTATATCAGTGTGTTCGTGTTTGTTATGTATATGATTTTACCGAAATTTAGAAGGTGTAGTGGATGGTATGAATGATCTGCATTCGACACGACTGACTTAATTTTCGGTCAGTTGAATGGACGAAATTTGCCGTAGGTCAGCTGATCGTGACGTCTCTGACAGAGCCGTCGCATTCAGCTCTCAGGCGGAAACAGTACATCTGCCGGCACTGTGTATCCGCGCAGCCGTGCTCCACTGCGGGATTATACGGAAGCGCTCTCGTAGTGAAGGGTATCTGCACAGACAATAGACAACGGCCCTTGCGGAACGCAGGGGCGTATCTAATTGTACAGGGATCCGCCGGCTTGCTTGCTCAGTGTCCTCACAATAGTACCACTGTCTGTCCACCACGTGGATTGCTTCTGGTGTGAATATAGTACCGGCGGTAGACATGAATTTATTGCACCACATTGTCTTCGTTTCCATTTTTTTTCCCGAATTAGCAAGCACATACGTTTTGTTCCTGACCGAGACTGTATTACAGGATATGTACTTCTGTTTGGGGTAGAACGAAGGTCACACCCGACAAAATGTAGCGCCTGCAACACATGTTCTGTTTGAGCGTTGCCAAACTCATCAGCGAGTAATTAGGGCTGTTGCGAATTGGGCTGGTCGATACATGTCGATAACATAGCAGCAGGGCTTTGACGCTTCGCTAGTTCGTTCGTCACGCTTTAATTCAGAGCGAAAGGGTCGGTCGTTCGCACTGGCACAAGTGTCACATCATTAACTATTTACTCCTGCCCAGAACTGAAAAAGTGGAGACAGTCAGTAACTAGCTTACAGAAAAATCGATCAAATTCTTTTTCATTCATCATGGAAAATTCTAACATAACTCGTCAACACTATAAATTTATGCAATATGACGCCATGTTTATTAGAGAAATCGAATTATATTCCTTATAATGTTAAGGGATTAATTTCAAAATTTCGCTACAAACCTAAGTTACTACAAAACTAGTAAGGATCTAAGCAGGGCCGGCGTTAAGGGGGGTTAAGCAGGGCAAAAGTACCCGGGGCCCGAGCCACCAAACGGGGGCCCCGCCGGCCTGGGTGCCTAAATAAATAGAAATCAAATAAAAATTTTAAAATCTGCACCAACAATTTTAAACATTTTTGTATTAAAATTTTCTGAGTTATAAAAAAGAAAAAAAAATGTAAGGTAAAAATATTTTCCGGGTCGGAGGGGAGGGGGCCTAAGTCCGCTTGCCCGGGGCCCGAGAATCGTAGCGCCGGTCCTGGATCTAAGCACATTGAAAATAACAATACTGACAGTTTCGTGCTGGTAGAATAACACTGTGGCGACCGAGCGTGGTGGGTGAAAGGTTAACGTTCTGGCTTCGCATTCGGGAGGACGTCGGTTCGAATCCCCGTCCGGTCATCCATATTTGGGTTTTCCGTGGTTTCTCCAAATCACTCCAAGTGAATGCCGGGATGTTTCCTTCAAAAAGCCATGGCCGAAATCCTTCCTGCTCCTTGTCCCCAGTTCTCCCCGCCTCTAATTACCTCGAAGTCGACGAGGCGGAAAGCCATAAGCAACTAAAAAAAAAAAAAACTTCTCTTTTGGTATACTTGAGGTAGCAATACAACACCTAACTGTTACAGAAGATCATGGAAGCGAGAATAGGTTACAACTCTCTAATACATCTTACACTTCCAAAATTAATTGTTATGCTGTACGAGATATTTCGTAACAGTAATACAGAGTAATTTTCCCCGGGGTTGAAAATGAATCATGCGAGATAGCAGCTTACGGAGCTTCATGACTATTATTGAGTTATTTACCTCGAGCCCAAAGCGTACTTCTTGTCAGTCAGCTAATGACTGAACCTAGTTAACGAACGCCACATCATTATTTCCTGTGAAATTATTATAACACCAGCAGAGTACTCGAGTACATAGTTCAGAATCTAGATATGATAGTTCTAATGTTTTATCCTGCTCGATCGGATTATTGTAAACATCTTCCATCGCCATCTAGTGTGACCAGTTTCCCTACCGTTTTCGAGAAATTTATGAGGTGTCAGCATAAAATAACGAGACTACCGTTTGTGGTGTACCCAGGAGTAAGGATTGCCACCAGTTACTATTACTCTCTATCATTAAAATTTTGTATATAAAATACCTTGTTTAATTTTGTCTGGGCGCCATAGAAAGAGTCCTTCTAGAATTTTTAATAAACATTTAGAAATGTAATTATTTGTTTTGTTACTGTAATTTTATATACTGACACTTGCATTTATTGTTATCAATATAAGGAAAGATGATTTGCATTGACTAACACATATAACAAGAAAATTAAATCTATATAATAAAAATTGATTAAATAAACAATACAATGACAAGAAAATTAAATCTATATAATAAAAATTGATTAAATAAACAATACAATGACAGATCATGAACAAAGTCCGACTAACTCAAAATAATATCAGAGAGCACAATTCTCTATAGGTTTTCGCTTTCCGGTACAATGCTCCACACTTTGACTCGGTTTGTTCTGGCGGGATACGAAAAATTGTGTAATTACCATCTAGTTGATGTTTATATTGTAGGCAGCGCTGTCCGTTCTTCTGGAAATTTTGTGCACAACACACACAAAACAAAATTCAATCGTCGCACTGTGTTTACACTGGACGAGCACTTGCTTTGGAACCCATTCGATGATTATCCTTACGAACGGCGTCTCACTGGTCAGCTGCAATCGTCTCCTCAAAACAAGGGTTTTAGCGTGAAACAAAAAAAACAAAACTTGTCTGAACATATTATCAAATAATAGTGTTATCCTTCCATGCATACACGCACACAACCGCCCTGTACTTCTCGCACCGCTAGCACGGGCGGACTGCCCCACTGAAGGAATGTGCGGTTCCATTATCTCCTTTCCCATCTCCAAACACCTGCACTCATTAGAAAGGTTGCCGCGAAGATTGCACTGCCAAATAGACTCTGCTGCTCACGCCGACCAACGCTTGCTTGCGGATGGCTTCACGTTATAAAAAAATTGTTTTGAATTTATACATACCTAGTCTTATCACCTTCAATATACACCTCTCATGTCCTCTTTAACGTTCCATACGAATTTTCCATTTGGGAGCGTTCATAAACCACGTCGCTCCATTTTGGCCTCCTGTGAACCGTCCCTTCCCCTATTAGCCTGACGTGACTTTTTCCTTTACACCCTTCCTCCCCCTGCGAGGCACATTGCGTTTTTCCCCTATTGATTCGAGAAGATATTTTGTACTGTTTTCTCTTCTCAGACTATCGTAAACTAAATACAGATATAATTAAATGACGGGAATAAATAATTACAAGCTATTATGTTTTCTGTACCGAATTTTGTTACTCAACCCCAACCCCTCCTGGACCGAGCCACGTGGTTTATGGACGCCCCTTGTTTGAAACAGTGCTGGAAGTCTTCTTCTGTGAGCTCCTTCACGACGCATGCCGCTTTTTCTATCACAGCTTCAACGGACTTAAATCTTGTTCCTTTTATTGCACATTTGACTGCGGGAAACAGATAAAAATAACATGGTGCAATGTCAGGAGAATAGGTTGAACACGGGGATGTTGTACTTCATTAATAACGCCTTCCCAGATAATGCAGAATGAGACAGGGCGTTGTCTTGATAGAAAACCGATGACTTGTTGTTTCACAATTTAGGTAGTTTCTTTTCTTGTTTTATTTTTTCACGCAGTTAAGCAAGAACCTCAAGGTTAGTTAACTGACGGTCAAATAGAATCAGATTACCAACTGTTTCAATATTTTCATCCGTTTCTGATGTGGAAGGAAGACCAGGAGTGATTCATCTCTAACTTATTCTCAGCCATGTGGGAAATGCTTAAACCACTCAAAAACTCGCGCATATAAAAAAACATTCACTGCCATACACTTCTTGTAGCTAAAAATAATTGTTATTAGCGTTTTTTTCCCAAGTTTCATGTGAAAATCCATGGCAATTCGTTTCTCTATTATCATTTTTTCATCAAAACAAAACAACAGCTCTTATATAAATGACGGCCACGGCCATACTGATTTCTTTACAAACGCGGGAGGTGCTGTATTTGAAAGAGGAGGCTTCACACTACTCAGCTGTCAGTCGTCAGCATTTGGCGCATGCGTAATACTTCTGTAGAAGCATCACTATCGTTATTTTATAGCCACACCTCGTACAAAAGATTGAATAGTTTCATATGTAAATGTGGAGAAGACTTAAGTTTTTGTTTTAAAATATTCGTGTGCTACGTCCCATCGAAATCGGATAGAAAAAATGTGGATTTGTATTAAAAAATGTAATAATTACGGTAGTTAAAGAGGAAGAGCGGTTTGTTTTTATAAACTAAATGTTGACAGTGTTTGTATCTCTTTTTTTAAAGTATGCGCGTGCAAAGTTTAATAAAGCTAGGATGAAAAATGAGGATTTATTTGTCGTCCCACCAACGTTAAAACAATTTTTAAATTTCAAATTCGAAAGTGTCTTAAAAAAAAATTAAACATATACAGTATTTCCCCTTTGTTTTGAAGCATACGTGTGCAAAAATTTTATTCTGATCGATTTTTTTATCTGCTTTACGTCTCTCAACAGCGAGGTCTTTAGAGACGGGAAAGGATGGGGGCAAGGAATGGGAAGGAATTCGGCCATGGCCTTTTTAAGGAAGCATCCCGGCATTTGCCTGGAGTGATTTGGGAAACCATGGAAAACCCAAATCTGGATGCCCGGACGGGGATTCGAATCCGCCGTCCTCCCCATTGCGCTATCCGTTACACCACCACGCTCGGTTCTGATCGGATAAAAATTTTGGGTTTTTATATAGGACATACAAACATACGTACATCCATATTTACAGATGTATAGATGTATACACCAAGTCTCTAGATTGTGTGGCTTCCTTCTCTTAATCTTTGTCAATAATGATGCTTCTCTTTTATTTAGAAGACTGGCTTTGTATCAAAAAGTGACGCCATGACCTGTTATTATAAATGCCTTCCTCTGGTTTAAAAGATGTTAGAATTGTATGCGTAGCCCCTACGAAAGTGTCTTTGAGGAGGGTAAAATTTCATTTATAAGTTGAATTACAGTAGTTTTGGCAATCGCAGTTCCGATTTTTCGGAACAGATCTGGTAAGACGATACCAGTAACATACGTATTTCAAAAGTGTTGAAATACTGTTCTGATGGACCTGAATAGTTATAAAAACTCGTAAAAACTGGAGAACTGCATTAACACTTAAGACTCCGTAGGAATCTAAAATGTGAATTTAAAAAAAAGTTAACGGAGGTATCATGCATCTTGATTTTAACTAGTGCTAAAATTCTACACGTTTCAATACAATAATTGTAGAAGCATTACACGTTTATTGAATTTAAGATTCACCTTTATATTGGTATCACATGAACTACCTGTAAATCATTAAATTGGATCGCAAGATACCAGAAAACAAAAATCTGTAACCAGATATTGTTTAGTTTTATTAATGAAGTGCTGCTATATAAGCACATTACCAGTGATTAAACTCTAATTTTTAAACTACTACTGTTTTTAATTCCTTTTGTAATCAATTAAATCTGTTATAACATCAAATTACATACAAAATTAATTACAGTTTTATGAAAATAGGAGATTTTTCTAGATATTACAACTAGTTCCTAGCTAAAATTATGGTCAAATACTTTTCTAAAAGGAAACGTGGGGTTGCTCTACCATAATTGCTGCATGTTAATAATTATAGGAGCACAAGGTACACAAAAATCGGTAACTGCACTTTCCTCAGTATTGTCAGTACAACATTGTGGAACAATACTGGTTTAGTTTCTGAAAATTTACGACACACAGAAAAAATAATAATATGACATTCGTCATTAATGTAATTGGTTCTTTTGATGTTACAAACAATTGCAAAAGAAAATTTAAACTAAATAGTGGGTCATATTCTTTAAAGAAAATTTTTTGTTTGTGGTTGTTAATAATTGGAATGTTAATGAGTTGTACTGTTGTTTTTTTCGGCTGAAATGTTCATACGTGTTGCTCTGCCTGTGTCGTGCCCACCGTAAATAGTAATCCACTTGTATTGCGGATAGAGGCTCCATTTTGTGATTAGGGGGATAAAGTCACCAACAGGTAAAGATTAATTAAGTCTTTGTAACAGGAACTCCGCACATGAGAAGCCAATTTTAAAACAGTTTCCTATCACTCGGTAGAAATCTGCGGGAAATGGAATGCTCCTACCTTTGCCTTACGCGAAAAGAAAAACATTACCATGATTTTACCCCTGATCAGTGGTGCCTTCTGAAAGATTCTGTCAGTCACGATTCCCTTGGATGGAGATGTCAACAGCTTTATGAAATTTTAGTACTGACTTGTTCGTAACTGCAATCGGTGCGGTGGTTGTCATGTACTTTATTCAATTTCATATGCTTTAGCATAAAATTTTAGCCTTCTAGTGTTTATAGCTAAGACTGCTGAAAATACGCGACAATTAGTGTAAAGTGCCAGTATATGAAACACTTTTTCTATTTTCTTCCTTTACATAATAGTACCGATGCTTTAGGGACGAACATTACAAATAATGTTGTCTTGTCTCTCATAAACAATGAACTTCTTGCTTTTATTTTGATACGAAGGAAACTGATGATATGATAGAAATATGAAATTAGTTTATTTATTACAATTGGGATCATTCTTTCCTTTGAAAACCAAAGCACATTGAACTTCATCTGCGGTAAATTCAAACTTTAATTTCTACAGAGCCAATATATAACAACTGCTGTTTGCTATTGTTAATCAGGCTGGGTTCCTTATTACTCCTCAGCTACGCACCAGAAGTCACCGATTCCCTTTGATTTTATGTCGGCAGTACATTAGGAACGTATTCAGTGTTCAGGCTCTTTACTAAATCCGAGCTGCTCATTCATAACATTCATTTTATATTGCTACAGATAACTCTATCTTCTCGATATTTGTTTTCCTTTGTTATGTCAGTTTTTAAGATTCCGTACCTCTTGAAATAATAACGAGACCATTATTTATCAATTTGCTTGATGCAACTCATAACTTCATAGCTCTGTAGCCTTTAAACTATAATTGTTTAGATATACCCAAAACACGAATACATCCCAAAATTGTGAAAATAAATGAATACATGATTATAGCGAATTGAAGGCAAAAAATTGTTTAGGTAATATTGTTGGGAATACGATACGTGCTAATAAACCACCGTATCTGCAAATTTTGTTATTATTATTATTTTTTTGTTTTGTTTTAATCCGCTATAGGTTTGAGTTTTGACGGGAAAAAAACTAATTCCCCCTTGAGTTCTGTCCTTTTTATAAACGCCTTACTCGCGCCCAAGCGTAGGCTGATATTTATTTATTACTCCATGGCAACGTCAGGGAAGACGAAATGGGGTAGTCCGCGCCGAAGCTATGCCGATTTAGTAGAAGACGGTCATTATAGTAATTTACGAAGTTCGTTTTAAAGCGTTGGGATTTTACGGATGTGGTGGACGAATACTACTTGTAAAAAATATTTGGATGACTAAGCATTTATGGAGAATGATAGTACCATGCTTCTCGTAGAAAGTGTTGAGGCATTGTTACAAGATACTGAACGGTAGTTTGAGAAGCTGCGTTCCTGTTGCCTTCAATTCTGACCTACCTTAAAAGACATGCAAATGAAAATAAATTATCGGTCGCTCTCCATCTTTGTAATTTCATGTGAAGAAATAAGTCAGAGATGTGAATATTATTTAAGTGTAATTGTGATGGACGCTGAATTTGCTTTTTCTTCGGGAAGTGTACCTTATCATGTGTCCACACACATTGCGTAACGAGAATGTGCTAAATCCAACCTGAAAACAATATTAGATAATACACGGACGTTTGTGAACTTTCTAAACGAGATAGACGTGTATGAGATGTGTCCTAAGCTTACGAGCTATTAATTAACAGACAGTTTGAATTTAATGATTGTTGCTACATTTATTTATTGGTGAAAGAATCTTCAATTGAAATCACTTTAATTTTCCCGCCTAGTATTTAATCTATTTTATTTTTTAATCTTTGTAATGACTTATTGATTAAACGCATGAAAATTACTGCTTCTAATTTTGAAGACTACAAATTAAGTTCCCTTTATGGTCTGAATCGTGATCTGCTGGTGGTAATAGTGAGATTTATCTCCGCACGTTTTATTTATTGCATGTGACAGTGGAATAATATGCACTAAATTTAAAAATGTATCAGTTGTACATTTCAATTGGTGGTAAATGATACTTCTGGTTGTACATTGATGGGATGACCATACTGATTCCTCGTTAGTTCTTACACCATTGCAGATTCCATATCGTCCCGCTACCTTCCAACTGCAATTAACTTCTTATCGGCTTAAACTGAGCGGGGATTTATGATTGATGATTCTGAAGCGTTCAGAAATTACGATGTTAATCAACCAGGCCTAGAGAATGATTTCAGTTTTGTTGTAGCAAAGAAAGTTTATTACTGAAGAATTCAGTGAAGTTACTTAAATTTTTACGTAAGTCATAATTTATTAAATCCACGAACCTTAACACCATAGATATTTGGAGCTCAGAGAGAAATGGGTTGACTTTGGGATTTGTGGAGCAATGACCCTTAATACTCTCTAATTAATGCCAAAAGTTAGTTGGGACCGTTGTCAGTGGTCATTGTGGCAGTTACGGGAGCGGGCGGTATGCCAGCCAGGTAACAGCTTGGCAGTGGACGCTGCAGTCGATTAACTAGTTGTCGACCTTTGTGCCACTGTCGACAATGTTCTCTTTACAGTGGCATGGCTTCGGTCAGTTTACTCCGGTGTGTCTAGCGGTCGCAGAGTTCTGCTCAATTCCGTGATCCATTGTCCTCTTCTGCCTTGTCAGAATAATCTTTTTGACAGTTACCAGTCTGCATGCTACGTTCGGAGATCTTACCGTCCATTCGCTACTCAGAAGTGGACGAAGTATTTCCTGCAAAAATACCTCGATGGTTGCGATCTGTTGGCGGTTAAGATAAGACGCCGCGCATGTTGAATGTCTTCATTAAACCATAGATAAGTCAACGAAGTTTCATTACCTTCTTCCAAAACTGAAATCCATCATAATTGACCAAATCACTTTCGACATGCGATCAAATGGGACAGCTTCTATTCACAATCTTCATTGACGAAACCATCCAACTTTTAACTTCAGTAATTATTGGTTTGTTTGATTTCATGTTTCTACACGTTGCTGTAATATATCACTTTAGATCAAACATAATCACTTTGATCTTATGTGAGATCCATCTCAGTGATGTGAAACGCCAATAGCATTACCAACTACTGATTACCGCTTACGTATATTCAATTTCCAGTGTTAACTACATAATATCTCATGTTCGCTGCTATACATAAATGAAATTTACAGATAATTTTACTGATTGTAAATAACTACGCTATCTTCTAATTGTAACTTTTTGTTGATTTTATGCATTGGTAATTTTATTACCTTCATAGTCACCACCTGTAATCTACCCAAGCTAGTAGTCTCTTAATATGTTATTGGAGACAACATAGTAGCTCATCTACAATTATTTAGACAGAAAGTTTCCTGATAATTACTTAAAGAAGTTTGGTGCAAGATTACATATGAAAGAAGTATATTACATTTATTTTAGATACAGAGGCGGACGGCTAGTCAGCTTTAGACCGTAGTACACGAAACATTTCTTCCTTCGTAAATCGCGTTTTTATCTGCCTTCAATATTCAGTATCACTCATGGATAGTATTTTACCAAACCTTAAGTCCACTGTTTTATTAATTACTAGCACAGCACTCACAGAACCTGACAATATTCTACAAATCGTATTACTTTATCTAACATAAGAACAGCAGATAGTTTTACTTACTTTCTGGTATTTTATGAAGTAATGGCAGATTCCTCACTATCAGTGACTGCCTTCATGTGTTGTAACATCGTCCGGAAAAAGAATTGAAGCAAACTGAATATTTTCCTTTTGTTCCTGGAAAGGTTTTATAACTATTTTAACGGGACCTCATCTGTTTGAGCTAATCGTGGCTTTCTTTCTTCCCCAGATCCTATACGTCGGTAATATCACCGTCAAATTTTGAATCTGAGGTAATGTGAGCAATATCGTGCCATGTGGAAGACGTTAAGTTTCCCAAAATATTTTATGTCCGGTTCGTCGAGGCACTAGAAGTTTGAGTTCAACATCCGATGTTCACCAAGACAAAATGTCTGTCTACTGTACCTTCCAATCTCTAATACTCTCTCTCCTATCATTAATACGTCATCTACGAACATTAATATAATCACAATATGATTAACAGTTCTTAATTATTCTCCTGGATGAGCGATTACTCTTCTGAAATAATGTTACTCCCCTCAATACCCCAAAACTTTAGAGTTCTTTGTCAGTCATCGTTCTGATAATAATTCGTTAACAGAGTAAAATCAGTACTGAAGTGAAAACTCCTTCATTAAAGTTTGAAAGCTGATAGGTTTTCGTTAGTAACATTTTATTTCATATGGTAGTATGCTGAATAAAGAGACTTCGTTGAGTTTTATCTGTTTCTGTACTATTTTCAATAACGTGGAATTATTTTAAAGGTTATTTTTAATCTTATTGCTGTATAAGCCATAATTGATAATGAAGTGTTCAGTACTTTCTTAATTGACAGTATGTATTGTATTGGCCTTTAAGAATATCTAGATTTCTTATTTTCTCAAGATGTACAAAATATTCTTAGGGCACATTTTTGTAAAACACCCGTTAATTTTCTTTAGAGTATAATTTGTAATGTTTTCAAGATTTTGTGCTACCTAGTCTTCTTAATACATGCTAGTATCACCTAACATCGATGGGAGATCATTGATGTATGTTCAGGGCCGGCGCTAGGAATTTCGGGCCCGGGTAAATGAGCGACCTTTTTTATTTTTTTAGCTCTACAAACTGGTTGGCCGACAATGGGCGGATTCTTAGATTCTTGGCTTCTGACCTGGGGGCCCCTACAGCAGGTGATCGGGGCCCCCATCAGCCGGTGGGGCTCGGGTTCATTTGACCCGCTTACCCCCTCCCCCCCTAGCGCCGACCCTGTGTATGTTACTAACAGCAGTGGACCTAAAATCGATCCCTGAGGAGCAAAATACTTAACTACATCCCGGGTTAAGTTTAAAATGTTTCCTGTACTTGCATTCTTAATGGAAACCCATTGCTTTTATTTCATAGATAAAATTTAAACCATTGTCCTGGCTTACTACTATATAATGCTGTAATTCACCTGCGAAAATCTAATCATCAATATAATCAAAGGTCTTAGCTGGAACTTAGACGATTCTGTTGAAACACCTTTCGTACATTTAAACTGAACTTTAAGAAGTAAGTAATTGTAGTGCAGATGTGCATACAGCGTTCTGTTGATTGATTTCTCGCAGATCCTTGATAATGTTAATACAAGTAACATGGGTCCATATTTCTCAGTCTTTGAGGTATCACCCTTCTTATAAAGTTAATTGATTATTGACTTCTTAAACGAGTCAGGAGCAATACATTCTTCAGAAGCAACTGTTAACTTTGCTAATTGTGGCATTAAAATTTCTCAATGTATGCAAGTAGGCCTCATCGTAACCAAACCACTTTTTTTTTTAAGAGATTTAATATTTTATTTCTACTTGATTTTGACTGGTGAGAAATTGAGATATACATCCTTCCTTGATGTTAGGGATTTAAATATTGTTAAACCACCTATATCACCAATAAATTTTACTTTTATGTTTTCAGCATCCGGCAAGATGTAATTATTAAAAAAACACATCATAGAGATTAGAATTTATTTAAAAGATCAATGTTAATATTTAGAGCTACATGTTTAGGTTCAGTAGCTCACACTCCAGTTTTTCTTTTTATAGTGTTACAAACACGTTTTATATTATTATCTGAGCTTCTAATCTCTCTGTTTATGGACAAACACTAAGTTACTTAAATTACTTTGCTTAAAATTGCACATTAAGGTTTGTAATGCTTTCTCATAAGATCATTATCAATCTTCCAAGCTTTTATACCTGTTTATGTTTAATACCTGTTCTTAGCCAGATCTTCAGTAGTATTTTTGACTGTCTGCAAATAGTGTTGTAAGAAGGCATCTGCCACAAACTTCGAAAAACCTTTGTTAAAAATAATAGAATTTGTCCCCAATTTCTTTATTCGGGTATTTAGCTGCGTTTTGTTTCTATTTAATTTCGCCCAAAACGTACTGACACCTTCTATGGAAAACAAACTATGCTTCTGTTAGCAGCCTAAATATTTGTTCATGAATAAACTTAAATTTGCTCTAGAAAATGCCCACAGGCTTCGGCCGAAACGTTGTTGCATTTGAACATTAACACAACGTAGCTCATCATCTGACAGAGGAATAAGGCATGAATTTTTACTGCTGCTAAAATAGTTACAAGTTGTTATTTAAAACATAGTGGTCCAATCCTCATTGATAAGTTCATTTGATAATGTTTTTAATAAATTGTTGTTGGTGTAATCTACATAAAATTTTTAAAACAATTATTTATTGCTTTTCCAAGCGCGCACGAAGTAATTGATTGAGCATTGTGTAGGTCAAACTATTTGTTCTCATTGCAAGGCTCCTGGTAGCAAATAACCTCAATTTATCACGATCGATGATTAGATATTTCTTCCGCCTTTTGAAACAGATGCTCTCAACAATTCATAAAACTTTTGTCGTTTCCACAAAGTCCATTAACTTATTTATTTCATTTTATTGATAACCTTCTCCATCTCAGTTACGTTGGTTGTAACGATTAACGAAGAGAGTTTCTGCAATTTCTTCAGACTTCTCAATAATCTGAATATTTTTAACGTTGGAAATGAACTCTGCTTCCCAACTTCATCTTGCACCTTCGTCTTCACTGCTTTCAGGATTACTTTCGTTAGTCAGCAGTTTAGTTCTGCCGCATATTAAGCGATAAAGGATTAAATTTAATCAAATGCTCATCTTATTCTGCTATAAACTTCAGGGATTATTCAAGACAGTTACGAGAGTGAACACAGAATTGATTAAAACAGTGAGGCGTTTTATTGAATAAAGCAGTTAAAAGTACTGGAAACTGTAACCTACGTCGCCTTCTAGAATAGACTTACTTCCATTGTTATGTTTGTCAACAGCATGAAGAATAAATAAGTTCGAATCATTCCGTAACTAATGTCAGAAAAATTCGTAGTAATTTCGAGGATTAAATCTGAGCATCAGTATACCAAGTTCAAAGTTTGTCTGTCATCATTGTATCCCAAATTAATTCATTAACAAGAAAATGTAATAAATAAAATAAAATTTCTTGATTCATTCATTTTCTAAATCGAACTCAACAGTATTCCCATATTTAAATGTCTCACAGTTCCTGTAGATGCAAACCAAAACTATACACTGCGTGTTCTAAGGACACGAAAGTAAGAACTGAGATGCTGGGCTATTATTACAGTTCTGACCTGTTGTGTGGAGGTGTTAAAATTCTTGTTAAGGGAACATCAACACTTAAAAAAAATCCTGGGCATATTGATAGAGCAGCTTTACAATGAACCTGATAAAGGTTAAAATGTTGAAAATAGTTTTGCTCTGTCTTTTTTTTCTTAATAAATCTGTTAGTTTTTAATAGAAAGCTAGTTGAGTTGCGAAACAGCAGGTTGTGTTGAATGATTTGTGCATATGAAATATGTGGCTGTTACTCTTAATAGGAGGTATAAAATTCAAAGCTTCAATTTACTATTAATACGTTTACTTTTGTACGTTTCGAAAATGTTACAGGAATAAACATATGACTATGGTATATTTCTTGATTTTCAAAATTGGTTGTTTTTTATTCCTATCCGAGTCAATGCAAGAACTGATGGAAATTCGTGCATACTCATTTTACATTTCTCGAGGATCTAAATCTGAAACACTTGCATCATTTCGTTTCATGGATTAGGAACTGCTATATCCGTTTATTTTTATTTTTTTAAATAATTGTTAACCAACTGAGAAACTAAGAAGTAACACATTTACCACATCTAACTAAATATACAGAATTTATTCTGACTGCATCAACTCAGAATAATACACATACGACAGCAAATACTTTTTTCTTTTTAACTGATTATTTCAGTAACAGCCATTATGAATTAGGTTCCAGGTAATTTACTTGTTTCCATACTACATTTAAAACGTATATACAGGTTATTTGAATAGGTTACCTATAAACTTGACTAGGTCTTAAAGAGATAAGAATTTAGAAACTTAACAAGGGAAAGTATGGAGCTAAGTGCAGTTACAGATCAACGATTTTTCAAAGCAAGGATAAAAACTTTGAGATTGTCTCCCTTTTATAAAAATAAAAAGGTCACCGCTACACGAATTTGTGACCCCCTCAAACATGATTTTGCCGGACGGGGCGAGTATCCCGGCTTGCTACCCCCTCCCCCCCTCCTTCCTTTCCTACATGCGCAGTTAGAAAAGAGAAGTCGCTTGTGCATGGTGACGCTTTCCATGTGCCCACTGTTTCCGTTTCCCATTGCAAATTCATCAGTTTCCGGTTTTATGCACGCAATTAGCCACATTTCAAGAATATCTTTAATCTCGCCTTCAATCATAGAGTTATCCGGATTTGAAGTATAAATTATATAGATATCTGACTGTACAAGAAAAACGTATCTGGTACTTTCATCTCCGTCAAATCATTATCTCTGATCTTAACTTCCAGTAACGCCACCGGAAGAGGATTCTGTAACGGTGGAACGAGATACAAGGACAGAACTGAGGACAGAGAGGGGGGGGGGCGGAGGGGGTGTTTTATCTAACTTCATCTAGGTTATGCGCTTTATTTACTAACAGTTCTACTTAGCTAAAGGCGGGTTTACACGGTTCACTTTTCACAATCACTCAGGACAAATCAAGGTGAAAGTGAATTCACTTTTCTTATTTTTTTTTTTTTGTAACAGTTTAACATCCCTTTTTAACAAAGTGGTCTTTAGAGACGGGAAAGGATGGGGGCAAGGAATGGGAAGGAATTCGGCCATGGCCTTTTGAAGGAAGCATCCCGGCATTCGCCTGGAGTGATTTGGGGAAAAAATGGAAAACCCAAATCTGGATGCCCGGACGGGGATTCGAACCGTAGATCCAGTAGATGGCGTTGTAATTCGATTTATTTATGCTACAGTCTATTCCACGCCATATGTGTGAGTTTCTTCAATTTTAGTTGTGCTGTGTATTGTGTTATAATTATACTGTATTGTTGTTCATCGTTTGTGTGTCTTTATACCTAACGAAAAAGTAATTACACACATAAATATAACATTGAAGAAAACGTTACGATAAATTCGAATCGTGTAAGCATTTCGCGCTAGCTTATCATTTTTCTTCTTCTTTTTGTTATGGTCAGCTAGAGACCACGTGTAAATTTCAATTCCTCTCCTGTTGTTTTTTCTTTCTTCCTCCCCAGTACTCCTTCATTATTGCACTCCTCTCTACCTTTGAATCCTGCCATATTCAAAGTCTGCTCTCGAAATAATTTTCTCTCCATACAGTTCACTGGTATTATTTCGTTTAAAATCTTTCTAAACCTCTTGAAAGCCTGGTGTCACCCATGCTATAAATGTATCCAAAAAATATCATTCTTCTTTTTCTGTTATTTTTTTTCAATGTTATTTTATATTTCCTCATTAGTTCTTAACTTCCATTATACTGTATTTTTCAATGGACCCAAAACTTCCGGTTTCACCACTGTATTATAGAGTCTTATTTTAAGGCTTTCAGAAAGGCACTTTTTGTTGTAATTCAAATATTTTTCAGTGAAATGTCGCCAAAGAATCTAACCTCGACAATGCGTGTAGCAGAGAGGCAAGACGCAAGACGGGAGAGCTCATCAATCAGTAACACAAATCGCGGCAAGTAAGGAACTTCAAAGAATCAGGACAGCTGAGGGTCGTATGCAAGAATCTCAAGAACAGCGTGATGAACGTCTGTAACAGAATATATCGAGAACAAGAGCGGCACGAGAACAGCACATAGCTACATTTAGAGAAAGAGAACGAGAAAGACAGCAAATCAGCCGTGCTTTAACTCGTGTATCATTTGTTCGTCTTGCGTTCCAATATGCACCAGCCATTGATTACTCTGCACATTCTAAAACTGCAATCGGTGCAATGAGCAAAATATGCCAGTATTATCAGGAGTTGAAATTCCGCAATGGAGCAGCCGGCATGTGTTGTGCATCAGGAAAAGATGTATTATTACCACTACCCAATCCGCCAGAACATTTACAATCCTTCATGCTGGCGAATCAAACGATTCGAAATTGTTTCTGAGCAAGACACGCAAATTCAATTCTTGCTTCCAGATGACGTATTTAGGGGCAACAAAAATTTGCGATCTTACATCTGATGGACGTAATTTTGAAACTAAATTCAAAATACAAGGCCAGGTGTACCATAAGATTGGGTCGTTGATACCGATGCCAAACGATGACCCAAGTTTCTCCAAAACTATTGGAAATTGTGAGGAACGCTTGAAAACTAGGTGCCAGTATAATTTCATCGAACAAGCAGAAGAGAGAGCAATTGGGGTATTGTTGGAAAATTGATTGGAAAATAATAATGAACTTATTCAATTGTGTCGCCACAATTAAAAAATGACAACTATCAAATTGTCATCAAAGCTGACAAATTACCATCAGGAGAACACGCTGGCAGATTCAACGCGCCAACTGTAGATGAAGTTGCAGTTTTTATGGTTGGTGACTCAGTTGATTAAAGTCACACGTCTAGATAGAACTGTTAGTATAATTTCGGATCTACACCGTTCGTATGACGCACTCCAGTACCCACTATTATTCTGGCAAGGGCAGAATGAATATCACATCAACATAAAACAGCGTGATCCAGTTGCTGGTAAATTTAATATTCAACTATTTAATTCGTTATTTTATTAGTACAGTAGACCCGTGGTATTCCGAACAGGGGCCGGATTATAGCGGACCCACTATATTGATTTCTTATTCTTTTTTTTTACTATTTGATTTATTATTTTTTCAGGTAATAAAACAAATAAAAAAGTTACTTCAATGAAGTACTACGCCCCCCGATTGATGATTACACGTAATTAGGATAACTATATCCTTCGATATCGACAACTGTGCCTTTAATACGTCGTGGATATGTACGCCAAGGTTGAAAACAAGCATTTGCGATTTATTCGATACAACCAGGCTAAATTACGATCGGAGGAATACATCCTCTTACGAGATACTGTTATCGGAAATATTTATGAAAATTTAAACGCCAATGATATCGGTAATGCATTTATTTTACCTTCAAGCAACATCGGCAGTCCACGGAACATGCAGGAATATATACAAGATGCAATGACTTACGTGCGTCATTATGGTCGTCCAGATTTGTTTATTACATTTACATACAATCCGAATTGGGAGGAAATACAAACTTGGCTATTACCAGGCCATCAATCAATGCACCGTCATGATGTCACGGCACGTGTGTTCAAACAAAAATTAAAATTATTGATTGATTTAATCGTAAGACATTCGGTTTTCGGTAACACACGTTGCTATCTGTATTTGATTGAGTGGCAAAAGCGAGGTTTGCCTCATTCTCACATTTTGATTTGGCTTGAAGGTAAAATCCGTACTTGAGCCACCAAAAACGACAAACTGAATTTTTCACATTGTGTCAAAAATCTGATGTGTTAAACCAATTCGCAATTATATACCGATGTTCCAAGCTATTTTTCATGGCACAAATTAGGTAAAAAATGGTAGCCACGTAAACAAGGAGAACCACATCCTTCGATAGCAGGCAGATTCAAAGCCAAGACATTAGGACGACTTTACACAGTGCATCCAAAACAACGTGAATGTTTCTTTCAGCGTTTGTTATTGGTGAATGTCCCCGGACCAGCTTCTTTCGAATGTTTACGAACAGTTAATGGTCGAGTGTTCAATACATGTCAAGATGCATGTCGCGAGTTGCAGCTGCTGGTAGACGACAATTATTGGGACCTGACACTTGCTGATGCAGCGTTGACAGCCACGCCGAATAGTATTCGTCAAACTGTTTGCAATTATTTTTACATGTTATCCAACACAATTTTCGAGTTTGTGGGAAAAATATAAAAACAGTATGACTGAAGATATAACTGAAATTTCAGTTTATATAAATAAATAAAAAATGATTTATTTATTTATTTTATAAAAATCAATTTTTATATAATTTCAATTAAGTAATTTGTAATGAAATGTAAATTAAATTTTTTATGATCGTTTGTCCTTAATTTCAACCCTCCGTAACTCTTTACCAATTACATTTGAATTTCCAAATCTACTACAATGTTTTTGTCTTTATTAGTGAATATTAATTTGACTACTTGAGGAAGTTTAGAATAACATTAATCCAACGTACTATAATTAGTAAGTCACAGCAACGCGTGACCGGGTCAGCTAGTACAATATAAATCACAATTAAATTAATATTATGTGAAATGATGTAAGTTGTTAAAAACATTTTAAAATTTTGTTTGCTTTCATTGATGCCATATTTCAGCAGCATGTAACTGTGTCAGCCATTTAAACGTTGTAGTATCAATCTGAGTCACGGATAACAAAAAAGGAAGTTGTAAGATTTTTGTCCAAGTTTACATTGCAGTGTATTAATATGCGTGTGATTGAAGTTTTGTTTTCCTGGCGACAGTTTTTGGTTAGGTTGAAATGTAACCTGGATCAGGATGACATCTGAAACATTTTGCGCAAGTAATTAACATACCGTATTTTATAACAGTTTCCAGAACACTGAAAAAAAAGTATGGTTTTTGTTTAAATCGGCATATTAATTATTAGTTGCTCTTTTTACACAAAACATTACTCGAATGAAATTAGTTTCAAATTGATCGTTATCTATGCGTCCTACACCACAATTGAAACTAATATTACGTGGCATACGTAAGTTGTTAACATTTATTTTTTGTCTCTTTAGTTTTTACTGACATCATATTACAAGGGTCATTATTTTAGACGAATGTGTCAGTCGTTAAAACATCGATTTACATAACTGATAATGAAAAATAAAGATGCAGGTAACCGTGAAGATCGTGAATCAAATATCGCGATACATAAAGACATTAACATGCTATACAGGGAATGTATTAATTTACGTGAGATTGAGGATTTAATTTTTTAGTGGCTATATTAGCGAAGTTTGTGGCTAAGCAGAAATGAATTCTGAACCAAGTTATTAACTGAAACATTTTGCTGCAGGACAAGGAACGAGGAATTTCATGAAGATTTATTTTATAACAATTCTATTTAGTTAACCAACTGAAAAAAATAAATTGCCAGAACACTACGTTCAATCCGTCATTTTTGGCTAATTATGCTAACATGCTTAAACTCTCTGTGTGTCTGAATAAAAGTGCAATATCAAGTATTATAATATCAGTTGACCAGTTCTCTTCGTTTCATGAGTGCTGTATCTAATGAGTGACAATGCAATTATAAAAAAAGGAGGGAGACAACAGTGCCGTATAAAAATTGGCACTGAAGTACCATCCACTCTTTAACACCATTACTACAAATATTTAGAAAATATGTTAATATTTGGCCTTTCAGTTTTCTTCTTACCTTCAGGTTGCAATACTACGACAAATTCAGGATAGAGGCAGCTTATCTTTTGTTTCTACAAGAATATAGCAGAGTTTTAAAAAACGAAAACCATACGACGAATGCATAATACAATACTCTAATATAATAATTATTGTTCCTGTGATGTAAACTGTTAAGCAATCATTCATAATCAAAACGTTCTGTTTTTACAAATTTCATTCCTTCCAGGTTAAGCCTGGGAGACGGGCTGCTGGATGATCTCAAGGATCCTTTTCAGCCGACTAACCTAAAGGCAGGGAGTGGGGATGGAAGTCGGCCGTGGCCTTGTAGGGAACAATCTCAGCATTCACCTAAATTGACTGAGGAAAACCACGGAAAACCTCAGTCAGGATGGCCGAACCGGGTTTAATCCCGGTCCTCCCGAATGGCAGGTAGTAGTGCGAATACGTACTACTCAAGCTTTAGCAACAGTATAATGCATTTTTTTTGAAACTCTAGTTTCGGTGATTATATTACAATTTATTTTTCTAGTTATTTTATTTACAATGTTATCATGTGATCAAAATTTAATCACATACTAGCTGACCCGGTCACGCGTTGCTGTGACTTACTAATTATAGTACGTTGGATTAATGTTATTCTAAACTTCCTCAAGTAGTCAAATTAATATTCACTAATAAAGACAAAAACATTGTAGTCGATTTGGAAATTCAAATGTAATTGGTAAAGAGTTACGGAGGGTTGAAATTAAGGACAAACGATCATAAAAAATTTAATTTACATTTCATTACAAATTACTTAATTGAAATTATATAAAAATTGATTTTTATAAAATAAATAAATCATTTTTTATTTATTTATATAAACTGAAATTTCAGTTATATCTTCAGTCATACTGTTTTTATATTTTTCCCACAAACTCGAAAATTGTGTTGGATAACATGTAAAAATAATTGCAAACAGTTTGACGAATACTATTCGGCGTGGCTGTCAACGCTGCATCAGCAAGTGTCAGGTCCCAATAATTGTCGTCTACCAGCAGCTGCAACTCGCGACATGCATCTTGACATGTATTGAACACTCGACCATTAACTGTTCGTAAACATTCGAAAGAAGCTGGTCCGGGGACATTCACCAATAACAAACGCTGAAAGAAACATTCACGTTGTTTTGGATGCACTGTGTAAAGTCGTCCTAATGTCTTGGCTTTGAATCTGCCTGCTATCGAAGGATGTGGTTCTCCTTGTTTACGTGGCTACCATTTTTTACCTAATTTGTGCCATGAAAAATAGCTTGGAACATCGGTATATAATTGCGAATTGGTTTAACACATCAGATTTTTGACACAATGTGAAAAATTCAGTTTGTCGTTTTTGGTGGCTCAAGTACGGATTTTACCTTCAAGCCAAATCAAAATGTGAGAATGAGGCAAACCTCGCTTTTGCCACTCAATCAAATACAGATAGCAACGTGTGTTACCGAAAACCGAATGTCTTACGATTAAATCAATCAATAATTTTAATTTTTGTTTGAACACACGTGCCGTGACATCATGACGGTGCATTGATTGATGGCCTGGTAATAGCCAAGTTTGTATTTCCTCCCAATTCGGATTATATGTAAATGTAATAAACAAATCTGGACGACCATAATGACGCACGTAAGTCATTGCATCTTGTATATATTCCTGCATGTTCCGTGGACTGCCGATGTTGCTTGAAGGTAAAATAAATGCATTACCGATATCATTGGCGTTTAAATTTTCATAAATATTTCCGATAACAGTATCTCGTAAGAGGATGTATTCCTCCGATCGTAATTTAGCCTGGTTGTATCGAATAAATCGCAAATGCTTGTTTTCAACCTTGGCGTACATATCCACGACGTATTAAAGGCACAGTTGTCGATATCGAAGGATATAGTTATCCTAATTACGTGTAATCATCAATCGGGGGGCGTAGTACTTCATTGAAGTAACTTTTTTATTTGTTTTATTACCTGAAAAAATAATAAATCAAATAGTAAAAAAAAGAATAAGAAATCAATATAGTGGGTCCGCTATAATCCGGCCCCTGTTCGGAATACCACGGGTCTACTGTACTAATAAAATAACGAATTAAATAGTTGAATATTAAATTTACCAGCAACTGGATCACGCTGTTTTATGTTGATGTGATATTCATTCTGCCCTTGCCAGAATAATAGTGGGTACTGGAGTGCGTCATACGAACGGTGTAGATCCGAAATTATACTAACAGTTCTATCTAGACGTGTGACTTTAATCAACTGAGTCACCAACCATAAAAACTGCAACTTCATCTACAGTTGGCGCGTTGAATCTGCCAGCGTGTTCTCCTGATGGTAATTTGTCAGCTTTGATGACAATTTGATAGTTGTCATTTTTTAATTGTGGCGACACAATTGAATAAGTTCATTATTATTTTCCAATCAATTTTCCAACAATACCCCAATTGCTCTCTCTTCTGCTTGTTCGATGAAATTATACTGGCACCTAGTTTTCAAGCGTTCCTCACAATTTCCAATAGATTTGGAGAAACTTGGGTCATCGTTTGGCATCGGTATCAACGACCCAATCTTATGGTACACCTGGCCTTGTATTTTGAATTTAGTTTCAAAATTACGTCCATCAGATGTAAGATCGCAAATTTTTGTTGCCCCTAAATACGTCATCTGGAAGCAAGAATTGAATTTGCGTGTCTTGCTCAGAAACAATTTCGAATCGTTTGATTCGCCAGCATGAAGGATTGTAAATGTTCTGGCGGATTGGGTAGTGGTAATAATACATCTTTTCCTGATGCACAACACATGCCGGCTGCTCCATTGCGGAATTTCAACTCCTGATAATACTGGCATATTTTGCTCATTGCACCGATTGCAGTTTTAGAATGTGCAGAGTAATCAATGGCTGGTGCATATTGGAACGCAAGACGAACAAATGATACACGAGTTAAAGCACGGCTGATTTGCTGTCTTTCTCGTTCTCTTTCTCTAAATGTAGCTATGTGCTGTTCTCGTGCCGCTCTTGTTCTCGATATATTCTGTTCACAGACGTTCATCACGCTGTTCTTGAGATTCTTGCATACGACCCTCAGCTGTCCTGATTCTTTGAAGTTCCTTACTTGCCGCGATTTGTGTTACTGATTGATGAGCTCTCCCGTCTTGCGTCTTGCCTCTCTGCTACACGCATTGTCGAGGTTAGATTCTTTGGCGACATTTCACTGAAAAATATTTGAATTACAACAAAAAGTGCCTTTCTGAAAGCCTTAAAATAAGACTCTATAATACAGTGGTGAAACCGGAAGTTTTGGGTCCATTGAAAAATACAGTATAATGGAAGTTAAGAACTAATGAGGAAATATAAAATAACATTGAAAAAAAATAACAGAAAAAGAAGAATGATATTTTTTGGATACATTTATAGCATGGGTGACACCAGGCTTTCAAGAGGTTTAGAAAGATTTTAAACGAAATAATACCAGTGAACTGTATGGAGAGAAAATTATTTCGAGAGCAGACTTTGAATATGGCAGGATTCAAAGGTAGAGAGGAGTGCAATAATGAAGGAGTACTGGGGAGGAAGAAAGAAAAAACAACAGGAGAGGAATTGAAATTTACACGTGGTCTCTAGCTGACCATAACAAAAAGAAGAAGAAAAATGATAAGCTAGCGCGAAATGCTTACACGATTCGAATTTATCGTAACGTTTTCTTCAATGTTATATTTATGTGTGTAATTACTTTTTCGTTAGGTATAAAGACACACAAACGATGAACAACAATACAGTATAATTATAACACAATACACAGCACAACTAAAATTGAAGAAACTCACACATATGGCGTGGAATAGACTGTAGCATAAATAAATCGAATTACAACGCCATCTACTGGATGGTTCGATAAATTAACACACCGTCATATGTTAGGAATAAACTGTAGCGTAAATAAATTGAAACAGAACGTGATGTACTGGATGATTACCCAACCTAGCTAACCAAGTGTTGTATAGATAAGTTAACACATCGCCATCTGTTAGAAACTTATGGAACTATAATAATAATTACGTATGATCGTAATGACCTGGGGACATGGTTTCTACTGGCTGGCCATTCTGCCCCTGTCGTAGCCGCCTTTACCTAGCCTGCCCATCCTGCCTGGTACAGGGGACCTACATTTTAACGTCGAATCCGAACCACAGTACCGTCCTGGCGTATTTCACCTCATACAGCATACTGCGCCGGGGGTTAATGCTGGGTTAAGTGTCTATAAAAATCCTCGCCGAGACAGGGACTCGAACCGGGGACCTTTCCATCTTCAGTCAGACGCCCTAACCACTTAGCCAGCAGACCGCTTATCCTTGGTGGCTTACAAATAGTTACAAACCATTGTCATATGACAAACATTTAATAAACATTTATTTCGCAAATAATAAATATTGAGGTCTATAATCCAGATAAAAACTATCCTATCTTTTAAGTTGGACTAAATTACACACATTAAGCCAAAATTCATCTAAATCGGTTATGTAGTTTCGGAGTTCATCCCGGACGAACATCGTGACATGAGATTTTTATATATATAAAGAAAAACGTTAAGATATTTTGGTTTCACAGTGTAACGTGACGCGCTGTCACTACGTTACAAGGTGCAGTTTTTATTATATATGTCATAATGTTAGAGTAATTTACATAAATCTTGGGCGACCACCTAAATAGGTTTTGTTGTAATTTTATAAAGTACGCAAGATTCCAAGTGAGGACTGTAATGAAATGGTGAACATACAGTGTATCTTGATAAAGCGAATATTAAAGAGTTATTGAGCTGCGTAGGCTTGAAGCTAATCGTGGTCTTCCCGAACCATTGCGACAGGAAGTCGCGGATCTGGGGTTTTGCCGGCCCACACATTCTGCTCCCTGGGGATGGGTGGTCAACAGGGTCTCTCACCTGGCGGGAAATGCCTGCGCCCGACACCCAAATGTGCTCTCACCCCGGCGAACTTAGCCGAATATGTCCGACCTCTGTGATATGAGCGGTGCAAATCAGATATCGGGGATATCACGTGACATTAGGTGCCGACCTGAAGATCCAATCCAAATGAGCGTATAACTTAAAATCCTGGTAATTTCTGTTATATGTGAGCTTCGAGACTACAAGGGGCGAAGCGAGAAGTTTCCTCGTGGGCCGAAGTGCGAGGAGCTGGACATTCTACCTGCGATTCTAGTCGAATCTAGTCTGAGGTGGACTTGGTAAGTTGGCTTCTCTCGCCAACTGCAGCTGAACGATTTCTGGCTGCCGGCTTGCCTTGCTGGAGCAGGCTTATCACGGCGACACCGCCAGTAATGCGATGATGCGCAGTAACAGACAGGACGTGTCTGTAGCCGCCGTGTGAGATAATCTCACATACCGTGGGTCATCTCCGGTCACCGCAGACATCAGACGCAGAACTACAATGGTAACTTATTACGACCAAGCCATCTGATTGTGCATTCCGTGAAACAGAACCCTTAAACTACTTTGAGAGGATAGATCCATGTTCTCATTTTGTAATTGTAAAAACCCCTGAGCTAGCGGCATAATTTTTCATAACTAGTTATTTTCGAATGATATATTGTTCATTCGTGGCGCCCATGATTTTCTTTTTAACTGTAAAGTCACAGTATTATGATACCTTTGTCTGAGGTCGTCATAACTTATATTTTTCATTGTTTCCATTTGTCAATATTTCTTGCATTTTGATTCTGAGATATATTTAAAAGTAAATATACAATTGTTTGCTTGTTCATGACGTCTAATTGTACCTCTGAGCGTTGCTTTTATGATTTTGTCAATTTGTGTTAATGTTAACGGTAAATTCGCACAGACTTGTAATCGCCAGTGATAAGAAAATAAATGTCATATTGTGACAATTTCTCCTAAATTCCAACTAACGTCGAGATTCTTGCAAAATTAATAAATTTTCTCTCCTTCATAAAAATTAAAATTAAAAATCTACAATTATTAATCATAAAGGTATGAAAGATAATTGTAACGTCGTTTTCCCACCCACTACAACACCAAGATAGCTGTCAGAAATACTGATCTCAAATTCACAATTTCCCCATTTCAAATTTTATCCGAGATCCACCTTCGTTAAGTACAGGTCTTCCACAAATTTTTCAGATTTTTTTAAATCAGAAATTGAGCAGTTTATGACACTCTTCGGAGCTGTGCTTTAACTTCCTAGTGTTTTTCACGCTAAAGAATATAGTTCTTACCATCTGAGGATAGAATTGAGTAACTTCTAATGACTACTTAGGATTCTCGTGCATTTTAGAGGAACACATCGCTCTAATGAATTTACTCAGAGCTTCTTAACAAACAGAAGTTAAGATGAAAATGTAATTTTCCGAGGTCAAAGAAACTATGTATGCAGGCTGCTGTCATCATCTCAACCACTGTTTCGTAAGAACAGTAATATCTTCTGTAAAGAAACTGAATTTTTCTTTGTCACCGTTGTACTCTCTCTCTCTCTCTCTCTCTCTCTCTCTATATATATATATATATATATATATATATATATATATATACTGCATCCGATTAAAATTATATTAATTAAAAAACAGTTTCTGTTATTAACTGACATTTAGTTAACAGGTTTTGCAACTACCTGGCGCGTATTATGTTGGAGGTCATGGATATTAGAAAACATGTACATGAACAGCGAACCTGCGTTTTCACTGTGATTAACGTAACAGAGGCAAAGTTTAGTAGTTCGGTATTATGAAAATTTCATTAGAATTATCTGATTAAACTGACGCATTTGTAGACATTTCCATCTAGTCGCGAAGAGCAAATTAATTAAGAGACGAAAAAAATTACTTATTATAATACTTAATTAATTTAGCGCCTTAAGAGCTGATGAAAAAAGTCTCGAAATACACAGACGGAAAAAAAAATCCCAACACCAAGAAAGACTTGTGTTAGATAAACGAAATTTGGTAGGCGTGTTTATACATCTGAAAGATGACATCGATTCAAATTTCGCGCTTCGCGCATAAGTGTGGCGCTAGTAGCGCTACTCAGAGCTTGCAAATCAGGTTTGCTTTAAATACGTGCTGTAAAGTTTGTGAACGTTATTTACCGCTGAGATTTGACATAGTGAGTTGATGTTAGCCAAGAATGCCTTTAAGAAGACGAAGAAGCCATTATCAACAGCTCACCGAGTTTGAACGAGGTCGTGTAATAGGGCTACGAGAAGGTGGATTTTCTTTTCGCGATATTGCAGAAAGACTTGGCCGGAATGTATCCACTGTGCATGATTGTTGGGTGCAGTGGTCAAGGGATGGTACTGCCTCAAGAAGACCGGGTTCCGGGAGGCCACGTGGCACTACTGAGAGGGAAGACCGCCGTATTCGGCGTACAGCTGTGGCGCATCGTACTGCGTCTGCGGCAGAAATTCGAGCTGCAGTTGGTACCACAGTGACACAACGAACTGTTAGAAATCGGTTACTTCAAGGACAGCTCCGAGCCAGGCGCCCTGTAGCGTGCATTCCACTGACTACAAGCCATCGCCGTTTGCGACTCCAGTGGTGTCAAGCCAGAGCTCATTGGAGGACGGAGTGGAGATCTGTTGTGTTTTCTGATGAAAGCAGGTTCTGCCTTGGTGCCAGTGATGGCCGAGTGTTGGTCAGAAGGAGGCCAGGGGAACGCCTGCAACCAAACTGTCTGCGGCCTAGACACACTGGACCTACACCTGGAGTCATGGTCTGGGGAGCAATTTCCTATGACAGCAGGAGCACTCTTGTGGTTATACCAAACACACTGACTGCAAATTTGTACGTCAGTCTGGTAATTCAACCTGTAGTGCTGCCATTCATGAACAGCATTCAAGGGGGAGTTTTTCAACAGGATAACGCTCGCCCTCATACCGCTGTTGTCTCGCAACGTGCTCTACAGAGTGTCGACATGTTACCTTGGCCTGCGAGATCACCAGATCTGTCTCCAATTGAACACGTATGGGATATCATTGGACGACAACTCCAGCATCATCCACAGCCAGCACTGACCGTCCCAGTATTGACAGCACAAGTACAACAAGCATGGAACTCCATACCACAAAGTGACATTCGAAACCTGTATGACACAATGCATTCACGTTTGCAGGCTTGCATTCAAAATTCTGGAGGTTACACCGGCTATTAATTTAACAGTATTTCACATTTGAAATGCATTTTCTTGAGCTTAAATTAACCTGTGATCTTGAAAATTTAATCAATTAAACATGTTAACTTGACAAATGCATTGTCCAAATTTCATTACTCTACAATAATTTTTTCTTGGTGTTGGGATTTTTTTTTCCGTCTGTGTACGTAATCTCGGCAGACAGAGAAATTAATACCCCGAATTGTTCCTGATGAAGACCAGAATGACATGCTACAACCAATTTCTAATTTTTACCTTTCCTACTGTATTTCGAGAGATTCTGCATTAACACGAATCTGTGAGATAGTGCATTATCATTGCTCCTTTCACAACTGCAATATCCTCATTCCATGGCAAGAACAATAATTTTTACAGCTACACATATGATCAAAATCCAGAAAAAAACTTCTTGGTACAATTTAGTCTATTTCTTCTTTTCCTCAGCTTAATGGTATGCAAATTCGGTTACACAGACGGTATGTGGAATTTAAAAAACCGCTTCGAAATATTTGAAGTACAAGCGCTACTTCCGCGGTTTACGATAATAGGATATTGACACATGTGCCTTAGAAACTTTTTAGCAAAGGAATTAAAAGAGTATTTTGCTGCATGGCAGATATGTAATTGTTCCTCACTAAGAAGCTGGTTTTCTACAAATAATAGTCTTCTGTGTTTTGATAAAAGTTGTAGTAAACATTCTCGTTAAGAAACATAAAATTCAATTTTAATTCACTACGCCAAAAAACTGATTAGTCATGCTCCGAAACAGACCTTCCACTAGAAATTTGAAAATGTATATAACAAAGTACCTAACCACGCCATACAATAATACTAGAAGAAGTGAACAATAAAACAAGAAAAGATACGAGAAGATAGGCTCCGTGAGATAAGCAAACTCATCTAGTGAGATAAGGTATGAAGTTACCGAGATGCTGAAGAACCACACCAGCAGTTTAGTCATAGTTAGGTTCGGAAAAGTAATTTAAATCTAATCCAGAACAGACCACTGGGAACTTGTAATTAACGTTTAAAATCAAAGTCACCAATCGTAGAAGAATCAACCTACTTAGAGCGACAAACAAGGACCTAAGTGCAGAAATAGGTGGATTATTAGTACGTTGAGTTAATTTAAAAGTTATAAAAACTTGTTGATATAAGTGTCTCTGGGAGAACAATCTAAGGAAGCTATAGTTTGGCAACGAATCTGAGAATGAAACAGTCTTTTATGCTAACTTAACTTATTATCATAAATTTGGAATACAATATGTTGTTTGCAGCACTTAGACAGTAATGTATTGTCACAAACAGAACACTTGATAAAGAAAGAAGCATGTATGGATAACAAATCAAAATCTACGAACTTTAAATGAAAACGGCAACAGTAGTTTTGAAAATAAATAAAAAAATCTTATAATAAAGCTGAGAAAAAAATCAAAACTACGGAATCCCAAAATTTCTGAAAAGATACTGCAGATGACGCTGTGAGATATTTGTGCTCTGAGAATTACGTTACATAGTCTTCACTGGAGGAAGGGACACAGGGTACATAAATTTTTAGATTTGACATTGTTCGGGTGAGATTCTTCAGAGACTGGTGTGCCTCATCTGAAGAACAAATATGTAAATTGATCGTATGACAGTATTTAATAAATAACAACTCATGAAAGACGGCTCATCTAAAAACTTTTACATATCTATGGGAAGCAAATAAGTAAAAAAAATGCAACATGAATAATAAATTAGCGGGAATGTGGTACCCGATGAGGAAAATCGACGATCGATCAGAATGTTTCATTGTCTTACAGTATGAGTACGTTTGTCAAGTAATCGCGTATACTTGGTCGTTGACTACAGTAGAGCTGTAAAAGTAACGAGAAATTATGTACCCGTATGTATTCGTAATTAATCCAACCAATACTCGTTACTATCGAATAGTTACTTTTTGTACAATCGAGCGCTATCATGAAGTATTGTATCCCGCGTACGGGACGAATTTCGTGACTATCGTATCGTTTCGTCACTCGTTACTTCAGACACAATCGAGCACTTGGATGAAGCATCGAATAGAGTCGCGTCATATACGGTTCACATGATGACTTCGTTCGTACTTTGTTCATTTAGTAAAACTATGTTTCGGTAAAATGTGCATTGTAAAATAAAAGAGAGGTTGGAATATCGAATTTTACAATAAACACATTTCATAAATGTTTGAAATTAATAAATTCTCACTAAGGTATGATTAATACAAAAGCAATAACCATCTCAGATTATCTATTTACAAATTATGCTCTGTAAATTTAAATGTTAAACAAAAGCAAACCTACAAAATAACTATTTATGTTGTAAGATCACTCGTACTTAACGCTTTAAAAATATCAACACTTAACAGTAAATAATTTTAATTACATTAAAATAATGTACGATAAACATGTTTGTAACGAAACGAATTCAAATCAAAATTTCCAATAAATACGCGACGCACGATGATGATATGTTAATCCTCTGATTCAGACTCATTTAGTCGCTGGGCGAACCGTTCCAGTTCTCGCATGATGCGTCATATTTGTTCGTTTATCGAATCAAATTGACATCCATACGACAAATGCGAGTAGCGAAACGAATTTGTGAGTAACTTTTCGGTACTTCGAGCCATGCAATGTATTCGTTACTCAATAACGAATACACACTGTTTGTTACAGCTCTATTTTTAATTCAAGAGATAGAGTATATTTTTTGTTCACACCAGTTGAGTATATGGCGGAATTAACAAAAAAAGAGCCTATGAGATGCAGATACATTGTAAATATGCCGATATTATGTTGTGACAGTTCTAAGGCATGTGTCAGAATAAATTCAGAATCATTTAATACAAAAGGATGCATTGTTTTCAGATTCTTCAACATAGTATTTCCCTCCCCGTCAGTTGCGACACCGTGATGGTGTCCGGCTCTGATACGGAGTAGCTGGTTCGATTTCCGTTGACGCAAGATATTTTCATCATTGGTACTTGGCTGGCAGAGTGGGAAAGATGGTAGTGTACAATTCCTGTTCACCAGATTGTGAGCCAAAGTTCTAGGTTAAATCACAAACTTCTCCTCCGAGTCTATGGAATGAGAGCATACGGCACAATTGATGGTTATTAGTCCGTTGGGTGGGGACGGTAAGCTTGGCAGCCTTTAATGTTTTTCGGAAGAGAAAGCACGGATGGGATGACGTGGGGTTTCACTCACTCCCGTCTTCATCTCTCATTTCATACAACTCAAACAACACACTATACTGAACATGCATCTTATCATCCACGCGGAATCGGAAACGGTGGCATAAGAAGAGCAACATAATGCTGAAGAAATTTGTGATATCTGCTCAGCGTGTTCAGAGAAAAGGAAATTGTAGTCTTTAAATCAGAGGTTATTATTCCCGTTTTTTATAAAATAATTATTATTTACATTAATCTCATTAAACAAACACAGCTATTATTCGTCTCGGAATTAAGTAAGTTCACAGAAATGAATCAATTTTAGCAAATACTAGTAGAACACTGACTTCGATAAACACATTTAGTGAGTAACTCATTTTTGATAAGATAAGAAACCCTATGGCGGAATGCCAAATCTCATGAGGACTATTGTTCTGTTAGTACCTAAGGCATGAAAAGTGTCGTTGAAAAAACAAAGTCTAGTAAGAATTACAAATAAATTTTGTAACTTTTCATGTTTCCCTTGTATATAAAACAGGTAGATATGGTGGATAATAGTAGTGAAAGTATTTAGAACATTGACTGGAGTTCCACCGGAAAAAACGGAAAGATCTGTTCATCATACTTTTTATTTTGAACACATCTGCCTTGCGAATCAGATGGCGTGTTAGGAATAACCACTATATTAGTATACCAAGTTATAAATTTATCTGGCTATAAGAAAATGGACAAATGGAGGTAATGTTTCTGGAAATGTAAATACAGTACACCATACGGCACCAGATTAGCATGATTGGTGGTGTTACCATCAGCTATAATTTTTTTGGTCCAGGTCTGTGTCGACAACTGAAAGAAATTATTCATCATTCACGTTCTAATTGATAGGTTTTCGGTAACTCTAAATGTAAATAGACCGAATGTCAAATGGTAAGAGAGACTGTATTATCAAGGGACGTATTCCACGAAACAGCCCTACTGTTATCTGTATTGAATTTGCTCGGGTATGGTATGCCAGTTGTATATGAAAGCTCCACTAGCTCATGATAATTTAATCCGTGTTGTATATCAATCTAATATGCTTGAATCTCCATAAACTGGAAAAGTTAGCGATATTTGAGAACTGAAAATGTTTGGTGCAAAGTATGGGAGAGAATTTAGTAAGTGGAATAAATGTTATATCTTCAATCCGAATATTTTATTAGTGTTCCACCGGAACTTCGTAATACTTGAACATCGAAACATTTTCACAACAGCGCATTATTAAAGAAATTGGCATAAAAATATTGACTAGAAAAATCTTGACATTATTTTATTGAGGATCTGGGAAGACTATCAAACCAAGAAACATTGAATGTACGATTTTTTAACTAGGTTAATATGGAAAATTATTTTAAATAATCGTATACAATTTTTTATTGTTAAAAACTGACGGAAATATACCCAATTTATGTATTAAAATTCATTTCACAGAAGAGAGACATAATTTTGGGCTTAATCTGTGTTATTATAGTTTCTGTATCCAAAATGGTATCTGATTCCGAAATATTTGAACAGATTTTTGTGAACGTGTAAACTGGAGTCTTAGAAATACGAACTGCATGAAATTTCATACATCATTTTATGAGATCTATTGAATTTGGTGTTTCTATCTCCATTTAAATTGATTTATTTACACCGATTTTCAGTAGATTTTATCGTGGACAATTCTCTGGCATTAACAAAGATATTGCTAAACATCAAAAACAGAGATAATTTTAATAACAATTAAATTAATGGTAATGTTGCGTTGAATGTTAAGTATTATTACACACTGCTAGCACTATAATTCGGATAATAGTAATTGGCGGCAGTGAACACTTTATTATCCTATTACCATTACAAAAACGCTAGTTTAAACGCCCGTCGAAAGTGACGGGCATCTCCTATGGTGATAGTAGAAATTTGTTCTTGAAACGTTTCTGGAGATAGACCAATAACAAACAATTAATATCTTTTTAATGGTGTTGTTCGTGATGTTAGTAAACTTTCTCTAATTAGCTTCTTGGAGTATTTAATTAGGATATTTTTTAATCACTCCATTTGATTTTCTTTGACGGAAATTTTTGTTGTTATGCAAAAGTTTCACGTAAACTTTCTCTGGAATTTTAAAAAAGTTCCCTGCTTATTATCTTTTGTAAAAAAAGTTCTTAGGTTATGTTGTTGCTTGGTTTCGATAACTACTACGCATTTTGCAGCAGAAACTTTTAATTTAAATGAACGACGCATTATATTTTTTAATCTCTACCTCGCATTATAACCTTTATCTCTTGTACACAACAGACAATTATCTTTAGCTGTCATCGCAATCACTGTTACTGCAAATAAAATAAAGTCAATACAGTTATTAATCTGAATTTTGCTGACTAGCCAAGCAGTGCCGTTGTGGCAGACAGAGTAACTAACACTTCGGGCATTAGACGAGACTCGCCGAAGTTGACCGGTATAACGAGGTGAGGTCTCCAGGCTTGACGTGTTTTATTAAAGAGGTGACTATTGCTTATTATATAAGCGACTGTGGGACAGTTTTCAAAGGTTAATAAATTTCAAGAGAAAGTCAGTGGTTTGGTGGACATCTAAAATTCATCACCCAATTTTCAAAGATTTCCGAGGTTAGCAAGCCATAAATTGATTTAAACAGCAGCAGAGCGATATTTGAAGCTGTTAATCATATGGTTGTTTAATAGAAAAAAAAACAGACGTGTGTTAGAAAACGGTTTCAGATTAATTCAAAAATTACCAACAGTGGAATTTTTGAAAACTGTTTCTACCCAGTCACAAATCTGAATCTAAGGCCAACCAATTAACTTTTAGCTAGAGACCATTCAACGTTGGAGCGAGAACAGGGAGACAGGACCATAGCGAGCCATTCCATTGTGTACCTTGCAATGGCTTAACTTCTGTGACCACAGGTGGGCACCGGTATCTGAGATGTGGTAACAAAAGTGTTTCCGCAGCTGGTTACCGCTAAGTTAAAGCAACGGCAACAGACCTTTATTCAAGGTTGAATATGATCTTGTCTTGTGTTTCTTAGAGCTTTATGTTTCGTGAAATATTTAATATAATTCAAAGAAATATTTTTAATTTACTCTGATTAATGCGTTAATATCAATCTTTTCTCCCCCTATTCCTAGTGCAATGAACGAAACAGCTCATTATATGTCTATCAGTTCTGATCAATGGTATATAATGTTATTGAACCAATAACTAGCATAATTAAAGCCAAGTCCTCACCTCGTAAATTTGAAATTGTGCGAAATCCTTGTACGTAACCCGAATGGAATGTGAAAGCTTGCGATCCAAGTATTCCGATTCAATTTAGAATTTTTGTGATCAAGACTACTTTAAATATTTCATACAATCCGAAAACTAAAAACTGTAATTATTCAGTTAAAGTGTATAAGAAATGAGAAATGAAGTTAGCTGTGATGACGTTCATGACAATCATGTCTTATATAGTCCCCTGTGATTATATATAATTACGTATCAGTCTGTCGCATTTAGGAGAAAAATTTTGTGCTTACTTATACGAGTATCATGCGTTTAGTAACGCTGGTTCTCGTCTTCAGAGGCTTGAAGGAAGATATCAGTAACAGTACGTGTTAATAGTCCATACCCAGAGAATTCTGTGATAGCTAAATTAACACCATTTTATTTTATAGGTGGGTGGCGTGTAAGCTGATTGTTCTAAGATACCATCATTGATTCTTTGATGTCTGTTGACGTTAGAGTATTTAATGCCCACTGCTGTCAGAAATGCTCTAATGACTACTAATTTAGATATATCACATATTTCAACTGCTGCATATAGTAGTACAATTAAATATTACTAACTTGCAAAGATTAGATTAGAATTTCCTTAGTAGATACTGGGTATTCCAAAATTCGATTAAAGATACTTTATGCTACTTCATACTTGATTTTCAAATACAAACACTTCGAAGTGTTGGTAGTTTAATACAAACCTTATTAAAATTTCGTCACTATCACCAGCGCAGAAGCTATTCCATCTTTGCTGGTTTTATTTCAATAATAATAATAATAAAAATAATACCTATGTTCTCATTAAAGGCTACAAGTAACAGCATAAGAAATTCTGTTGGAACATTATTAGTGATAAAGTTTAGATAAACCACGTTCTTATTCAAAATATAGTCCCTCGGTTTTTATATCTTCAGTAGACATAAAATCAGCTTTTATAACACCGAAACTGAAAAAAAGCACACGTACAACTAAATAAAACGATGCTTCCAACTTTTTTAAATACTAACGAGGAAAAAGACGATCTTCTTAACTTAATTTACCGATATTCATTAACATTCCTGTTCTAATATTCGAAAACTAAAGGGAACAACAATCTTCATTATATAAACAAATATGCTTGTCTTCTCTTCACAAAATGTTACCATTCAATTTCTTATGGACAATATAGTTTTTGTTTGTTAAGCGTCAAGCTCTTGGAGTTTTAATAATGCAGATAAATCATGCGTAATCAAACATTAATAAATTGATTTTCAAACTCCGCCTCCTATCACAAAAATAATCTTCACATTCCTTGCTCTAAAACAAAAATCACTAAATACAGAACTTCTTTCACTTATCATAGATATTACTTTTTTTACAGCATATTTTAATTACGCTTAATAAACCAAGTAACGTTTTTTCTTTCCTGTCACATATTAAAATAAATAAAAATTATAAATGCATACATTTAGTGTCCATGCCTTACAAAAATCAATAGAAATTTCCCGCGCACGCATTATTTACGCTGTCATTCTGGAGAAAATAATCAAATTTCAGTCTAAGGCCAATTTTGTTTTGAAAAGTACTACGTGCCAGTTTGGCAGCAAAGATCCCTGAAGTCTTTCATGAATTAATTTAGGTAATTTGTTAAGGGACCAGTTCTAGCGTAGAAGTATTTCGAATGAGCTTTGTCGTTTAATTAAGGACGCAAGTGACGCTGACAGAGAGATGAAGGGGTCCTGAGTAACAGGAGGACGAGATACGTCTGCCCGCCGCGCCGGACCTCCCTGCCAACAAATGGAGAGCCAGCGAGTGAAACTCGATAAGCATTCCTCCTGTGCACGCTGCAATGCCAGCACTCTCGTTGCTCTTTCGCTGCCAGAAAAAGCTTAATTTTAAAACGACTTATACGAAGCCAATAATAATATGGACAAATTAGGAAATATGTCACACTCAAAAAAAAAAAAAATTTCAGAAGATCAAGTATAAAATTAAATAATGTTCACTCATCTTTAAGTTCGTTGCCCAGAGACACTTCCTGACAATAAAAAGTGAAACACCCCGAAGAATAGGAGGAAACGAAATGTAACTACATGAATCGAGAAGGTATTTCTGATGTTTACTACAGTGATTACCAGATCGAATCAAATTTTTTAAAAAAAGATGGCAGTATGAGCCCACTTATCAGTATAGCGTTACACCCCTCTGGTCTGGAAACATGCACTTATTCGGTTGGGAAAGGTGTTATAAGGCCGTTGAATCTTTTCCTGACGAAAGCTGGCTCATAACTATATAACACGTCCTTTATATCCTGGATAAGACGGAATTGTCGTCCGAGCTAATCCCATACATGTTATTTCGGGGACGGATATAGGGTTCTTGCTGGACAAAGGATTACCTCAATATCGCGCATACAGTTCACGCGTGCCATGTGTGAACGAACATGGCACCACGACACTGTGGCATGAGATCACAGAATACTCGTAACGTACTGTTGTATCGTCCGAGTTCCCTCAATCACTACTGGTTATAACCTGAAGTCATACCCGATGACTCCCCACGTCAAGATACCAGCAGTAACACCGCTGTGTCTCTCCAAAACATTGGAAGAATGAGTGCACTCCCTAGGTCGCTGCCGTACTCCCTGACGATGTTCATCCTTTGTAGTGCACAACCGCGAATTATAGCTAACCACAATGCAACGCCATTCGTCAGCAGTCATTGCTTACCGCCACAGCATTACCCCAAACGCCGCAGTTTTTGTTGTAGTATTAACGGTAACCTTCATATGGAACGGTAACTCCTTTTTATGGGTACTGCTAATCTGCGACCAATGAACCGGGATGACACAGAATGTTGTCGTGAGTTCATTACTTGTTCTCGAATGGCAGGCATAGATGTGAAAGGGTTACGACGAGCTTAGTATTCATTACGGCAACCCTATCTCGTGGTCAGATGTGGTCGACCGGAGCCTTGACGACGAATATGCCTGCCCTCACATTCTCATGGTGTCCAACATCAGTCCACTGTCACATCCCAACGCTCTACAAATCTGGATAGTGCACGATTTGACCAGCCGGCCAAATGGAGACCCATGACGAGGCTCCTTTATAACTCTGTACACTAGTACGTGGCATCTCCATGTCCTTCGCAGTGATCACTCAACATCTGACGCTGTTTCGCCTCTTATATACGCTACCAGACCTGGCAACAGCACTAATCACAAACAACAATAATGCGCTCTGGTGGTCGATCTTCCTATCACACAGAATTGTAACGGTAATAATGTACAGTACATACCCGCCAATGATGTGTATGAACATTATGTTTCACTGACGTCATGCTACACTCCTGGATATTGAAATAAGAACACATTGACGCCGGTGTGTAAGACCCACCATACTTGCTCCGGACACTACGAGAGGGCTGTACAAGCAATGATCAAAGGCACGGCACAGCGGACACACCAGGAACAGCAGTGTTGGCCGTCGAAGGGCGCTAGCTGCGCAGCGGTTGGGCACCGCCGCAGTCAGTGTCAGCCAGTTTGCCGTGGCATACGGAGCTCCATCTCAGTCTTTAACACTGGTAGCATGCCGCGACAGCGTGTACGTGAACCGTATGTGCAGTTGACGGACTTTGAGCGAGGGCGTATAGTGGGCATGCGGGAGGCCGGGTGGACGTACCGCCGAATTGCTCAACATGTGGGGCGCGAGGTCTCCACAGTACATCGATGTTGTCGCCAGTGGTCGGCGGAAGGTGCACGTGCCCGTCGACCTGGGTCCGGACAGCAGCGACGCACGGACGCACGCCAAGACCGTCGCATCCTACGCAGTGCCGTAGAGGACCGCACCGCCACTTCCCGGCAAATTAGGGACACTGTTGCTCCTGGGGTATCAGAGAGGACCATTCGCAACCGTCTCCATGAAGCTGGGCTACGGTCCCGCGCACCGTTAGGTCGTCTTCCGCTCACGCCCCAACATCGTGCAGCCCGCCTCCAGTGGTGTCGCGACAGGCGTGTATGGAGGGACGAATGGAGACGTGTCGTCTTCAGTGATGAGAGTCGCTTCTGCCTTGGTGCCAATGATGGTCGTATGCGTGTTTGGCGCCGTGCAGGTGAGCGCCACAATCAGGACTGCATACGACCGAGACACACAGGGCCAACACCCGGCATCATGGTGTGAGGAGCGATCTCCTACACTGGCCGTACACCTCTGGTGATCGTCGAGGGGACACTGAACAGTGCACGCTACATTCAAACCGTCATCGAACCCATCGTTCTACGATTCCTAGACCGGCAAGGGAACATGCTGTTCCAACAGGACAATGTACGTCCACATGTATCCCGTGCCACCCAACGTGCTCTAGAAGGTGTAAGTCAACTACCCTGGCCAGCGAGATCTCCGGATCTGTCCCCCATTGAGCATGTTTGGGACTGGATGAAACGTCGTCTCACGCGGTCTGCACGCCCAGCACGAACGCTGGTCCAGCTGAGGCGCCAGGTGGAAATGACTTGGCATGCCGTTCCACAGGACTACATCCAGCACCTCTACGATCGTCTCCATGGGAGAATTGCAGCCTGCATTGCTGCGAAAGGAGGATATACACGGTACTAGTGCCGACATTGTGCATGCTCTGTTGCCTGTGTCTATGTGCCTATGGTTCTGTCTGTGTGATCATGTGTTGTATCTGACCCCAGGAATGTGTATATAAAGTTTCCCATTCCTGGGACAATGAATTCACGGTGTTCTTATTTCAATTTCCAGGAGTGTATATTACCGTGTATTTCAATTGACAGGTGTATTTCACAATTACCAATACTCAAAACTGTAGATCCTGTTATCAATGGTATAGTTTATTGAAATTAACTGATACCTTGGTTAAAGGATTAGAGTAAAATTTTCTACAATTATGCTTGGAATAATATCAAAAGTAAAATTCAGTTATATGTGATTTTTTTTTTTGTTCTTACTCGACTAAAATATAGCGTCAAAGTATACTAGTAGCTCATATTGATCTATCTTTACTCAAACGCGGTTATTTGTTCGTAAAATGACGACGTTCATTCGGGGTTAGTCCTAGTGCATAGTGAAGACGTCTGTTGAGAAGTTTCGCACCTCTAGTATGTTAATGCGTCTCTTTCTCAGAAGAAGTTTAGAGTCTCTTCCTAATTAGATGAAACTTCCCAGACGAGATCATTTCCGTCTCATATCCGCGGCTACTTGCTTCCGAGTTCTCAGTCACCAAGCAAACTCCGTACTGGAACTACATTACTACTCATTTTATATACAGTGAAACTTTCATTTAGAATGTTGAAGATTAATTTCGACCCAGAAAATATAAGGATTACTCAGGACAGAAATTTAAGTAAGCATATTATGTTTAATTCCAGTAATGATGTCTCATTGAAATTTTAATTTTAAAATATGGCTCTTATACAAATTTTAAATACATGTTAAGTTGTTTTTTATTTTTGTACAAACAGATCTGACAGAGAAATAAATAAGATTCCAACAACAAAATCTCAAGTCATACTATATATAAATAGCAGTTGCTTAGAAAATTTGGTATTTTTATTTAACGCCATGATATTTTTATTTGAACTTGTCTGCGTAAAACATGTCACACACTAGTAATTACATATAGGGGCAATGGTGGCTATTATGGCACTTACGAGCTGAGTAGTGATATTCATACGCCGTTGTTAATCTCAATGCAGATGTCTATGCGTATTTTCACTTTAAATTGTTTTCCTGTTCGAAACAAATTGTTGAGCACATCTCTCTGTAATTTATTCCAATACCTGACTCTTTACCTACAAATCACGTAATTTTCCGTGCATGTACCGCTTGTGATATTTCTTTTAATATTCATCCAGTTCTCATCGATAATGGATGCTCTATACATACGCAAAAATGTCTTCATCCACTATCTATTTTCCATTAATCCAATCAGAGTTTCTTGTTCGTGTGAGTTACTTGTTGTGTTGAACGGTAATTTGAGAATTAATCTACTCTAGCATGTATTATTTGCATCTGGTCCACTCGCGTGTTTGGTAGAGAGTCTAGCACTACCCCACAATTCTCAAACTGACAAACATTTTGTTTCCAAGATCTCCCACTTGCTTGGAACATCCCCTCGTCATTGTCTCCAACAGCTTCCAGATTTATCTCCTACGTAGCTGCAATCACACATTCAGTACAATCATATATACGATCGAAAAAATATAATAAATATTTTAGAATCAAAGAGCTGAGTTAATTTTTTACATAACTGTCCAGACATAGAACACTGTGATCTTGGTGCAAGGATAGAGTCCGTTCATGAAATATTGCTTTTGATACTAGAAGGAGTTGCATTTTTTTTTTTTTTTTTTTTTTTTTTTTTTTTTTTTTTTTTTTTTTAAGTCCTCGTACACGTAGAGGTCATTGGAATCAGGAAAGACTTCGGGTAAGGAATGGAAAGCAATATGGCCTTGATCTTTAAAGGAACCTTTCCGGCATTCGCCTAGAGAGATATGAAGAAACCATGGAAAACCGAAATCTCGATGGTAGGACGGCAATTGTAATAACCCGCGTCCTCCAATTGCGATCCCCGGGCTACGTGTTGACAGGTCTCGTTATGTCTGAATCACAGTGAAAATACTTCCATCTCGAATGTTCTGAGAATGACTGAGCACCTGTGAAAAGGAAGCTTCAAATAAAAAATAAATAAAAACTGTGAATGGTGTTTCATAAAATCGGTTACTCGACAAAGGTAGGAAAGTGATTGAAGTAGTTAGCAGTAAATGTTTTTATTTGTAATGGGAAAATTTGGTGATGTGACTTGGAAAGTGTTAGGAACTAATGGAAGGGAAATTATGTCCATAACCACGAGCTGAATTTCATTTTAAGGAATATGAGAGTGGTTACTTTTGTTGTAGATAAGGAAGTACGGAATTGTAATAAATTACCAAGTGCTGAATCGCTTACCAGAATCGTCGATACAAATAATAATTAAAAAAAAATGTTGCGGAAAATGGCAGAAAAGGTGGAGAAATCACACTCAAAGAATTCGAGAAAAAAGTGATATAATGAGAAAAAGATAAACAGATATGTAGGGCATGCACTCCATGACAATTAAAAAAAAGGTCGTAAAATCTAGTTCATATTCTAACAATTATTTGTTTCATTATTATAAATATTAATGTAGACTAAAAACACGAAGTCACAGACCTTGTCTCTATCGACAATCTCTGGTAAACAGTTTGACTTCTTTTCAAAATGGCTATCGCGGCGAATGAGCGCATTGGGGAGAACGCCGGTTCGAATCCAAGTCCGGCCATCGAGATATGGGTTTTTCATTATTTCCACAAATCAATCCAGGCGAATGCCGAAATGGTTCCTTCAAAAATGCCATGGCGGAATTCCTTCTCATTCCATGCCCCCAGTCTTTTAGTGGCTCTAATGACATCGACGTCGACGAGACGTAAACACATAAAAAGTACCTTTCAAATTAAAATTTTATTTCGTCTTTCAAATTCTACATTTTTGTATCAGCCAGCCACCTGACATCCAGCTATTAAGTATAATTGTACTATTGTTGCTATAGCTCCTGGAAACGACTTTTGCTTTAGTAAAATCAATTGTTTTGATAATATTTTCTTTCGTTTAGTGGAATATTAGGAGTGACTTGCAACGTAAATTCTTGATTAAAAAATTTAATGTTGATTTAGTCAGCGTTGTATTATTCACCCGATGCGTCAGTCAGCCTTTGTGATGTTCATCCTGGGCTGGAGCTCCATCTGTTATTACGCCAGAACTGTTGTTAAATTTTAGCGGGAATCATCAAACCTCCTGACTTGAAAGTTATGTTGAGAGGATTAGAGTGCTGCTAATTCTTCGATTCAATTGAACCCGTTATAAAAGCAGCGCACGATTAACAGATGAGCGGGACTTGATATCGGCGCTTTCATCCAGAGAAAGAGTGCAAATGATCGATAGTTAAGCATGAATCCAATGGAACTCGCGCTGCTTTCAACACAGCTGGTTACATGTGATATGAAAGATTTAATTTTGTAATAACGGTTTTCTTATCTATTCAAATTACTTCGGCTATGTTTCTCCAGCATTCTTTACTAAATCAATTTAGACATATGGTTTTTACTTTTTAGCTATTGCATTTACTATCTTATAACAAGATTTTACATAGTATTCTTATTCGTAATTAACTTTTGTAAACATTTTTTGTTGAGATGAAACTTATTTTTAGAAATCTCTGTGGTGATCAAATGTGTCTAGAATTTAGGCGTCATAATGTCCTTTAATATTTTACTCCTCCAAATCACGTATCGTTTCAAACAAATGTGTTTCACGACCAATTATTGTACATAAAATAAAGCCGTTGGTGCTCGTATCCTGGAAAGCTAACGATTTATCCGGAAGTTTTCCTTCTTTAGATAAAAAATAGTTAGAATCATTTTCTACCAGTTTTGAGAAGTGACCTCAAATTTTTTCTTCCAAGACGACAGCAGATGTCTTCCTTAACCAGAGTCGGAGATAAAGTACTTTTGGTATCTAATTAACATCTGAAGAGAGGCGCTTGGTAATCAAAATCTTCTCGCAACTGTAAGGTCAGAGAAGCGGGAACGACATACTAGGGCTGTTGATAAAATATCGATATATCGATATTTTTTTAAAAAAATATCGATATTTATGAGTGATATTTTTTAGGACGATATATCGATATTGAAATCTGGATATCGGAGTCCGATATTTTTAAAACTTAAGTGGTTATTTTCCATTTTACTCGTAGAATATTCCAAGTTATTATTGGAGGGAAAACGATTACCTGTGTAGCACATGCAATACATTTTCATAGATAGAATTTTAAGAAACAATGAACGATACGAGCACATGGAGAAGCAGGGCCACCGTAAGCGGGCATGCAAGGCAGCATATTATGTAGCGGGCGACCTTTTTTTATAGCTCAACAGCTGCTTCGGGCGGTCGGCGGCGACACTGGGGATGGCAACAATGGGGGCGGCAATCTCAGAGATTTTTGACCCATTTCGGAAATTTCCTAAATCCACCACTGGCTGTAGTTGGACAGGGGGCGGCATAATCGCTATTGCACGCGGGCGCTCAAAGAGCTAGCGGCGGGCCTGTGGAGAAGTAAAAAACGAAGGTAAAATAACTCATTCAATATTCATTAGAATTCTTGTCTGGACATTTCGAAAAGTTTTTAAAATTTGTCTACAATCAATGCAAAAGTATTAGTATCAAGAAACTAATCGTAATGTACCAGGTATGGGTAGGGTTGCCAGATAGCCGGAAAATCCGGGAATGTCCCGGCATTTTGTGTCTGATCTCGTGTTATGGAATTATGCGTTACTGTCCCTGAATTTCCGTATACAGTAGAACCTCGATAAGTTAAAGTCCAAGGGAAACACAAAATATTTTAAGTTATAGAGGTTTTAAGTTATCAAGGGTCTATGTTAGGGATAGGTTAATATAGAGGTAGGTATGTACATATGTATGTATTTACCCTTGTTCCTATTTTTACTCGAATGCGTCAGAAGGATTGGTTCAATAAAATACAGAAATTTAAATAATCATATTTATTTATTCACATTGCACATGTTACATAAAAATAAAACAACAATTAAAGGTTTAGTCTACTTAAAAAAGTGTGATTTTCTTTTGTTTTAAACAATTCACAGTTTCTAAATCGATTTGATTTTCAATGACAAATAGAGAGGAGAATACATTATTTTTTATGTTGCTGCACTGCTCTATAAATGATCGTACAGTTGTTAAAGCTCTTTTTGCTTCGTTGATTGATACCCTCGTAGATGAAGTTTGTGGCTCGTCGTTAAAATCATCGTCTTTATCACTTTCAATGCAGTTGTTTACTGATTCCAATATTTCTTCCTCTGTTAACGTCCCTGCTGTGACTACTTCAACATCGCAAGTAACGAAGTCTTCAAAAGTAATGTTTGACCCAGATAAGTGCTTATTCCATTCTTCAGGCACATTATTATCTTCCTCTTCAATGATTTCTTGAGGTTCTGAAGAAAAACCACAAGTTCTAAAGCAGTTTTTTACTGCAAGGGGTGTTACGTTTCGCCAAGCTTTGTCCACCATCCTCATTGCTTGAAGAACATTGATAGAAGAAATCGTATTTTGCTCCATATCAGCTATCATTTTTCTAACTACTTCTTTCTGTATAATGTTTTAAATTTTTTAATTATACCCTGATCCAAAGGTTGAAGTTGTGATGTTGTGTTTGGTGGAAGAAATTGTACTTTGACTGCCTTTAATGGTGGTATGTCCCCGTGTGCTGTGCAGTTGTCGATAAACAGAATAATTTTTCTATTTGAAGTTACCATTTGCTTATCAGCCATTTTTAAAAAGGTTCGGCTGTCATCCATGCTTTCTTATTGGCTTCATAATCCATGGGTAGTGATTTTAGGCCTGCAAAGCACCGAGGTTTTGTTGACTTGCCTATAATTAAAGGTTTCAGTTTTTCTGTGCCCGTAGAATTTGCACAAAGCAGAATCGTAAGTCGTTCTTTGCTGTGCTTTCCTTCATGACATTTTTCATTTTTGAATGTTAATGTTTTGTCGGGAAGACATTTGAAAAATAGACCCGTTTCATCAGTGTTAAAAACATCATTGGATCATAATCATTCACTAAATTATGTAATTTAGATGTCCATTCTTGGCAGACTGATTTGCTTATGCTCACACTTTCGCCGCACATTTTTTTAAAGGATAAATCATGTTGTTTCTTAAAATTCTCTAACCAGCCATTGCTGGCTTTAAAATTTTTGATTTTCAGCGAATTAGTGAACTCTTCAGCTTTTTCTTTCAGTATGGGTCCACTAACACTGATGTTTTTGTTTGGACTCTGTTTGAACCACGTAAACAAACATTGTTCTAAATTAGGGAATTCGGCAATTTTTCATCTTTTACATTGAAGACTTTCTCCTGATTCTCGTTTCTTCAAGATTTCAGCTTCTTTTTTAATGATGATTGATAATGTACTCTCATGTATCCCAAACTGAGCCGCAACTTCTTTCCTTTTCAATCCATTTTTCACTGCTTCTATAGCTTTTAATTTATCAGCGTATGAGTGTGTTGTTAGTTTTCTTTTTGAACTCATTTTTAAGCCAGTTTTATCACACAGTAGGTAAAGCGATGTTTCCAGAACAATGATCAAAAACTTATGATCCAAGTAAGCCGTTGTCTTAAGGCTAACCGCCGCAAAGCTTTAAAGAATTTCGAAGAAGCAAACAATAGGTGACATATGTACTGTACATTGTTTACGTTAACAATTTAACTAGTGAACACGTGCAAGCAATAAATACCGAAACCTTTTGTTTTGCACACTCTTTCAAAATGACTCATTGACAAACAATTTTATGTTATAGAGGTTGTGGAAACATTTCTTTAAGTTACTGAGGGCCATACAGAGATTACTTATTTAACCCTTTCATGGGCGGTGGGAAACCTTCTTCCCACTCGACAAATTGAATTAAAGCTCTTGAGGGAAGCGCATTTACCACCTCTGACAAGTGCTGCCATCTGCCAGAAGCTTGAAGAAACATGTTAAAATCGCTTTATGGTGCATTTTTACATTGTGGTCTGTGCAACGCAAATTTCTTGATGATCATTGTGAAATTTGCGTCCATTTTCAAGCTGTGTTGAACGAAATTGCTGTTTTTTTTCGAATAATTGTAATTAAAGGAAACCATTAACAAATTCTGAATACTATTTATGTAATTAGGTACCTTAGCAATATTCTCAAGTGTTGCACACAAAAAAATATTGTACATGTAATTTGTAAAGTTAATTTTTTCGAGTGGGAAGTAATCTTCCCACGGCACCGTCCCTTGTTAGTATTACTTGGAGAAGCTCAATAACTTGTTAGGAATATTTGCACTGAATAGGTTTTATATATGTCAAATTTAATTATATATCGATGTTCTGTTTATGAACCTAACCTATTATTTGATAATTCATGTACAAATATTTATTGCTGTGGCCCCAACATTTCATATTATAATTATAGTGGCACACAATTGAATAATAGTGACATATTTCCTGCCTTGTATGCTATCATACATTTTATTTATCTGCTTATTCCACATTCAGATGTCTGAATACTTGGACCTGAATAACCCAAGGTATCAAGAGGTGGTGTATGATATGTTATTTTCATGATGATTCTGATGTGGAGAAAAAGTCCTGAAGCTCCAGATGAACTGAATGCTTTGGATGATTCACACATGGATAGAAACAGTAAATCTGAGAATGAAGTTACAGAGACAGATATTGATATAAGTATGCCTGCAATTCCTAATACTATGTGGAGAGTACTCAGATTCGGAAGAAAGTAATTAGGAATGGGGAAGTGACTGTTCGCATTTTCACAATATCAAAATTGTTACATCAAAATTATTGGAGGTGTGGACAGATCTGACCAGCTTAGGGAACGATATGCAGTAGGAATGCGTTCTGTAGAGTGGTGGAACTGGATCTTCTAGTTTTCATTGGATCTAGCAATAATAAACAGCTTTTATGGAAACAAAACAAAAGAAATTCCGGAAATTATGATCAACAGACATACAAGCTTCACCTTGACAGGCAGTTGATTGCAGGATTTTCTTGTAGAAAATGGTATGGCTGCAATCCAGCATTTCTGGATAAAAGAGGGAAAGTGCCTGATGTAAGATTGATAGGTGTAGGGACACATCAACCAATTGTAAGTAACACTTACAGAAGGTGCAGAAATTGCAGAACTAAAGTGGCTGAAAAACGCACTAGGTAAATGCGCACAACATGTGATGTACCTTTATGCAGTGAACCTTGCTTCAGAAAATTACATGGGAAGTGAAAGGAGCATATTTGTGTATAAATTATGCATTTTATGTCAATAAATAAAAAGAAAATTGATACACAACAAGCTTTTTTATTACTTCCCAGAAGTGCCCGTGGGAAGATTACTTCCCACCTCGTCATATAGGAAACGACAAAGAGAGAAACTTGGACTCTCTTCTCCATAATACTAAGAAGAGAGTTCTAGATAGTTTTTAAGATTAATTTGGTTTGTCAGGCTGCCAGAACTATTTTGCCCGCGAAAGGGTTAAGTTATAGCGGTTGCGTATTTTAAGTTATAGAGGTTTTGGGATCTGATGGGAAGGGAACATATTATTTTTTGAAGTTATAGAGGTTTTTAAGTTACCGAGGTTTGAGTTATCAAGGTTCTACTGTACTAGTTTTTTTCTCAAACTCAGTTCACCACGGTGGTCATGAGGCCAAGCCAAGTATCCCATGCTTGCAGCGGGAGGATGGAATGTCCCTTAAATCAGAGGAATTGAAACTGACAGGAAAATACTCTTTGAATTTTCTGGGACTTTGAAAATTGTAGATGCAGTTAACATTAATTCCCTTTATACAGAGTTCACATGTCTGAAACGTGTTTTTCAGGTTCTTCCAAAAGACTTTCCAAACGATAAAATCTTGGCCAATTTCTTTAGAACAAGCTTTTGTAATGAGTTTGAATATTTAAAAAAAATAGTTGGTTTTGTTTTGTCAATTCCAACAAGCAATGACTTTTACGAGACAAGTTTTATCCCGTTGAATAATTTATTAAATATGAGCGAAACAGAACGTTCATGGATTCGATCAAGGCTGAACTACAAACTCAATCAATTTTGAAGACTCTTGCTGAGAAATTTTATCAGTTTTGCAAAGCAGTGACGGAGAAATATTTATGAAAATGGCAAAATCTAGTAATAAATCTTTTAAAAGTAGATGATTAAGATCTATTTTGATTGATGTTGATTTTGATTTAGCAAAAGATAGATGCTAATTTTTTTTTTTACTTGTTGATAAAACCTGATGTTGATTTTCTGCCTAATTTTAATTAATGAGCCTAATAGAAGTGTTCAGTTTTGGGTTAATATTTGAGAGATTTTGATTGATAATACCCGATGTTGATTTTGTACCAAAGTTAAAAATTCCTAACGAGGTGGTCAATTTTTGTTTTAAGTTTAGTATTTTACCTTTTGATTCATAATACCTGATGTTGACTTTCTTGACGTTAGATAGCATATTTACCTAAAACAGAATTTTTTATTAATTTGAATTTTTTTGACTCTTTAAACATACCGCTCAAATACTTTTTAGACCCAGAAATGTCCCGGAAATTATAAGCCTGTATCTGGCACTCCACAGTTAAATATTTCGCGCGAATTGGATACGCTTCTTATTCCATACCAACAGAAGAATTGAGCTCCAAAATTATGTCACAGCCAGTTTTGTTATATCACTTACGAATTTATTAAGATAAGAAATTGAAAAAAAAAGAATCTACCACTTTTGGATTGCCTTTACAAAGCGCTATGCTAAAAACTTATTATTATAGATTGGTGCCTTTAAAAAACAATTTGTTAACGCCAAGGGAACCGCCTTGACAGTAGCGGCTCTAGGATTTTTCCTAGCCGGGGAAAAACTGAGATTGTCGCCTCTTCAAACAGCCAGACCCCGAGAATTGCCTCCTTGATTGTTGGCCAAACTCATTGATGTCGCCACTTTAACTGTTTGTCAAACGCATTGTTGGACACGATTTTATCGCCCAGAGCAAGTACCCCGGTTTGCCCCCACACCTCGCCCTAAATCCTGCATTCCACCTAGAATCTCAGCTTTATAAAATTGTATTATGGTAAAGCGTTACCCATGTGCGAAGCAATATCAAAGAAGGGGAAATTTTCAATTAATGTAGGGAGTTCTCCATTCATAGTAGAAGAAACAACGGGAAAAACATGAGTTCATGCTCTTGAAAAGTATGTCCAATAAAGTTTCTGACATGAGTTTTGTGCAAAATTTTACTTCATTCACCACCTTAGTTAGGAATTTTTTTTGGATCTGAAACTCTTTTAAATAACTATGACGTTCTCTCATCATAATTTTATGCAACATCCAGTTGTACTAGAAAATGGTAATTTGGTACACATACTTGGTTTCATCCCCATAGTATAAGAAAAGTTCCTGTGTTTTTTTCAATGCCAATCTAAAAGCTGAAACGTCTTAGAGAAAATTTGTAGGTTAATTGCTTTCTTCTTGATGAGACTATGTGCCTTGAATTTCAGTTTTGCACAAAGATCAGGAGCATAAAAACACAATTAATTTTACTTTGTTACTACATTTAATTTGGAAGTTATTGGTAGTCCTACACCGATGGTAACAAAGCAGACACGGCGAAGCTCGCACAGAACGAATCGGACTCGAGCCCGTTGTTTTACATGAACGTGCGTATTGTCGAGGAAAGTATTTTGACTTGAAAATTGGATGTAAGCAGGAAAATTGATAAATTCGGATGCACAATCTTTGCTAAGGTGCAAACATTTGGTTCAAAAAAGTAAGAAGACTCAGAATAAGCTATCAACCTACAAAAAGAAATTAAATTCCACATAAAACAATACTTGTAAAAAAAATTGGCTTGGTTAGTATGCAAACTCTGATAATAGAACATCAACCTAAATAAATGCCTCTACAATGTTGCATTATTGAGCTTTTAAACTCACAAAAGCCAAGATTTCCCTCGATACTCTTTCTGGAATCACAAGTCTTCGAGTAAATCATAAACATTCTGCCTTTCCTTTTAGTATTAGTATAATGGCTAAATCACACTAAAAAAAAAAATAAAAAAATAAAAATAAAAGATTTATCCGTAACGTCATTTTTTTTCAGGAAATCAAAACTTGATTCAGAAAAATATCTCACAACTCTTCATCATTAAATAGCCACAAGACTTGGCCCTTTTTTAAAATGATTTGTTTTTGTAACATTGTTTTTATATAATAGGGTCGATATATCGATACTTTTTCTTCGATATATCGAATCCGATATAAATATTTTTTAAAATATCGATATATCGAAATTCCGATATTTTTTTAAAATATCAACAGCCCTGTCGACATACAGAGAAAAAGTCGTCGTTTGTTTTGTGTATGGTAGTTTACAACGAGATTGGTACTGAGGTTACGGCATGACGCAGATATTTGCATTTTCCCGAATTTTTTTGCTGTTACTAGCCGTGTCTGTGGATTGTTAGAGTACAGACCACCCTCTTAAAACAACATGGTCAAAAACATTTGATCCACGGCTCCTATAAGAAAAAGAATACCACTTTTTAGCAAGAAGGGAACATTCAGTAAATTTCACCTTTAAATCCAGAAATATTACGAAGCCACGTTTACGTTAAATAAGGTAAATATATCAACTGAGAGAAGTAACTTACTTTTAAATTTATACTAATTTGTGGATATTTATTTTAATTCGTTAGTTTTCGATTTCATATCAAAATTTAACCAGTAGTTATTCCAGGAATCGCGTTCAGCTAAAAATTACTTCATATTTATCAGTTTACTTTATACAATTCATACGTACTTTACATTGCCCGTGAGACCAAGTGCGATACAGTAATTGAAACCTCATCAACATACAACCTATAGTGAATGGAAGGGGAAAGACGACCATGACCACAAACTGGCGCTCGATTTCATGCATAAGGGAGTGAGAAAATTTTCGTTTGTTTGTAAGTTTGTCAAGGACTGGAAGAAATAACCAACTGATGTGATTAATAATTTACCATAACCCTCAAGAAATTTATAATTAAAATTTGTAAATTGGAAAAGTAAATGGGGGAGGAATTTTACACTCCAATTATAAACGAATTTTTTTAAAAATAAATAAAAATAAATAGAGGTAATTAGATGACATGGGCGATTGCTACCAGAGCGTTAGCTCCATCGCAATTAATAATAATAATAATAAATCCCGTTCATTGAAAAATTATAATTAATTTATTATTTTTACGAATTCACATCAAGAACAGAAATACCGTATTACATTCGTGACTGCGCGCTATACGTTAATCGAAATCCTCATCAAAATCCGACTATTATTTTGCTTGCTTATTTGTTTCACTAAGTGACTGACAAGTTCTCAGTGACTTTAAATGTGGTAAAATGTCGTGGATGCTGTGTATGCATTCAGACTTATACATTCTAATAATTGCAAAGAAACTCTTAAAAACTAATATAAATGAAGATTTAACAATGAAACATTGTGTTATTCACTTCCGTAAAAATGCAACTCATATTTGCTTTGTATATTTTTAAACTAAAGTAAGGAGCTTCTACGACTCACCGATAAAATTTTTTTTATTTATTTAGAAACACATTCGTCCTCTACGTGCGTGAAACAAATCTCATAAAGACTGAGAAGAAATGAAACCTGTTTTATCACATTGTCCCACGCAGAATATTCTTTCAGTCTGAATCACTGCATCTAATATCGCCAATCCTATTACAAGAAGAGGATCTACGAATTACAGAAGACGTCAGAATTGAACCAATGACACAGAGCTAAAGCAATGTGTTACTTAGCAGCAGTAACATTCATTGCATTAATTATTGAGAAAAGTATGTATCCTTGTAAGACGTTAGTATCGGTTCCGTCTTAGACTCTTTATAATGTTTGGAGGTTTTATGTAAAATACCCCTTGTGCCAGCAAGACATAAAATAACAGAAGTGTTTTACCTCAAATTGATAGCAGAGCTACAAGCAGAGGTAATCGTCGGTGAAACCCTATTAATTTTAGCTAACGAGATGAAAATAAGAGAAAGTAATGGAAATCCTTCAAGTCAGCTGTGTTTTTGTTGCTTATGCTGGTATGCGACATAAAAGAAATAAATAAAAAAAGTTTTTCAGCTCTTGTTAGAGTTCAAGTCATGTTATTATGCTTGTGTTATACACTTAAAAACAGCTTTCATATCTTTTTTTTAAGATAAAAAAATGTAGAGTAAAAATTCAACATATTTTTTTTTTGTTAAACAAAAAAGAAGTGGTTGTAACGTTTAGTATTGAATTAAAAACTGTCCATAATTAACCGCAGCGCACACACAAAACTAAATTCACAAGCTGTTATTCAAGCTAGATTGAAATTGTATTTATCAAATGAAATAAAAACTTAAATTCCTGAAAAATTAATTTTATCTATTATTACTAACTTGTTGCCAACAGTTAAAAAATATCATTCACACGATAGTTGGTTCATTTAATGACTTTACCGCAGAGACATTACACGATCTGCTTTGGTTGGAATGACTTCGTTATAGATATATAATGTTTAAATAACATGATAAGGGAAAATTTTATTTTGAACTCGGTATACTGAAATATCTTTCAAGAAGATAGGAAGCCCACTATCGCTTTGATTACGACAGTCAATATTATAAGATTAAAAAAGATTCAGAACATAACACCAAAAATATGGTTTCTTTTCCCCGACTTGTTGAATTGTAGAATACGAAATTAGGCACTGACACACACGGTTTCCCCCATCACTTTTTATTTATTTAATTATTTAGTTTTTGATGCTGAAACGGAGTAGTGTTTCATTATGAAACCATATTGTTAAAAAAAAAGGAATGTCGTGACACTGCTTCATACTGGCTTCCATTTGGACGGTACATTAACTAATTAAGTCAGTGTTGGTACAACGCAATACTTCGTCGTCAAAGACTCACAGAAGAATGTAAGTAAGGTGCCACTCGATTCATTTTCTTCTGCTGACGACTCCAGCGTAGCTGTAAGCTATTACTATCCAGACAGCTTTCTAAATGAGGAAGTGAAAATATTTATACAGTCACGAATTCATCTGTAAAATACGGCGAAATAAAATTAAACTATATCTCCTGAGTTCTTTTAATGGATGCTAACTGGAATATACATTTCACAGTGCCAATAACTTAGATCATTAAAAAAAGTTTGTATAGAAATCTACCATGTAAAGTCTTGGTTTTATGGATGGCGAAAGGTTAGCAAGCATCGTGGATAGCAAATCGGGGTCCTAGAAAAAAAAATTCCTGGAATAAATAAACTATTAATTGCATTTATAAATTATACCCACTTTGATACAGTTTTACTACTAGTTTCAGATAAGCATTTCATAGTAAAATCTTTAGAAAATTAGGTGTAAACGTCCAGAATCAGGTTATTAAGGAGAAAACAAATCAAAATCAAATTGGTAATGCAGATATACCATTCATTAACGAAGAAACAGGGATGCATATTACAAATAAAATCATTTAGGAAATCATTGTTAGGGAAGATTGTTACTACTGCTTGAGGGACATGTGCACTGAAGGTTGCTGCAAAGAAAAAGTTCAAGGTTTTTAAAAGGAAACATTTAAACGAATGTAATATAGGCTAAGGGTATAGATGCCATCTGGTCAAGAGTAACAAACTACAGAAGAACAGCTTGATAAAGAAAGTGAGATGTACGAGGCTATAGCAAGCAGCGCATTCGGAAGATCAAACATCATGAAACGTCTGACGGTTTTCTCAACTAAAACAGAGTTCTCCTCTCTTTGAATCTGGTTTTAGCTCCGTCTGTTTTTACTGCCCGGACTAACACATTTTCGGCAGGCTCGTAACTACAGCTGCTCCAGCACATAGCTACCCTCTGCTTTGTCTTTAGGAAAATAGACGCTAGGTAGACCTAATTAAAGGGTGATGAAAAGCAAATACTGAGTGAAAACATATCAGAGTGAAAGTCTTGTAGGGTGTGCGTGTGTATTTACATGAATTAATCCGATGTCATTTTTGTCTCTGCGTTGTGGATCGTGTCAAAATGGTTTATGCTGGAGGAAAATATAAGAGTAAGAATAACGCTCACTATTTTTTTTGTTTTTAAATACAAAATCAATACTAATAAAATGCTAAGATTGTTCATTGTGTCCGCAATACTGTGACGTCACGCACAAGGCCATCGTTGCCGAACTAACGAAGCAGAAAACGAGTTTACCAGCGTTATTCGATGACAATTCTATTTAGTTACACAATACTAGCGCAGTTTGTTATAAGGTTAAAATGCAACCTGGACAAGGATTACAACCTAAACTATTAGCTACAGCATAAAGTATAAGGAACTGTGCTAAGCGTTATTTTATTAGCTAAGCACCTGCGAAACAATGAATTACCCTTCAACCCGTCATTGAAGCTAGTCAACACTATTAAAAGGCTAAGCTTGGTCATTGTACCCATAATGCCATACTCTCCGAATAGCAACGACCAGAGATGTTACTTACCAACTCGAGGTTATGCGCGTTGTCTAATAACGATTATATTTAAACAAGCATCCGCTAAGAAATGAATTGCGAAAAGACTGAAAGAAAGTTATGTATTGCTTTTAAATTAACATAGTAATTATTAGTTGCTTTCTATTTATTAGTTTACGTTCTTTGTCAATAGATATATGTTAGATGAAAACTTCAATTTTAGAGCAGCAATTTTGGCGAAAGTATTGATGTAAATTTAACCTAGGTCAGAATACCAACTGCCATTTGACGTTACAAACTCCCCACACACGAACATTATTGACCATATATGTGATGTCTTGCAACGTGCCGTTCAGAAGAGATCTCTTCTACCCCCGCGTACTCTTACGGATTTATGGACAGCCCTGTAGGGGGTAATTCCCCTCCAACACTACTTCAGACATTAGTCGAGTCCATACCACATCGTGTTGCGGCACTTCTGCGTGCTCGCGGGGGAAAGGGGGGGGGGCATACATGATATTAGGCAGGTGTACCAGTTTCTTTGGCTCTTCAGTATATATATATATATGTAGTTGTAATGAGCGCCATGTTTTTGAAACCATTAGATCGTTTAAATGAAAGCTCCGCACTGTAGCAGTCTAGACCACAACTAAAATTAATATTACGCGGTATAAAGTTGTTAAGTTTTATTTTTAATTTCCTTTGTTTCCGCTGATGCCATATTACTGAGGTCATTACTTCAACCTCACGTAAGTATTTCCAACTGTATCAGCGGTACAAAACTTTTTAATATCGATGTGAATTACAGGTAACGGAAAAACATTTAAGATGAAAGAAACCGAGAAGATATTTTGGTCAAGTTTATATTGCTAAGCATGATATTAATAACATGCTATACAATAAATGTATTAATTCGCGTGTGATTGAAGCATTCAATTTACAGCGGCAATATAAGTGGAGATTGTGGTTAGGTTAAAATGCAACCTGTACCAGGATGAAAGCAGAAAGTTTTTGTTTCAGCGTAAGGCAATAGGAATCGCACTGAGCGTAATTTTATAACAATTCTATTTTGTTAGGCAAGCTGCCAGAACATTCAGCTCAATCCGTCATTTTTGACAGGTTTTGAGTCTACTACAGGAATAAATGACAGAACAAGCAATTGCAATAGAATTTGAGACTACAATCATACATTTATTTGAAACATTTGCTTTGGTATGTAGAATGTCGTATTATAATTACGTTTTAATTTTCTCCTCTCCGCCATACGTATAAAGTGAAACGAATTTTAATTTCTGAATGGCTGATGATCAGCAGGTTTCAAGATTGACAACGTTTATCAAAGGAAAAGACGTCTCGATTTTCAGTAGTTACTAAGGATACTTCAACTTTATACTCGTTAATGATGAATGAATTATAAACGACGGTTAGTTCTTGAAAACTAAGTGTTTACTTCATTGTTTTTACTGACATATCGTCTTTTTTTTTTTTTTTTGCTCTCATATTTGTGGTTGAATTGTCACAACATTAATAAGGACTGCCGTTTGGTTGATAACGTTCCACAGCTGTCAGTTACATCTTTTATTTTGAACAAATTTGGATTCAGGCAATACGATCTTTTATCTATCTAAAATAAATGTCTTATTATAATCATACATGGTTGTTATATTGTTACTCTTTAGGCCATCTTGAGGTTTTCAAAGCGTTATATCGAATCTGCTACCTATGTTTGGTCACTGTCGGATGCTAACGACGCAGTCTGTGAGTTGTTTGTTCTCTGATCAGTTGTGCGTAGGTAGATACGACGAGTCAAGAATTATATCCTCAGAGATTTTTCAGTAATTTTTAATTTGTCGCCTTGCCCTCTAAGGCGTAGTAGATGACAGAGAGGCGACCAGTGACATGCAGTTCTCGAATCACTTGCGCGCGAGATGCAGCCGACATATTTGGGTGGGTAGCCTACCGCATTTCGAACAATGCTGGTTGCATGGTTAGCGGTCGTAAGGGGCGGTTGACTGATAGCTGCCCACGTGCTTTTGTTGTTCGATAAGCGTGCCTGGTCAGATATCGCTGCAACCTCCGCTTGGCAGGAAAATAATTTTAAATCACTGAAATTACGCAGGTTATATGTTACCAGATATAATTTAGGAATAAAAGATAACGTCTGTTATTGCATTACGTGACTTTCAACCTCAACTGCGATTATTTCAAAAATGAATGTGATAAGAATTGTGAAGGCTCACATATGACAATCTACAAAAGCTATTCCGTTATACCTATTTTAATTTTAATACTGCGTAGTTGTATGTTTAAACGCTACAACAATTCCACGACAGCAACTTCAACACAGCTGTCCTAGCTAGTAAAATGTTTTGCTTTCTACAGGAATTCTATTCCTTGCATTACAATCTTTCAACCAAATGGAAATTTTGCTGCAGTCATCATACTAAATGGTAAGAATACAGAATCGAATTTTTCATCCAATGTGACATTTATGATACTGGATGACAATTTCAAATGGCCTTACTGTCATAGTTTCTTATCGACTGTGTAATTTTCTCCCCTGTAGCCAAATGACTTGGTGACAGATTTTAACCCTGTAACATTCAAATTTATCGTGGTTGAATGTATAGTATAACGTGGATCCCAAACCAGGGAGCATACTTTATCTAAACAAACCAAGATTTGTGAAACAAGAAGATCACGTTAAGTGCAAGTAAAATTTCCTGGCTGGACCAGCATTCGAACTGGGTGTCTTTTATATCTTAGGCGAACATTTTAATATGGAGGTACTAAATATCTCACTCAGTTGTGTTGAAGATGGTAGTAATTTTTGTATGCTTCATATTTCGATGATAAAGAAATTTCAGGCGTATTTGTATAGACAGGAGTAGTGGTCTGATAGCTCACTGGCACTTACTCCTAAAGCTAGGAGTTCGGTCCCGGGTTCAAGTCCTGGTGAGACCAGAAAATCTTGAGTGGTGTTTGATGATATGAGTTACTCAAGGATGTTCTATGGTTCGGATTCCATGTTAAATTGTAGGTCCTGGAAAAAAGGAACTGGCAAGTCTACCTCTGACACATGTCACCTTCGGCAGGGATACAACCGACCTCAGGACTTGTGGACTGAGTTAGTTTCTGACGAATTGTGAATTAAAACATAAGGGAAGATATTATACTCCATTATATATAGAAAACTAGTATTTTTTTATATTTGTGTAATACAAGCTGTAACTTTACAGGCCACGATTTTACAAAAGAAATTGTACTCACGTGAAAAAATGCCAAATCGATGTTTCACATAAATAGTCGCTGAATTTTATTTATACTTCTTCCAAAGTCTAATCAACATAGCTTGTGATAGTACATTTCTCTTTCTTTCTATACTAGAATTGTGATTGTTGCAGTGCTTATCAGTTTCAGAATTTATATATCACCTTTTAAAATGTCTCCGTCGCTATGTCTTCAATGCAGAAAATACAACTACAAAGAGTCTGTTCTGCGGAATCGGCGCTGACAACATTAATCGCTGGTTAAACGATATGATGTCTGCTTAAAATGAATTCTGTACACAGAACAATTTTTCACATTCAATTGTAATGTCTTTAAAGTGTTTCCTTATATGTTTCCTCCCACCCCTCGCATTATGTAGTTTTGAAGTTATTGCATGAAATGGACTGAATTCAACAACTACAAGAAGTCAAACAAAAAATATAGATTTCTTGAAGCTAAGGTACAATCATCATAATTATCAACCTGAAACTACATTACTTTTAACCATCACAATTCAATTAATTATTATTAACTCTCATAGTTAACATACACGTTTAATTTTTATAACTCTCATTTATTATTACTATCGAAAATACGAGAAATTTTGTTACTATCAAGGATATATATCAATATTAAATAAAACACAAATGAAATTAGAAAGAAAAACACAATTTAATTCCAAACAGGTGCGATACGTACCTAGACACCTTTACCAAACGTAAATAAATCTGCGCGTAAGACCAGGTGACAAGTTAACCCCCCCCTTTTTTCTCAAATACTGAAGGACTTCTCTCTGCGTTTCCAATATTGTTTTTCTAGCTCATACATAAAATTCATTTTTTTTTAATTTTTATTTATTTTTTTAATGTAACTTCTTTGCCAACACAAAACACTGAAAGTTACCTTGAAAACATACAAAATCATTTTGTAATGATCAACATAATCTTCACCGCTCTCTCTCTTTTCTTATGGCTTTACGCTTTTCTATGTTACTGTACTTTTTGCTCTGCTTGTGCCTATTCGATTTGTTTTTCTTCTGGCTCATCTTCAATTTTGCTCCTTCTTAGTGGTTATTACGTTTCTTTCTTTCCTCGATGTTCATATTTATCTTCTGTATCTTCTTTGAATTTGTCGTGCACTGTCTTATATCTTTCATATGCTCAACATCTTGTTTTTTCACGTTACTCAGCGTGTAATGCTTTGATCCATATTAAACATACAATGACGCCTTACCTGTTTCAGTATTTTCTATTATGTTCATCTCTTTTGTCATTAGTTCTTCGTTGTTACTTACGCAATGCTTAAACACCAAAAAGTAACCAATTTCATCTTCTTCATATTGCCAAAAATCATAAAATTTCCACAACTGTAAAGATGCATCTTCAATTATTTTATATACTTTTTTAGCATAAAAATTTCAATTCCACAATCTACTGTAGATAAGCGTTAATTGTCGTTTCTGTCACCCTTTCCTTTTTAATTTGGTTCTGACTCATTTTCTAACACAAAATTGTCTTTGTTGCTGCAAATATCTTCATCTTCAGTGTCTTTCTTACTTTTTAATTTCCATGGAGTCATATTCTCTCAAAATTTGTTTATCTTCTCCCTTTCTAAAAACCAATAGCCTCATCTCTTAGTATTCTTTCGTTTCTTCTTCTTTTTCATCATCATCTATCTTTTCTTCTTTTTGCATTACCTCTTCTCGTGAACGCTCTAGTTTGCTTCACTGTAATTCTTCTTTTAGCATGTGTTGTAACTCACATTGATTGGGGTCATCTTGTGAGATTTTTAATATACTGAATTCTCGCTGTAAACTTTCTTGAGTGTTCATGAGCTGTTTCCTTAAATCTTCATGCGAATCTTGTATTTTACTCATAACCGTAAATAAAATTGGGTTTATGTTCTCTGATTCATTAAATGTCGTATTTTTATTTAAACAATGTGTCTCTACCTCTTTAACAGTTGTTTCATTAGGAGATTCCAGCAATTTATTTTCGTATGAACTATCGGATACAACGTCACTAAATTCAGCTCTCAAAATAGCATCTTCCATTTCTTCTCCTACCATTTTACTGCAACTTCTCATTAGAAATCCTCCCTTAGTGTTATTAGCCATTTTCCTCACAATGACTTAAACTATATCATGTATTTCGTTACCACAACTATCTCACTATGTATAACAACACTGAAGGTAACTTTAAATAGTAACGCTGACACTGCTTCACTTATTATTTTACGTTAGCATTTTTGTTAAACTCTGCTAACATACACTGTCATTAACCGAGTATTTCCAGTACTGCAATACTCGAATTAATTTAGTTATTTCTCAGTCTCTTGGCATTAAAATATTATCTTATCCATTCAATTATTTATATAAGCGTCTATTCACTGACATTCACCAACTGAAAAATCCTTCTACTACATAAGCTTATTACGGTAATATACTGCTGATCCAAAAATTACAAGTTCGTTTCAGGTGGCAATTTAAGTCTAAAATCATCTATCGTCCTCTTTCACGGTATTCCAAATATAACTTTACAGTCACGATTTTACAAAAGAAATTGTATTCAAGTAAAATAATGCCAAATCGATGTTCACATAAATAGTAGCTGACTTTTTTTCATGCTTCTTCCAAAGTCTAATTAACATAGCTAGTGAAGGGACTGCACCACTTTCGGAACCCACGCGAAATTGGTACTAACCTGTTGAAATTGGTTTAATTGTTTTGTCAATTTGTCCTCTTCACGTTTTGCGCTATTGGTTTGTGGAAAAGTGGCCAGAAATTAAATTAAAAATGCCAAAATATGAGAAGCTGCGCAACTGCGAAATGCTAACAGCACTGCAAAAATAACATAAAAATTATCGGTACAGAGATTGTAGCAACTTAGATTGATTTACAGTCTGGACAAAGAGAAAAACATTTTACGAAATATTCGTTCTGCGGCATTCATCATTAAAATTGCGTATTTGTTTAAAACGGTGGCAATCGATTATCTCTGTTCGTTTCGCTATAAGATGGCGGGCATTACCGTATTACAACTCGGATAAATATCGTCAATTTGTGAATTTTGTACAACTTTTTACAACGGACAAAAGCTGAAACGGCAAGAAAAAATTACAAAAAAGTATTAAACCAACATTTTAAGAGACTGTCACTGATTTTTCAACGCTGGCAGCATCTAATTGCTTTGCGTCGCTGTCATATTTCGGCATTTTTAATTAAATTCATGGCAAGTTTTCCGTAAAACAAGAGCGCAAAACGTGAAGAGGACATATTGACGAAGCAATTTAACCAATTTTAACAGGTCAGTACCAATTTCGCGGGCGCGGTTTCGAAAGTGGTGGTGTCCCCGCTTGTGATAATACATTTCTCTTTCTTTCTACACTAGCAGTGTCATTGTTGCAGTACTTATCAGTTTAAGAATTAATGTAGCACCTTTTAAAATGTTTCCGTTGCTGTGTCTTCAGCGCACAAAATATCACTTCAAAGTATCTGTTCCACGGAGTCGGCGCTGACAACGTTTATCTCAGGATAAAGGATATGATATCTGCTTGAAATGAATTCTGTTCTCAGAAGAATTTTCACATTCAATTATGATATGTTTAAGGTGTTTCCTTATAAACACCACACTAGTCGGTTATGAGATTTTGCGAAAATATTTCATGTTTGGTTCAAATGGCTGTACTATACTGAACTACAGAATTATCACATTTTACTGTTGCAAACAGAAAAGACCTCCGCTGGTTATTATATAAAAATCTTAATAATTTACCTGATAAAATCTATTTTATCTGATTTGTTAGTTGCTAACTGAATTAAATATTTTCCTATAATTTCTACAGCTCTGTCGCGATATGCTAAATACCTCACCACCTGTAATATTAAAAATTAAGCTGAAAGGAACGTTGCGCAGGACATTTTATAACGCTACCATTGTTTGCAGCTGTCACTTATGCAAGACCTACTTTAAAAGGCAAATGCTGACGAAAGCTGTAGGTCTTTAGTGCTGGTACATCAGGATCTCTTTTCTCCAGATAGGACCTCAAGTAGATAATGTGAGGTACGTGTATGCTAGGTATTTGAGCTAGTGGTGTTATTATTTTTGGTTACTATGGATTAAAAACTACACAAATGTGATGTGATTCTTTATAAACAGATTAACTCTTTTTCTGCAAAAAATTTAATGCAGTTCAAAGAATTTTATTGTATATGCGAAGTTGTTTGGATATTTAAAAACAAATAACTGATTATCATAGCACAGCACGAAAATAGAAAACAAATCGAACATGGAAAAGAGGATCTGGAAGAATATTAATGTATATAATTCACCATAAACATTTGCGATTTAATCGAAAATAAGACCTTTAACGAAGATTGGTTTTGAAAATAGATAAAATAATCTTTTTGGCTAGGAATACCTATCAATCGGATATTTTTAATTGAATCAGTTCAATGTGGCTTAAACCATTCCTCAGCGAAATGAGAATGGTATGGTATCTTCTTTCATAGGGCTTGAAGGCTCGCCAGTGCGGCTATCATTAGAGCCGATAGAGGGTTAGGAACAAGCAACAGGGAGGTATTCGACCATATCCTTTTGATGGAATTATCCTGACATTCACCGAAAGTGGGTTTGGAAAACCGAAATCAGGATGGTAGGACCGAGGCTGAATCCTCGTCCTCCAGAATTCTAGTCTCTGAAGTTCGCTGACTTAATAAGCTTGACGCGTAGGAGCCACTCAGTTACGGATAATGAAACTACGATGAAAATAGAACGAACTAGGAGATTATTCTGTGTGACTGATGACGAGTTCAGGAATCGTCTTCTCCCTACGTCTAAAATAATGTCGTGATTCGCCATCTCTTCATTGCCTGTATAACTTCTTTTGAAGTTATCGGCTACCGCAAGAGATGTACGTAATTTACCAGAAACTTGGGATGCATTAATGTCGAAGATTTGTAATTGACGAATGTTAGAAAAACTAAATATGTTGTCAGTAAATAAAAGCCATTGAAGATTTCCCTCTCTTTCAAATACGTTCACATAGGTTTGTTTAACAACCTCCACCTCTGTAACATTTAATTTAGTCAATCATAGCACCTGCTTCACAGGCAGAGAAAAAGGATGGGTTCCTATCATATGAAGCTAGGGATTCGCACAAGCTAAGGGGCCTGAAAGGAAAGGTCGTCCTGCCGCCCAATTGATGTAACATACTGTCACAAAGTAAACCATTTCTCTGAAGCCAGAGAACTGCAGATCGTTCTACAAGTTAAAATAATGTCTTGGCAACGTGAAGCTTGCATGTCAGATGCGTTGCGGAGATCATTAGTGAAACGAGAAGGAAGAAACTGCACGCGCAGTTGGTGCATATTAAGGGTGATCTGAAACAAGACGGAGCCATATCAGATGCCTTTAAGAGAGCATAGGTGCAGTCAACTCAAACTCGCGACACGTGTCAGCACTAATGATGCCTTTCACCTTGGATCTTCGGCTATCCCTTTTTCCTTTCGGTAGCTGGCAGGAGAAGTTCAATCACTGACTAGTGACAGCACGGGAGCGAGAATCTGCTGCGTAGGTGACAGGAGATGTCACCGTCTTTTCCCTCAGAGGTGAATTGAGGCAATGTGTCAGAGAGTAAGCAGTGGTTTCCGTGATAATTTTAGTTGTACGATCAGGCTAAGACCTGTGGTGTTCCGTTCAAAACTTTACCCGCGCAATACTTACGACTTATCTCATTAAACGTACAGTAGACAAAAGCGTTATACTATTAATTTTCTTTTGTTCAGAATTCTTTCGAAATATTTGCTCAATTGTACTAAAAAATTATTATTTACCAGCACTTAGTAAGAAAATTTTAAAGTTTATACGAGAACTTATTTATTGACGACATTCGCAAAAATTATACAAAAATTAATTTAATTACATTGGAAGGTTTTAATTGTTCTGTTACCTTCTTATAAGTAATTATTTTCCATTAAAGAGTACGATGAGAGACTCTTAAGGACAGGAGGATTTCAACACCGACGGATATTCCAGTTTTATTTGTCTGTCGCTAACCCACCGACTAATAGACTGACTCGGATTAAAGCTAGATTCTGTACAGCTGCGACTGTTGACCGGAGCCGAAGCAGCACCTGCAGTTACACCATTGTTCCAATGGTGCAACTGCAGGTGGAAACACGTAACCAAAAATGAATGAGAGATGTGATTCTAATTAAATTATAGTCGTTGCAATTGAGTAACGTTAAACAGGCAGTTTTGTGAGAAAGACCGTTCTTCTGTCTCTGTATGCGTAATTTACTTCGATTCTTGCTAGGGCTGGGTTTATAAGAGTTTTTTTCTTAGAAGATATTTCGCCATCCAAGACATGTATTCTCTAATTTGACAGATAAATTCCTCCATTTGCATTGATTTTAATTTTCTCTCTGTCTCCTTTTGTTATCCTTAAACATCCAATTTATTAATAATATATAGAGACAGACAGAGAAAATTAACAAATCTAAGCTCCAATTCCCTTTCTGAAATATAGGAACCGGCACTTTGTTCGTTTGTAAGAAATGTTGACTAAAATACGAATACTATTACAGAGTTTACGTATGGTAAGTGCAAGTTAACGAAAGTAGTCTAAGAGGTGGAATGTTTAAAACAAGATTCATTTACTAAAGAAAACGTGGACGTTAGGCCTGATTACCCTCTCCGGTGATTATTATACGTGGAGTTGTTTGTAACAGATTTATCAGGACTTACGAAATCTCTCGCGTTTCGGTCAGAAATTTCTTACAGCGAACATAAAAGTTATTCCTACCGCGGCCACTTAATTGCACCGCTTGGGTCTGCTGAGGCAAAGTTATTTATTCAAATCTATTGTGTTACCCTGGAAAGAACACCATTATCTAACTATGGATAGTATCAATTCTAAATCAACATAAACAAAAGAATGTCCTAGGCTGGTCACCCTGTTCTTTCAAAGTTCTACCGTCAAATAAATTTGTTGAAATATTGAAGATTCTTGCTGCCCAATTGCCAATGAACATTTGCTTTACAGAGGTTGCTGAAAACGATATTAGGATGAGGGCAACAGACTACAGGACCATGGTCTATTCAAAGAACCGTCCTTGTATTAGCCTGTGGTGATTTTGTGAAACTGTGGAAAAAATAAATCTGGATGACTGGGCCTGAATTTTAATCCGCATCCTCACAAATACGATGCGCCAGAGTCACGCCTCACAATCCGGACTCGATGCTGATAAAATAGAAATCCCATTTAACACAATACGGTAAATGGTTGCTGCGTAGGGAGAATATTTCTACTATTCGTAGGGGATATTCACAGGAGTAACTGATAACTGGATATGCTGTGTGTTGACATCAACAAATGATGTAACGGCTTGTTTAACATGGAACGATATCACACCACACCTGAACAAGAATGTGTGTTGCAAAACATGGAGATCACATAGCTTGAAAAAAATCAATAATAATATTAGTCCTTGTGTTTGTATAATGGGACCATTACTAAAACAAGATCGTAAATTCCTATTGTATAGAGTTCTTTAAGTTATGAAATACTGACTTAATCTCATCCGTATAATATCAAAGTGAAATTGAAGTAAACACTGTCAAAGTAACGATATACACGTGAATCGGGTAAGAGTGTGGCACCTAGGATTTAGATGAATAGCAAGCGATAGGTAACTTTGATATAAAAGAGTTGACACTTTTTTATGCAAAGGAAAAAATTTCCATCAGTGCTATGATAACATTAAAAAAATTACAAACACTTAATTTCAGTTACATTGAGATCAAAGTTATTCAAGGATTGATTCTAGGGATACTTTATCAGCATGAAATTTTCCACGCTTCTGTTAGCATTCCATATGTATTGAACGAATGGAGATCACCAAGCAACTGATTATGAAATCTATATAATTTTATTAGCAGCTGCTGAAAAGTAACACATGATTTTTTAAATACCTCTATGACTACGAATAAAACAAATCTTCCTCATTGGAAGTTAATAGTAATACATATCTCTGTCATTGCGTTGAAGAACTGTACTAAGAATGAATTTCTACTAACTGATGTAACAGATCTAAAAGACTCTGTTGCTGAGTATTTCGTGCAAGATAGCGCACAGAATAATACCCAAGCGAAATTTAGGTTTTATTTGGATCATGTAACTAAAAGAAACTATTTTGTCTATTCAAAAGAGAGGTTGCCTTGAAAATACGAAATATGTTTCCTTTGTTTGAAAATCTGTTAACAGTAAAAGTGTCAAAGCAACACGCAATAAACTTGGGGAAACCACAGTAGTACAATTGGCTTCCACCGAACGTGCAGTACTCCCAGCAAATGATGGTAATCTTTCAGGATCGCTTTGTGACAGACGTTGGTCTCGCTCTTGTCAATTGACGATGGAATCAATACGCATTGCTAATCAAACACTAACCAGGACATGCTTGTGACAATGGTAATGTGCTGCGCCTGCTGACATAATGCGTGAACGCTTATCACTACCACGGTGACTGCTGAATAGCACGTCTTCCAAACGGACCCATAATGTATCAAATCAATTCAGATACTGCAAACATTTCAAAATTATATTTAAATATATTTTTTTTACTGTAATCCACAGATTCTTGATTAAAAGAACAATAATGTCAAATAGGAGGCTCAAGTATCACGCACATTATATTACTTTATATAAATCATTTCCTTAGCCAGTGCGATTATTTTCGAAATTTTGAAAGACTCTTTTTGATTATATATCTCATTATGGTAATGTATACTAATCTGTTACTTACTTGTGGTCCTAATTGCCTATTATGTGGTGTGTTTTAATTAGCACAGCTAATCCACTAACTCCTCAGGCTCCTATCATTCGGATGGACATGGGATCGAATTACCTCCCTGCCATCCTGATTTCGGTTTTCGAAGATTTCCGGCAATCTCTCCAGGTAAAAGCTGGCTAGCCCTTACAAAAAGCCATAGCGGAGTTCTTTGCCTTTCCTTGTGCCCAGTTCTTTCCCGCCTCCAATAGCCTAGACCTCCTCTAGACATAACACCTAAGCAAAAAATAAAAAATTAACTTTGGATGTTAAAAATGTGAATCCTAAATCTTTGAAGTGAGCTTAAGGTTTGCTTCTGAAAGTGACCAGTCCGAACCATACATGTCAGATGTGAAATGGAAGCAAAATATGTCACATTATTGCTGTATAAATGCTTCTCTTTATTTTTATTTTTTTCTCCCTGAATGTTTCCAATGTCTGCAGTGAAAATTTTAATTGAATTTCACATATTTTTGGGTCACTATGATGTATTAAACACTGTGCAGTAAAAAAATTACATGTTAATGTTTCTACTCGATAGCTTTGCAAATCTTCTGTAACATACATTATGCAGACCTACTTTAAGTTGTATAAATAAGTTTTATAAGAATTCACTCTCAGGCTAAGTCAGAGCAGATGCGTAATTTATTAAATAAAAACAGTATGTGATGCTAGTTTATAAGCTGCAAATTTGTATTTACATGCTATCGACGTATGAAGCATGTCCCACTAGTAACAGTTTCATGTCCATTTATGTCATTATTACTTGTGTGTTATTACTTGTTTCTATGAAAGTCATGTTTGACAATTTTGATAGGCCGAGAAACACACTAAATTTGATGTTCTGAGAATCCGAGGTTGCTCAGCTGTCGCACGGGAGAGAAAAAAGTAAGAGATGAAACACCCACCAGATATCCTGTCCTGCTGATTGCGTAAAAAAGGAAAAATTAATTAAATATGGAATAACCACAGTGCATATCAGTCAGCAGTAGATATTGCAAAGCTTTATTGATCTAATATTAAAATACCCCTTCAAACAATTGATACATGTTAATTTTTTCTGTTTCCATACCACTTAAAAAGCTCAGCATTCATGATGGAACCTGATAACAAAAAGTATATTTTATATCAGGGCAAACGTGTACGCTGTATATAAGAAAAATTTGCAAATTTAATTTGATGCTTGTCGCATAATAATTTTGATAAAACATCGGACTATTAGCGTCCAACTGTAACTTTTTTAATCACGTGTCAAACAGTGCCTTTATTTTACGGTTTTATAGTATTATTATACCGAAAGCATCTATAGAAGGTTGTTATAAAATTTGTTTGTAATCATTTATCAAAGAAGTTAACTTAACAGATAGCGTTTTAGTTGCAAAATTTACTTTACGTTACTTCGTTAAACTTTTATATTTATTTTATTAAACTTTAAATTCGTTCATTCCGGAAAGATACTTTTTAATTAGATAAGGGGAAAATATAGTGTTTTCAAAGCAACATTATGTATCTTGTAGAAAATGATTTGCACCCCGGTAATTCATTTTACGTTATCTAAGGTAATTCATCTGAGAAAAGAAGAAAATATAAGTAATAACTCAAAACTGAAGACGGATGTCGTGACCACGTAATGAATGCAGTTTTCATACAGATATAGAAAGATATCTGGATTGGCTATCCCCATACATCATGCATGAAACATACCATATTATCACTGTGACGTCGCCAGTAATAACATGGCGAATAGCTTGAATGTGCAGTTTATTAATTTTCAATAAGTACCTACTCTAATGTGTCAAACACGTTACTTTCAAACTTCAAAGTTGTTGAATGTTTAGGACTGCGTCGTAAGTGTTGTTGCTAGAAGATTATTACTGTTTCAAAACTCAATTAAATAAAAATCGGTATTCCATGCGCGGGATAGATCGCCATACAAAGTATTAAGTTAAACGCTATTCATTCAATCTCAATGGTCGCAGTAAATCACAGACCAAACACTAGTCGGGGTCTTGTAAGGAATCTCGAAACTTCGGAATGACGTACATATATATTAAAATGCATATAGCTTTTAGGGAAGTTTATTTTAAACCTATGTGTAATAAAAGGGCTCAACTGCTGAACAATATACTAACGTATGGAATACGTGTACCCGTTTACTGACATGAGTGTTCTACAAGAAAGCATCACTGGTCAAGAAACTGGAAAATATGATGTGTGAGCTTTCTGTTATGTCGGACTTAGGAGACTACTTATTTTCCTATTAGTGGAAAAGTTAACACCGGATTTTTTCCTTCTTTAAAAAAAAAAAAAAAAAAAAAATGTATATATCGCAGTTCCATACTGAAATTGTGAGTTTCAAATATCTGTAGGTGGAGATTTAAATAATTGGGTGAAGCAAATAAAATATCCATTACGGATCAAATAGACGCTGCTCTTTTTCGGGGTAATCAACATAAAAATAAATAACACCAATTCCTTTAATTAATAAAAATTTCCGCTTTAATGTATAAGTGAATGTGCGAAGGTCTGACGGTATAGCCCAGTGACTGAAATACTAAACAGTTAGGCATGATTGCGGTCTTAGTCTGTAAACAACATGCCCGTTCATCCTCACGATTAAACTCCGCCAGTAAGTTGGTCAAAGCGGCTGCGTGTTATGCTTCTAGAGTACCTCGTAACCTCCCCTTTTGTAAACTCTAATAGGCATTTAAACCCGTTCCGCATTACATCATGTGGCTACCTACCCGCAGAAATCCTGGGAAGGTTCATCCCTCTCGTTTACTACAACTTCCACACCACTCCCGTTTCGAAAGTTCCCTAAAGTTCCGTACAGAAAAAATATATGGGGCACTAAGAGGCATTATATTTTTGTAAGATTCAAGTCGCTTCAACTGCGGCACTGTCTACCTTTTCATCGAAATAATTCGGGCCATTTTTGTACCTCAAAGTCTTCGTTCTGAAACACTCCAAATGCTTGAAATTTCTGTTTTACTCATATATCGGTAATCTTAGTAAACTCATTAAATTTTGTTTCGTGCCTGTCTTAGCTTGGAAATTTTTCATGTGCATATTTCACCAATTTCATAACTCCGATTATTAACATCAAATCTCTAAAACACGAATGCTGTAATTTGGTACATTGATAGAAATTAGAAGAAAAGTCTAAACTAGTAAATTTATGTTTATATACTACTTACCATCATATTTCCATTATGGACGGAGCTTACAAAGTTTAATTAATGTTTTTAATTTTATTTTGTTCCTCTCCTTACTTAGTAAGTTAGAGAAATTAAAAGATTTTTAACCGACTACGGTACAATACTTCCTTGTAATAATTCCACAGTACATTCCGCAGTCCTAGAAACAGGTAATTTGGTAAGCATATTTCGTTCATCTTAAAGTCTTAAGAAAAGTCCATTACTGATCACTATCCCCGTGTTTATCCAATGGCAACCCTAAATGTCAAAAGTTTCAGTTTAACTCATTTACTCTCAAATTTCTTTTATGCATAAAAAATAAGGAAGCTTAGCTAACACATTAAACTTTATTTTGTTTAGTTTACTTACGGTAAATTAAATCAACGGCAGTCGGCATTATTCATATCGGAAACACGGACACGACATTCACACACACAACACTTAAACATCCGTGCCCTCGGCCGGACTCGAAGCGGTGACCTTCGGCATGTGGAGCTAGCACTCTAGCGCCTACGCTACCGAGGCCGGCAGTTGGAAACACTTATGCTAATAAGACTTGAATCCACGGATTTTAAAATGAAACCTTTACATTCATATCACTTTTTTAAACAGAATGGTTTCTCTCGGTGTTAGAAGGAGGAAAAAAAAAAAATGCTTACTTGGCCACTATGCAAACTAAACTCTGCCAATATAAATACCTTAAATGCTTTGATTTATTTATCTTAGAAATATACAAAAGCTGATATTTCCCTGCCACATCTTTAGGCTTTGACAATTCCTAGAATGAATCATAATGCCTTTCTTTTCATTAAAATTATTTCACGCATTATGGCCAAGTCTCAGACTTTTTAAATTAATGATTCGGAACACGTGAACTGGATTATTTTTCAAGAATAGTTTTGGGGCGATTGTTACTTTCAACTTACGATAGCAGGAAGCTGATTGAATAAATTATTAATTACGGCTGGATTGAAGATGAGGGCAGCGTAGTAATCACTATGTTCTACCCGGGAGTTGGTCCGCATGGATTAGGATTGTATGTGTACTGGTGAAAGTAAGTACAGGTAAAAAGATAATCCAAATCTGTTTACTTTCTCCAACAGTGTAGATACACACTTGAGACTTTATTATTTTCAGAAAATTTAAACTATTCATAAGAATTAAATTTGTATTTCTTTGTTAATGATTAGATTTCAATTTTCATCCCCATCAACATGATGATATTACAGTGCCGTCATCCATCATGAGTTATATGAACAAATGTCTCAGCAGACTTCTGCTCAAAATAGTACCGTCGACGACCACCATTCCTTTGAGTATTCTCAATTGGATCTTAAGGCGAGTTAGGTCAGATGATATTTAACAGTTGTTGGTGCATTACCAAGACATATCGTGGGTAGCGGCTACACAAACGTTTGCAGAAATATTTAAAGGATTAATAATTATACTCTGATATGCAATAACAGAGAAACTGGAGCTGTCTTACTCCAATGCAACTTAAATAACGATATTAATGACGAACGGGCATTGTTGGAGGGCAACTAGACAACCGAAATTTAACTACTTGAATGACGAGCAAGCAGGGCCGGATTAAGACAGCGCGGGGCCCGTAGCAAATGTGAAGAAGAGGCCCTAGATTTTTACCGTCCGGGAGAAAATTGTAGAGCTTTAGAAAAAAAAGGTTGCCCATCTAGCCTAGGCACGGGGCCCCCCAGAAGGCGCGAGACCCGTAGCATTTGCTACTTCCTGCTACGTGGTTAATACGGTACTGCGAGCGAGCATACTAACGCCTGGGTAATAGAGTTTAAACCAAACTAGCTCAAGGAGTTTGAATGGTTTACAACAATACACATTATGACGCTCACCTAATATGAATTTCTTCGATCCACCTCTGTGTCCGTTATTGCCCGAAGGTAACAAGTCGGCAGAAATCTACTGCCGACAACTGCCCCTTGATACTATCAGAACGAGCTGTAAGTGAAACGAGAAAGAGAAATGAGTTGACTCTGGCAAGGGACTATGATCAGACCCTCGCAGCCTACAGTCTTTTTCACCGAATACACATAAGCCAATTGTTATCATAACGATATGCTTATCTTAAGTCAAAGTATAACGTAACGTTAATGGATTTTTTCTGGCCGATACGATTTCTAACCAGTCAGCTTGTACTACATATCTTCTGCGGCGAATTGATCCTTCTGACTACACACATTTTCCCGCAGCGTTCTCGCTGTCGCCAATTGAGAGAAAATGTGTTATTGCCTAATATAAATAACGATCGCAGGTCATTACAATACCTCAGATTTTAAGACAGATTGTACATTTTGAAGCTGCTAAAACCCTAACAAAATTGTTTACAATTTTTTTAAGTGTTGTGAAACAATAATTAAAAAGTTTTAAGTTTGGAACAGCAGATTTTAATTAAGTAACTGAGCTTCCAAACCTTCGCCAAAATGTGCTATTTGTTATTGTCATGCTAGATCATACATGCAGATAAATACACACACACAAAAAAAAAAGTTTTGGTTTCATGGGCCCAAAAATTGTCGATCCTAACAGCCCGGACATTGCTCCTATAGACTTTCATCTCTTCTTACACCTAAAATCTGTCCTTGGTGGTCAACACTTCAACGATGATGACGAGCTGAAAGAACATGTTACCACATGGTTGAATACACACGCAGCAACCTTCTATGAAGAAGGCATACAAAAACTTGTGCTGCGCTAAGACAAATGACTACAAAATTTCGGAAGCTATGTAGAAAAGTAGTTTAACAGTTGTAGATTTTTGTACAATAAATATTTTTCTGTATCTGTACACGCTTGTTTCAAATAACCAAACGGAACTTAATTCTGTGGAAATACCTCGTATACTGTATAAATTGATGTTGTTGGCTGCGAGCGTGTACCTCAATTTCTTCAGTCGTATTTATGCTACATGTCTCAAATTTCTGTTATTCATAGATATCAGTAATCTTAGCAAACTTACTTTGGAAGTAATTGAAATTCAAAATTTTATTTCAGCACTACACCCCGACACCAAATTCTACTGTACTTCTAGCAATCCTAGAAACAAGTAATTTGGTACACATATATGGTTTCATCCCTAAATCATAAGAAAAATCTGATATTGGAGTTTTTCCCCGTATTTATTTAATTATAATTCCAAACATGAAAAATTCTGGCACATATTTGCGGCTGAATTACTTTGCTCCAGATGTAGCTATAAACTTGAGATTTCTATACTATATAGAGGAAAGCAAGTTTAACCCAAACATTAAATTTTACTTTGTTCCTATGGTTAATTTGGAAGTTGCTATTTAATTGAGGTGGTAGTTAAACTGGTGGCAATGTTCATTGCTCGGCTACGACGCAAATTAATTGTTTGCAGAGAGTGGGGCACTGTTGGTAATGCGATTGTAACACATTGTTCATCTGAGAAATACGATTTCCAATGTAACGTAACAAAATAACTTTGATAACTGGCTTTCTTTTCGTACGAATCGAAACTGCAGATTCACCATTGCCATGAATGCATAATTTTACACCTTGGTCCAGGCCACATTTCCACGTAAACGCTAATTCGCATTCTTTTGGTACTAATCAAAAATACATATGCGCCATTGCCATGGATGTATAATTTTACACCTTGGTCCAGGAATCATTTCCACGTAAACGATAGCTCACTTTCTTTTGGTACGAATAAAAATAATAATAATACCACATGGCTTTCCAAAAAACAATCTCTATATACCATACCTCGCTTTTGCGGATGATTTGGCGATACTAGCAGAAGATGAAGAGACTGCCATCAAACAGCTTGAGACACTCAAAGAATGTGCAGAAAAAGTAGGATTGCAAATCTCATTCGAGAAAACTGAATTCATATGTTCAAAGACAGAAATAGCAAGTTTGAGAACAAAATATGGTAAAATCAACAGGGTCCCATACTTTAAATACCTCGAAAAATTCATCGAACCGACAGGCCTTGAGAAAATCTCACAGCAAAATTGCCTCCAAAAAGTAAAAAAAAAGCATTAGGGTTATTCCAAAATCTCTACAACAAAAAATCTATGTCAAGACAGACGAAAATTCGGCATTACAACACAGTCATAAAACCAACAGTCCTCTATGCAAGTGAAACATTAACACTTAACAGAAAACATGACCTTGAAGAAATTAAAAAAGTAGCGAGAAAAATCATTAGAAAAATTCTAGAAGGAAGACTCACTAAAGATAGTTACAGACTACAATCAATCAAAACAACAGAAAAGTTTTCAAACATCGAAATTGACATCAAGAAAAGGCGAATGAAATTCTTTGGTCACCTTAAAAGATTACCAGAAAGTCGATTGACAAAAAAGATAATCTATATATATAAAAATCAATGCCACTTTTCGTTGTAATTTTATAACTCAAGAACGGGCTCACCTATCTAAACCAAATGTTTAGGCTTTGTTCGGACTATTTAGTAGATGGTTTATGTGAAGTTTGCACAAAATCGGTGGAGCGGTTCTTCATTTATCACATTTTTTGTAACAAATGAATTCAATAAATGGCGGATCATTTTGTTAATGGGGATTTCGCTATCAAATTGAAACTTTTTCACTGTTGACAGGCAAGCATGTTGTTATGTCATTCATGCGGTCATTTCATTTTGGACGTGCTTCGATTAAAGCAAATTGTAAGCGATAATTATTGCTTTGTGTTTATATTTTTAAACATATTGTTGAGTTCATTCATACAAACGGTGTGTCTTGAATTGTTCAAATGTACTATGTATATGTGTGCGTGTACTTTTCTCAGTTTTTTAGCGAGCCGTCGGTGTTTCATATCGTTTAGAGGCTTTATTTGAATTAAATTGTCAAACGCATTTACACAAACGGTAAGTTTTGAACTGTTGAATTGAATTACATGTATGTAAACATATTGTGTGCATACGGGTGTTTTATTCTTTTATAACAGATGGAAGCACTTCGATTTAAAAATGAATTATTTAATGAAATTTTTATATACATTGACGTATGCAGTCATATATATTTCCATATACACATATACGCACATGCATGAATACTGATACACCACTATTAATGTAGCAATTTGTTTTTAATTTGATTTATTCTTTTTTATTTGAAGGAAAAATTCCACGGGCCAGAAGAGCAAATATAGGTCGGCGAACGCGTAATGCAAATGATGTGGCATTACTAAGACGATCACAGACTGCAGATGAACGCGCACAAGCTAATGCATTGCAGCGTGAACGTAATGCACGAAATAGATCTGTTGACCCTGTACCTGTACTGAATTTTGCACGGCGATCACGAATACGTCGTGCTGTTTTGGCTGAAATGATGCGTGTTGCTTTTAATTACAACAATCAGATTGATTATAGTATGTACGGATACATTGGAATGATGGACGCAATATGTCCACATTGTGATGCGGCTAACTTTCCAGGTGAAACGCTCAGCATGTGTTGTGCTAATGGCAAAGTGAGATTGCCAGCATTAGAAACTCCACCCGAACCATTGTATTCATTTATTTTTGGGACATCTCAAACGTCAATAATACTATTCGGCATTTCAAATGACTTCTTTTGGTGCTACTAAAATTATTAGAGATAATTTCATGCCGACGTTTAAGGTAAATACTTCAACAGGATTGTCCCATGTTTATATCAATCTGAATCATAAAGTATTCGATAGTTTTAAAATTCTGATCCAACATCTACCTAAAATTGCATACATGTTACAGATTCAGGGCCAGATTTATCATCAAGCTGGTTCGTTATTGCCATACCCCGACGCTGATCATCAATTTTTGCAAATTTATTTTATTGGTGATGAAAATCGTGAATTGGATCAACGTTGTGCAATTGTTTCGAATACAAGACGAGATATTATTTGTGAGCTATAAAAGGCTTTTCCATCAGCATAACGCATTAGTTCAATTGTTCAAAATTGCTCTCGATCGTATGCCATCTAATAATCACAAATTCGTAATAAGGGCTGATAGAACACCTTTTGGAGAGCATGCAAGGCGATTCAATGCACCGACAATTGATGAGATTGCAATTGTAATTCTTGGTGATCAGTTTCAATCCGGTGATATTGTACTTCATCGCAGAAAAGAGCAATTGTAACGTGTTTCGTAGTTACGATGCATTACAATACCCAATATTGCATTGGAAAGGTGACGATGGCTATCATATCAATATACCAATGACTGATCCACGAACAGGTAAATAATTGACCTATTTTCAGTGTGTTGACATTTCATTTGTATAATTTTTTAAAGTCACATTTTGCATTTATTTTCAGGTCTACATGTACAGAAAAAAGTTAGTGCCATGAATTATTATTCGTATCGATTGATGGTTCGTCCACAAGAACAAAATTATGTCTTGAGATGTGGTAAACTATATCATCAGTACATCGTTGATATGTATGCCAAAATAGAAACTGAACGTCTTAATTTTATTCGTTTCAACCAAGCAAAATTAAGATCCGAAGAATATATTCATTTGCAAGATGCGATAGCGAATGATGCTAATGTTAATGACATCGGACGTTTAACTATATTGCCATCTTCGTATATTGGTAGCCCACGGCATAGGAACGAATATGCACAAGACGCAATGTCTTATGTACGAAAATACGGTCGACCGGATCTGTTCATTACATTTTAATGTAATCTGCAGTGGGATGACATCAAAAACAATTTATTTGAAGGACAGTCGACAACTGATCGTCATGACATTACAGCACGTGTTTTTCGGCAAAAATTGAAAGCACTTATAGATTTAATTGTGAAATGATGTGTATTTGGAGAGGTGCGTTGCCATATGTACTCCATCGAATGGCAAAAAAGGGGATTGCCGCACGCACATATATTAATTTGGCTGGTACATAAAATAACTCCGAATCAAATCGATAACGTTATATCAGCTAAAATTCCTGAGCAAACTGTTGATCCTGAGTTATTTCACGTTGTCGTTAAAAACATGATACATGGTCTGTGCGGTGAACTAAATATGAATTCGCCATGTATGATTGATGGAAAGTGTTCGAAACGATACCCAAGGCAATTGACTTCAGACACAATAACGGGCAATGACGGATATCCGTTGTATCGACGGAGATCACCTAATGATAATGGCAAAACGGCAACCATTAGAATGCGTAACCAGGACGTTGAAGTTGATAATCGTTGGGTGGTTCCGTATTGACCATTATTATCGAAAATTTTCAATGCTCATATAAATGTGGAGTATTGTAATTCAGTCAAATCCATTAAATATATTTGCAAGGATGTAAATAAAGGGAGCGATATGGCTGTTTTCGGTGTTTCTGGTGATAATAGAAATGATGAAATTACTCAGTATCAAATGGGGCACTATATTAGTAGTAATGAAGCTGTCTGGAGGATTATGTCGTTTCCAATGCACGAAAGACATCCTGTGGTTGTTCACTTGGCTGTGCATCTTGAGAATGGCCAAAGTGTTTATTTTAATGAAGCAAATATATTGGAAAGAGCAGCACAACCACCAGTGACTACGTTGACTGATTTTTTGAAATTATGCGAAACTGATACATTTGCGATTAATCTGTTATATTCTGAAGTGCCTCAGTATTACACATGGAATGTGTCTTCGAAAAAATTTCAAAGATGTAAACAAGGAACAGCAGTCGATGGGCATCCAGGCATTTTCCAAACAGATGCAATTGGCAGAATATGTACAGTACATCCAAACAATGCTGAGTGTTTTTATTTGCGATTGTTATTAGTTAACGTCAATGGCCCAAAATCATTTCAAGAATTGAGAACAGTCAACGGTCATTTGTGTCAAACATATCGTAAAGCATGTCAACTCTTGCATTTGTTGGAGGATGATGCACATTGGGATTCAACACTTCATGATGCATCTACTTCAGCTCATCCACAACAAATACGAATGCTATTTGCCATTATATTATCAACATGTATGCCATCAAATCCACTTGAATTATGGAACAAATATAAACATTATATGGCAGAAGATATTTTAATTCGTATGCGTCATCATGCAAGAAATCCTGATTTGTTGATTACCTTGGAAATGTACAACGAAGCTTTGATAATAATTGAAGATATGTGTCTAACGATTGCAAATAAAGCATTAGTACAATTGGGTATGACCGCACCAAATCGTGAGATGCATGATTTGTTTGATCGTGAATTGCAACGTGAGCAGGAATTCAATTTTAATGATTTGCGTTTATTTATATAATCGAATATAACCAAATTGAAATTCAGCAAAAACATGTATATGACACAATCATGCAAGTGGTTTTCAATAATGCAGGTGGATTATATTTCTTGGATGCACCTGGTGGTACAGGCAAAACGTTCGTTATATCATTGATTTTAGCGACTATTCGATCGGAACAGAAAATTGCATTGGCACTTGCATCTTCTGGAATTGCTGCTACATTATTAGAAGGTGGTCGGACCGCACACTCTGCATTAAAATTGCTATTGAATGTACAGGTGATTGAAACTTCAACTTGAAATATTTCGAGAAATTCTGCTATGGCAAAAGTTCTGCGATTAACGTCAATTATTTTATGGGATGAGTGTACAATGGCGAATAAAAAATCACTAGAAGCATTTAATCGAACAATGCAAGATTTACGTGGTAATCGACAGCTCTTTGGTGGTGCTCTGATATTACTGTCAGGGGATTTTCGTCAAACATTGCCTGTCATTCCTCGATCAACTCCTGCTGATGAAATAAATGCCCGTTTGAAGTCATCAATTCTTTGGAGATATGTACAAAAATTGACACTGAACATTAATATGCATATTCACCTACAAAATGATCCAGCTGCCAATGAGTTTTCAAAACAATTGTTAGAAATTGGTGATGGCAAAATACAAATCGACAGTACCAACGGACTGATCGCTGTACCGAACAATTTTTGTACAATTGCGCAATCGATAGATGAATTGATTGAATGTGTTTTCCCGAATATTCTTCAGAATTACATAAATCATGATTGGTTGAGAGAACGCACCATTTTAGCACCGAAGAACATTCATATCAATGCCATTAATTTTCAAATTGAAGCGAAACTGCCAGGTGTAGTCACGACATATAAATCAATTGACAGTGTTATGAATCAAGATGAGGCAATGAATTATTCAATTGAATTTTTAAATTCATTGGAACCGACTGGTATGCCACCGCATTGCTTGAATCTGAAAGTTGGTTCTTTGATTATATTATTGCGAAATATTAATCCACCAAAACTGTGTAATGGAACCAGATTGGCAGTGAAAAAGTTATTGCAAAATTTGATTGAAGCTACGATCTTAACTGGTAAATCAAAAGGAGAAGTTTGTTTGAACCGTGTGGGATACACGGTTCAAACAAACTTGATTCCAACAGATATGCCATTTCAGTTCAAACGATTACAATATCCTGTGCGTTTATCATTTGCGATGTCCATCAACAAGGCCCACGTTTGTTTTGTGAATTTGGAGGAATCATGTTTTTCACATGGCCAACTTTATGTTGCCTGTTCCAGAGTCGGTACCCCCCGCCATTTGTTTATTCATGCTCAAAATGGAAAAAACAAAACATATTGTTTATCCAAATGTTTTGGATTAGGTTTTAAAATAGCTAGCAATTGACAAAATATTTTTTTGTTTGAATAAATGAATTTGATGTTCCAATTAATTTTTTTTTTGTTATTTCACTTTATACGTAGCGAAGCACGTACCGGGCCGCTAGTAGATTATGTAAGTCCACTTAAAAATCCAACACTTTGGCTGAATGAGTTTCAGAAGGATCTTAAAAGTGCAAGCATAGGAGCAGCAGACATATTAGAAAGAGACACCTTCAGACACAAAGTAGACAAATGGGAAGTTATAACTGTGCAACCAAAAGAAAAACAATACAGACCAAAATGGTTGGACGAACGCAAACAAGCTTTCTCAGAAAGAATGAAAGCCTATTGGAACAATAAGAAGAACTCGAAGAAAACTTGATTCGGTCATTTGCTTTATTGGGAGAATTCGCCAATAATAATAATAATAAAACATATGCGCCATGGATGTATAATTTTACAGCTTGGTCCAGGATGTATTTTCACGTGAACACCGAATGTAGTTGGTGAGCTGAAACATGTCCCCATAACAATAAACTTCGCCATATAGCATATTTCCTTCTTGGGTCGCTGGCGTTGCGTCCGAGCCTAAATCAGCAATTTTAACTAATATCTTAAATTTTAATTTGTTTCCGTGCATAGTTTGGAATTTACTAGTAATTTTGTTTATGGTGGTAGTGACACCAAAGGCAATTGCTCGGCTACGGCGCACACCCACTGTTTTCAGAGAGTGGGGCATTATTGGCAACGTATATTGATGTCTTAAATTCTAAAATGTACTTATCCACTGATTTTCAAATGGAATAATTACATTTGAGAGGCGATTCAGAATAAGCAATAAACTGACAAAAAGAAATGAGATCCCACAAAAATAATTCTTGTAAAAATAGGCCAAGTCTCGTATTCATGTAGTGACAAAAAGTTATGAGATCTTCTTCTGAGCCAAGTCTACACATTACAGTGTTTATTCACTTCACTTTATGAAACAGAATGGTTTTTCTCTGTGTCATAGATACTTTATTTAGGATAAAAAAATCTGATTACTTGGCCATTATGCACGTCATAATTTTACTTAAATTGAGGGCATAATATATATACTTATCAAATTCGAAAAAGAGCGAGGGAAATCTTGGCTTTTACGTGTTTGTAAGTTTGAGAAAGCAACATATTTAAGGTATACGTTAGCTAAAACATGGCGTGCATAATGGCCAAGTCATCAGAATTTTTTATCCTAAATAAACGATCTATGACACCGAGAAAAACCATTCTGTTTCATAAAGTGAAGTGAATAAACACTGTAATATGTAGACTTGGCTCAGAAGAAGATCTCATAACTTTTTGTCACTACATGAATACGAGACTTGGCATGTTTTTACAAGAATTGTTTTTGTGGGATTAATATATAGTAGATAATAATAAACAAAGCTACCTGATCCAAGACACCTGTGGCTCACTGAACGTAAGTTGTTTTACCATGAAAGATATCTACGACTAATTTTAACTTCATTTCTACGAATAGTAACACAACGCTGGTAACTGAAATTACCTGGATTCACCCTCTGATGACCTCGACCTCGATGAGGTGAATAGCCGTAAGCAAAAAATTAAGAAAAATTAAAAGTCGAATCTTACACCAGTAACAGAAAAATACGAATTAAAATGTAATACAATCCATCAATAATGACAGCAAAGAAACTTACGTAAAATGCCACGAGGAATTTTAGGGAGACTGGCGAAGTTTAATATAAGAGAAACTTTCGGTGGATTACTGAAGAAAACAAAGGGTCGCCTACAAATGTAAGACAGACGAAACAACAGGGATGGTACTGGTACAAATAGTACGATATAACAGGCTGATAACTGTAAAAGCTAGAAAATAAACAGATATTATGTAAAACTAATTGAACAATATATTACAGGACTTTGCCGTCGAACAAGACTTATCGACGAAGAAAATTAACTACCAATGATCCGGAATAAATATACTATTCTTTCCACGAAAATAAATAAATAAATTGAAAAGTGGATTGTTCTGATAACATCCTGCATATAAGGCAGCACGAATTTGCTCTCAGCACAAAAATCTGAGCTGCTAAAAGTGGCATATACGAAAAATGAATGTGCTGACACGTTTATTTAAAACTCTATTAATTACCCAGCTGCACTGGCAATATCGACGCAGGCGTGAGGAATTTATGTGACAGCCTCTCTATAGGCCTGTGGCTAAAACCAGGACAGGATGTCCTCGATAGAACCAAGGAGGTTGCGGCCTTTTCATTCATTCATGTTGAGACCAAAATGCTGGCGATTTGCCTGGAATCAATGTCGGCGGTTGGGAAATCCTTGGACTTAAAAGCCTTCTATCGGCGGCAGCCGTTGTTTCTCAGGTCGGCTGAATGGATTATACTGCATTTACATTCCGTTGAATCCCAGAACACGGTCACTGGTGGCATTCAATATAAATTCCTAATTTGAAGTAACAGCTTCTTTAACTTTCTTATTTCAAACACGGAAAAATTATGTAAAGAACAATAATTTCGTTTATTTATTTTGCTGTTTAAAATAATTATTTTTCTGGACATCACAAATCTCAAAATCCCCATATCGCTTTTAAATACTTACCGTGATACTGTTGTATCCAGCATATGTCTGTATTTAACTCTGACAATTTTTGTATATTTTGATTTTTATTTTCTCCATCTCCCTCATAATTCCTAATTTAATTCATACTTTGAGGGAATTGCTTACGCAATAGAAGAGATGTATATAATGCACACATTCTGAAAAAAATATGTTTACCAGATGTTAATTACAGTTGCGAGATTGATAATAATCCAAGTTTTAGATTTATTAACAATTGGTACCTTGTATGGTTACCTTAATAATAACCACCCATAATCCTGTCATATAAAAGATCCTAGTTTCATGAGGAATGAGAGATAAGAAAGAAATTTTGGGTATTTTCACATAAAAATTGTTCTTTAAGTACAAAAAGAAACCTTAATCAGACGAGGAAATGTTGAAAATCTCTGAAAAAAAAAAACACTTCCGAGCACAGAAACTTTCGCTGCCAAGTTAGACTACTTTGCACAGAGCTAACAGACCATTATGGGTAATATTCTCTTGAACACGAACTAGAGTGTTGGCTAGGATGACAATTAAGATGTGATCATCAAATATTTAACAAGAGTTCATATGTTTTTTTTACATAGTTAGTCAGTTACACTCATTTCATATTTTAAGTGAAGGTAGTTTAAATTTTTATCTTTCGATTTAATAACAAAGTTCCTAATTTAGAAATTAATGACATTCAAATTATTATATCAATAAAATCTAATAATGAAGGAACAAATGCCAAATTGATACAACTGCCTCATACTAACCTTGTCACGAAAACTGGCGTATCCAGAAAGAAATTCCGAATAAAATCATTTTGTCAAAGATAATAGGAACACTGAAACAAACGACTGATTACATCCTTAAACCAAATGCCTTATTTATTCGGACAGATAACACTTATTTTTGAAACCTTGCTGGTTCACCCTCCACATTAAGTCTGTCTCGTAGTAGTACAGACGTCTAATGTAATCATGAGGAAGCATCTGGTATAGTCGGAGTTACTGGCGCTTCAGTTCATGTAAATCCAATGATATCTGTAGCAACCATCCTCGCTGGATTACACTTATTCTATAGGTGATAATTCTGGAAACCTGACGGGCCGAGGCAAGCAGTCAAAAGGAATAAGTAAGGCCTTAAAAACCTATGTTGTACGTAGTACACCATTATCTAGTTGAAACATCTTCTGGTGTAGTCATGATAAGAAGGAAGCACATTAGACCACACAATATATTGCTGAACAGTTGATAACAACCACAGAATACTAATACCCATAGGAAACTGCTTTTCACACCATAACAGCGTCTCCAGTTCCTCTCCATAACCGAGTACGCACGTCGTCCAAGTACTGACAAAACCCGGCTCCGCCACTAAAGAAAATATATCACGTGTTCGTAGCTGTTCATGCCAACCAATCACGAAAAGCTGAAGGCGATCACGTTAATGTTTAAAAAACGTTTGAAGGCGCTTTGCAATAGTAAGTGTTCGGAAAAATGATCCTGGTTATAACGCTGCATGTTTCATGAGAATGGAAATTAAAACTGCTATTCGAATTTGTACCTGTCTGACTCTGAAACGATTCTCTCCTTTGGTAGTCTGCATTCATCACCCAGAGACTTCCCATCGAGCATGTGTTCCTTCATAACCTTAAAGCTCCCAACACCGTTACGCTACGTAGTCTGAACGGTTCAAACGCAACCTGGCAGAAAAGATAACTTTCATACCTGCGCCCTACGATACGTCCTCTCTAAAAATCTGTAAATTGTGTAGAATTTATCGCCGATACATGGTAAATTTTTACCGATGTTCACCTTCAAATTACGCTGTTCTATGCATCTACTGAAGACAAACTGAAATCGGTTTCAGTACTGTTAGTTTGGAGACTTTCGTGACGAGTGATTACAATGACATATTCGCTGTTGTACCGCCGAATTGTGGTGTTAAAGCATGATATTTTGACAGCTAGCTCCGCTTGTTTCCTCATGAGTTAAATCGTCTGTACTGGTCTGCTGACCGAAAGCTATTGTCAAACGACTTGTCAAATGGTTCCACACTTAAGACATAAGGGGGAGCTATTCGTAGAGATATCATGTTTTTACAACACAATCTGTTGGTACACCCTTTAAAACCTTATCGTAGTTACAATATTATCCACACGTAAAGGGCAAAAATGGCATCGAAGAAGTTAGACACCAAGTTAGAAGAACTACTAATGTACTCGCGTCGAAGTAATGGATCTAATTGTTTTATCGTACACAATTCTTACTTGATCCTAAAACATGACATTCAAAAGTATTTCTATGACACTAGTTCTTTATTGTTAGAAGTATTAAATAAAAAAAGAGATGCCGTAATTGTGATTTCTTGCTGTTTAGAAATTTTAATTTGTGGATGATTAAAAATGGAAAGAATCCAACCATTAATTACATCATTTTCCAAAAGAATATGTCCTTGGATGCCCTACTATATTATAACTTACGGAACTACTGCTGTAAATATGTTTCAGCTACGTCGAAGCATTAACAGCGTATGGTTTGCCATGTTATGTCACGCAGATTTGAACGATGGCTCCTATGGGTGATCAGCTGCCATCAAAGACCCATAACATTATGGAAGCCCTAATGTACAGGACAGAGGGTTGACGGCTGAATACGTTGCTGTAATTCATGTTTTTGGATCTGGAGATCAGAGTTTTCCGTTAGATTGCTTTGAAAGTGTGACATTCTCATCACCCTCCAACTGTGTATACAACTTCTGTGGACTTTTCTTGCTCCGTTGCCTTAACCATATTTGATACCCCCGTGTTGGTACGATTCCAAGGACAGCGCGTTATTATTATATTTCATAAATGCATTCGTCAAATTAAAATGTGAACCACAGCCCTTTTAGACTTGAGTCTCATGAAATTTTCCCTGAGTCACTTCCTTTAACCACAGCCTTCGCAGCGAAGTAGGTACCATTTGAAAATTTTACCTCACAATGAGACGATGATAGGGTAACGTGAAATTTGGCAAAAGGCGAAAATCCTTTATTAAAAACTAATCATTCTACTTACCTTAAGTGGTATTAAATTAGTTTTAATACCGCAGATGGGCATAAGACTGCTTAATTTTTACACCAAATTTGCTGTCTGTGTTTAATATGTTTAATACATCAGAATTAACTATTTTTAAATATTTCACTTAAATCTCATCGTAGGTATTAAAACGTAACGTAAGGAAGATAGAATATGCTACCAGTTTATGGAATATGACGCAAATACATATATGGATCTCTTTTAGAGAAGTAGTGAAATATATAATAAAATTATTTGTTAGAAACCTGAACGTTCGTAGAAACAAAATTTTTCATAGATTTAATAATAAATAATAAGAAGCTTAATGGCAACATTATAAAATTCAATTTCCTTCCTGTTGCATGACCGATTGATGGATTTGGTTTGTTTATTTCTGCGTCGACTAATCTAGTTTTATTGAAAGGTATGGAATTATCTCAAGCGTTTTATGTCATATTAAGAACAGCACTTGCTGGTTTAAACGAGTTGGAACGCATTTGCAAGAAACGCCGAGCCTGCTGAATGTATGTCATTTTGGAGAACCGGAGCTTTATCTGCCTGTTGCCTTTCAGATTTTGGTTTTAGTGGTTTGCCGGAATCATTCCAATCTAATTCAGATACAGTTTCTTAATAAAGGTTAACGTAATTTACGTTGCTTTCCGTGTCACCTCAATTATAATGTCCTCCGTGTTTGTGATTCGTTAAGTTTGTGGTATGCCTCTGTATCACTTTGCAGTAATTCAGAATAAAAGTATTCCTGATTAATAATTTGGATTACTCACCTTGTTTGAATCAGTTGTATGAAGTAATGGGTGCGATGGAAAATAAATCATATAAAAATAATTCCTGTTGGTATAAATCAATGTACTTAATGTGATACTAAGAATAGAAGGGATGATGATGCTTCCACATGCATTAAAAACTAAATAAGTTAAAAGATTCTCCGCGGTTTACTAAAATTGATTTTTAACTTCAGATCAATTTATTAATTGTTTCATTAATACTCAAAAGACAAACCATTCACACAATCATAAGACAGGAAAGAGTACACGAAATGAAACTAATTATCAAACAATAACCAGCAGATCATTTTACAAAGGTGCGATGGCCTTAGCTCAGTTTAGACAAGGGGCGGAAAATGAATGATTCTACCAAGTGATTCGCATCACAAGGCGCACTTGCGTTTTAATGTTCAGTTTCTGAATTGTGGCAGATGGATTTTTTATGTTAATGACAATAACTTGTTTAAGCTTTGTGAAGACAGCGTGTAGTCAGTAGTTATCTGGTACCATGCTTCTTACTGGAACATCATCTGCCGGTAACGCTGTGACAACTGCATATTACGTTCTTGCCTCGCTATGGTAACCATCTGCACTCAGTTATATTGTTGAGATGCAGAATACTTTTAATTCACTATTGAAAGTCATTGCCGTATGATTTTCGGATCTGTCAGTCAGATGTAATATAATCGTAGGTTTCTAAATGTAAGTTAGTTTGCCCATAAATGCAGTCAAACGGTAAGTGAAGCTTCAACTCCGAGCTTTTTACCTTCCAGATCAAACCGTCGCTCGATGATAGGCCGAGAACATCGCAAAATTTAACTACAATTATTAACAATTTCTTCCTGACTACCAAGTTGCTAAACCACATCTTTTACTCCCATTACGTATAGAAAACGTTCAATTGACTCCTTGTATCACGTGACCACAAGTTTCTTCGCCAACCGAAGCCAATATTTGAGCCTTCAAATGTTCAAAGTTGCAACTGTTTTTCCCACGTCACTCGTTCTCGAGTACAAGTGGATTTAATAAAAGTTTTCAAATTCCTCTAAGTAGATTTTGAGACGTGGCGTCCTGTTCGGCATCTTAACGAGTCGGACAAACCACCGATCCTGTTCAACTTATTACTGAAAGTTATAACCCTTTGAGTGGTCCAGCGCTTGTATTATTCGAGCTGTTACTGGCCTTAAACGCATTCTTGAGGTGCGCGGCGATGCCGCCACTCCACGCACACTCAATGTACGTTACCTCGTAGTCTTATGATAACAAAAGAATTTTAATAACTTGCATTGATTATTTAAAGTAACAGCGGTGGACCGGCTTAAGCTCTATCTTAAAAACACGGTGGTTGAGTGAATCTAAAAAACAGAGAGTAAGGGTATACATTTACGACGTGGACAGAATGCGCACCACAGGCACAATATGACAAAATTTTGAATTAAAAAAATTCCTAAAGCTAATTATGTTGAATTTTTAGGGTAAAAATGCCATAAAAATTCAGTGTCCGAGCCGTATTGATAGGTTTTAACGCAGTTTATCAATTTAAATTATTGGCTATTTTTTTAAAAGGGCGTAGAATAATTAAAGTGTGTGTTTGTGAGAGCCTATATGACCCTCTTCAAACCAAATGTACACCTCTGCTTCACGTGGTGCACCCCGTCTGCACGGACAAGGCTTTGGCGACAGAATGATTTACGGTATAAGGCTACTGCGTGTCATTGCTCTCCTGAAAGGAGGGCGGAATAGCGATGCGCACCCACTTGCTCACGGGGTTGGAAACGGCATCGAAAAGCGAATGAATCAGAAATAATCAGCGAATTGGTAATGTAGAAGACAACGGGAAGCCCCAGCATTAAAGACTCAAAGCGTATCTTGAAGACATGTAAGCCTGTCAAATTACAGACAGAATGATGGCTTATTGCTAGGTAAAACAGTCCCCCAATCGAATCTCCGGGTGGGGACGGCTCAGGGAGGAGTGATCAGAATGGCTAGAAACATTCTACGAGTCGGAGCGTGGAATGTTAGGACTCTGAATAGGACAGCTAGATCAGAATACTAAAAAGGGAGATGGAACGACTTGAATTTGAATGTGGCGTAAGTGTTCAAGGAGAAAAAAATCAGTATGCAACGATTTGCTGATGACACTATCCTTTTAGCAGAACAGACCGTGGATATTGAGAAGTTACTGAATGCCTTGAATAAAATATTAAAGGAAGTTTTTGGACTAAATATAAAATAAAGCAAGAAAGAATGTAATTAAATCTAATAGAATTGATAGCAGTAATTGTGAATTAAATATTAAAATAGGATCAAATACAATAGAAGAAGAAAATGAATTCTGCTAATGAGGAAGTAAAATTACAACTGATGGACGAAGTGGGAATGATCTTATAAGCAGAACAGCACTAGAGCAAAAAACCTTAATGAAAAAGAGAAATCTTTTAGTTTCAAATATTCATCTAAGACTCAGAAAGAAATTTTTAGAACTATATGTGGAGCACAGAACTTTATGGCAGCGAAACCTGGACTTTAAGAATATCAGAAAAAAGGAAAACCGAAGCCTTTGTAATGTGGCGCTAAAGAAGGATGCTGAAAATGAAATAAAATATGAAATGAACGTGTTTTGGAAATATGGGCGAGGAAAGAAGGTTGTGAAAGAGTCTTACGGAAAGAAGAGACGGGTTGGCGGATCACAGTTTATGACATGCGGGATGGATTAATTTGTTGGTGGGGGGAACAATCGAAGGAAGAAAGTGTAGAGGTAGACAAAGATTAGAATATGTGAAGCAGATAACTGAAGATATGGGTTGTAAGGGATATGTTAAAATGAAGATATGAAGGGAGAGAGGATCGTTCCAATGACTGATGACAGGAAAAGAAAATTAAACGCTCGAATATCGCGATCGCAAAATGTTAACCATTCAGCCAGTAAAATTTTTCATCAATGCGTATGGATAATTTTATTTTAGAATTTTAAGAAGTAGTAAGTGATTTTTCAGTCATCTCTTTTAGAAAACTACCAAAGGAAAATAACAAGAAGTTAGTTAATTCCGGATGAACTGTTTGATGTTGTAGTAATGTATCCGCTTTTATTTCATATGTAAATTTCATTATAGTTTACTGACACCCCTGCTTACATGTAGTTGTCCTAATGACCGTTCCCATATCGTGTTGTGTAGCCCGAGCATCAGAAACTGGCTTGCATCTGTATCCTTCCTTTCGGTGAGGCGGCGCAGTTTGATAAGGAAGTCGCTTACGGGATTTCCAGCCGGTGTGGGATCGATGCAGTGGAAAGCCGCTCTGAGCGGCTCGTTTCTACGGATCTCCCTGCGCTGAGTGCGACAGTAATCAGCACATCATTACGTGCAGCCACGGATATCCCCTTCGCATTCAAGTTCTGATTTCGGCGACAAGATGCGGATACACTCATTATAGCTGTTTCACAGAGATACCACATGAAATTTCATTTTTGTTCCAGACATTTTTCTGAAAAGGCAACTATTTCAAATTGGTGCTGATAATTTACAAGTACAAATTCAAATAAGTTCTTAAAATGCCACATATTTCTGTTTAAAACAAAACTTGAAAGCTATAAAAATGAAATACCTTTTTGTTTCATTATCTCTCAGGAAAAGCATTTTATATTAATTCGATTAAATGCAGACAAGATATAACAATAAAATATATTTTGATTCATTATGATAGACCATCCTAGGCAGTAGGGAAAAGAGACCAGCAAGAGTGCTGAAGGCGAAATGCATATGTTATAGTGTTGAGTAACACATTTAATGCACTCTAAATGCTAACAAGTTAGTGTTTTACCTGTTTGTTATTTTTATTTCAAATTTAACAAAAGATATAGAAAAATATCAACCAATGTTTACAGCCATATTTTTTTAAAATTATTTTTTAGCGTATTTCTTTACGCCTCGGAGTCATCTACATATATACTCTGCAATTCACAAAATTGTGGTTGGCAGAGTGTGCTCAGCACCAAAACTAATCTCTTTGCTGTGCATTCCAATCCCGAACGGTACGAGGGAAAGAAGAATGCATATAAGAATCAGTGCGGCACCTTATATCTCTAATCTTATTTATCATGTCATTCCGACTCAAATAGGTTGGTGGACGAAGTATTTCACCAGAATCGTAAGTGAAAGTGTGAGTACACATGTTTACCAATAAGTTTAAACGAAACGTGCGTCGTCTATCTACCAGAGACTCCCAACCTAGTCTACTAATCAGTTCTGTGACGCTTTCATGAGGACTGTAGCAAGCGTTCACGAATCGAGCGGCTCTTCTCTGTATTTTCTTTATACTGTCAATCAACCCCTTACGAAACTGGCACAACAGTAGTCCAAATTTGGACGCACAAGAGATTTGTACGCTATCTCCTTTGTTTTTTCATTACAATTTTTCAAGATTCGACCTAGGAATTGCAGCAGTGAATTAACTCTACCTGATAACGAATTAATGTGTCAGTCCCATTTTATGTTCCTTTGTACTGTTACTCCCAAATAATTCACAGAATCGACCACATCAATAACTGAACTGCTTACCTCGTATATCGAGCCCATTAGAGGCATGAATGAAAGAGGAGCAAGGGACGGTTGGTTTGAAGGAACTATTCCGTCATTCGCCGGGAGTGATCTCGTAAAACCATGACAAACCGAAACCTGGACAGCCGGATGGCATGTGCTGCTACAGCAAATCCGTGGTTAAATAAAAGTCAGCAATTATATTACTGTTTACCAAACAGATAAAAATAGTTTTTCTAATTTTAAAAGTAACTTAATGGCATTCTAATGATAAAAGTTTCATCAGTTAATCCACACAAAACTTACATTATAGTACCTACATTGACAGTTATAGATCAGCGCTTTACCAAATCGTCGACTTTAGAAGCTGGGTGCCAATCATGTAGTTTTGTATTGATTGAAGGGTCACACACGTTGAGTTAAGGTTGTTCTCCCCTTGTGAGAGAGCAGCTAACACGCTCTGTGTAGAGGAATCTCGTGTTCCTGGACAGGTTATTACTGCGTTGGATGTAGCTGTTAGGTGTTAGTTGGGTGACAGAGGGAGACGTAATCCCAATCATGCAGCTGATGGTGGCGTAGTATTTCACCGATAATCCGATTGGGTTACAAACCTCTAGTATCTAGATATCTCACGAGTAAGAGAAAAATAAAATTTGTTACCCCGCATAGAAATTATAACAGTGATGTGTTGGTGATGGACTGAAATCATCCTCGCCCCGTGGAGTGGTTTCTCTGAATCTTGAGAAAAAGGCATTTCCAAATAATGGTGCCCTGGCACCGCTTTCTAGTCTCAGCTTCCATAAACCTCCGCTAAAATCTCCTCTGTACATAAAGGTACGAGTCCTTGGCAATCAGTCACTTCTGTCATTTTTGTAAGGTTTATTCGGATTTTATTTATGGCTCCTTTCGTAAATCTCCTTGCATCTGGACTTTCACTTCAAATATTCTCAGCACTGAATAGCGTCGTAAGTAAGGATTGCAAACCCGCAGTGTTTTCAATCCCGCGGGATCCGCGCGGGATTTGCGCCAATCCCGCGGGATCCCGCGGGATCCGTGCGGGATTGGTACAAACAGTTTTTAACACATATATTTAAAACATAGTTACTTAAAACGTTAATAAATTAAATAATAATTTAATTAATAAATAATTTTTAATGTTAAATGATAAAAATTAACAGTTGACAATATTTTGATTGGCAAAATGACATTAAAACTTTTTAGCGTGTCTTGAGTGTATTTCGAGATTTTACATTTTTGTTTTTTAATCTAAACCAACTTTTAAATAAATAATAAAAAATGGATAATATACATCACATAAGTTTAAAAATATGGTTTGCTTAATGGCCAAGTTACCAGGGTTTTTTTTTTTTTTTAAATTCTAAATAAACGTTCCATAACACCGAGAAAAGCATTCCATTTCACAAAGTGAAGTGAATATACTCTGTAAAGTGTAGATTTGGCTCAGAACAAGATCCCATAACTTTTTGTCACTGCACAAGCACGAGATTTGGCCTTTTTTTGCGTGATTCATTATGACATCACTGATTCCTTGATTGATATTACAGTTGATTCAAGGTTATTAAAAGAAACTACTCCCCAACACGTAAACTGTCAAGTATTTCAGATTTACTTATGTGGCGTAACGACGTTTTTAGAGTGGAAATTATTATTTTTTTAGTAAGAAAGGAGACTTTCTCGGAGAATGATTGCAATGAAGTCCTCATAGGTTGTATATCCGGATTTCATTTGCAAACACACGAAATTAGACACGTGAGGAAGACGGCGGAGGCAGCCGTCGAAGTATGGTGTTCCTACAACACAATTCGTTGATACACTCGTGAAAATTTCATTATAACTTTTTTTGCCTTTAGTCGAAATAATTACAAGGAGAAGAGGGATTAATCGAAAGCCTGAGTGGCACATGTAAACAGGTGGCTTTCGACAAAGAAACGCATTGAGACAGCGGCCAAAACAACAATAAGTCAAAGGATATACAATTGCCTTTTGATAGCTGTTAAATAAATAGGTACGCGAACGTTAAAATTACGATAACATTAGTTTCATATCAACGAATAATCAAATTTTCAGCCGAAAATTAGGAAATTGCCACAATTACTTTATCTGCAAATACAGAAAATGGGAATAATGAAACCGTGAATAAAAAGTTGTAACCGTGTAGTTCAGATAACGTGTGCGACATTTAAAAAATAATTATATAGTTAGAAAATCGTACTAACTACGCACCATAACTCAAATTACAGAAATGTATATTCGAAACAAACGTAAGTTTTGATGAATACGTAAAAGTGTATTTATTTACTTACGAATGACTAAGGTTGACAAAAACAAACTCTTGTTCACGCAAGTCAAATGCCAACTGCAAGGGTACAGGCAAACAGTGCAAATCATCCGATAGAGACCGAGTGGGGCAGCGAGTCACGCAGACAAACACGATTCCGCCGGATTTTGCGGATTGCGGATCCGCTTAATTTTGTGCGGGATCCGCCAGACTGTCTAATGATGCGGGATCCCGTTTTGCTGGATTGCAATCCCTAGTCGTAAGCTATTTGTCACTTTCACAATAAAGTTAACAGCTCACCGTTTAATCAAAATGTACCAGTGGAAAATGGAACATCGAGATATCTATTACTGGTTCTTAGTAACTGGTTACTTTTAGAGCGTTTCGACGAAAATGGACTAAATCATTACTGTAAATTTTATTGTACATGATAGGTTTTAGCTTAGGTCTTATTCTCTATTGCTCAAAGTAACGAATCCTCTCATAATGTGTAAGGGACCCAGACTAGGAACAGGTTACATTCGGCAACGTATAAGGAATGTATGTAACTGTGGGAAGTGGGGCTGAAGTTCCGTTATGTGGCAGCTGCCTTGCAGGGGGAAACTGAGGGTAGAGGACTGTTATCTGTGCGAGTTATTGGTTGCCGCAGAAATCGGCGAGCTTTGCGAAAGTTGCTACCATAATTTTCTCCTTTACTGATGATAAGTAATGTTTATTGCTAGTCACTTATTAATGAAAGTAAACAGATATTTTTCTTATGAACACTTCGCCAATGGTGAGCGTAGGTGATTAACTGGGGGATGTTAACCCTTCCATGACAATGTCTGTGAATATAAGCTGGGATGGTTTCCGTTGCCTTCCCCAATGTGATAATGTTTGTAAGTTTAAGGGACTTTGGTGATGTGTGTGTTCAGTGTTATTTTTGTTGTGGATGAGAGATATTAAAAGGGAGAAGGTGAACTCGGTACCAGCGCATAGTCTTTCGAAGAACACCTGGGGGACGCCGGATTTAATGTCCCCATTTGACGGACGAATCACCGACTACAGTGTCACACACGCTCACTCCATACAGACTTCGGAGAGGTTTGCAATTTAACTCAGGACTATGATGCACAGTCTAGTGACTAGGAATTGTGTCCCTAGTCTGATTATGTCACGCATGCGGCCGAAAAATCCTTCGGGATCTCCTGTCCAACAATACCATACGCGTTTACTATTTATCGCTGTTATTTCTCCGTCATGCACGGATGAACTTGAATAGAACAGTCGGGATAGCCGTACATGCAGCGGCCTGGATGTTCTTATGAATTGGGTTCCTTGCAGTCATCGGCGAATCCTTGCATTACACGCAATTTAAAGCGTGACCGTTGCAAATGATATTATGCACGTGAAATGAATAAAATGTTCCATAGAACATCAGATTTACAAAGAGTGAAGAACTGAAGAAGGACTCGTGTAAATTCTTCGCGCCTCGTTATTTATAGAATTTATAGAACTTAATCGCACTAATGCAAACAGCTGTTTACACCAACGATATGAGGGTTATTTAGAACATATCTCAAACGGATATCTGTCTTAGGGGAGTTATTTCAGTTCGGCAAAGACATCACGTTGACGAATAAAGAACATAAACATAGTCGTTATCATGATGCCTTCATTTATTAGTTTATGGTTTAAAGTAAAATTATAGTTTAAAAAATACACTTTCTGTTGCAATGTGAACTTAAAAGTTAAAATAATATTTAAATATAAAGATCCTGTTCAATAGCGGTAGGATGTTCCACACGTCAGTATAACTTAGCTTTTGAATCAGCGTAATATAAAAATAAAGTCATTGACCAAAAATTAATGTAAAAAATATGTGGGGTGCTAGATATCAGTTATCTTATATTTTTAACGCTAACTATTTGTTAAGGTTGAGCTATTATAAAAATTAAGCAGTATATTAACTTTTCAATCTATGTAAAGATAATGTTAGCAATAAAAATGTTTAAAATCGATTATTATAGCACTGTGTGAAGCTTTTGCCCCTGCGAAAGATCACTTATGCAACTTATTACGGCATGCTTTTCTGGCTGCCGATGTTACTCCAGGCATTCACAAATCTTTTCCGTTGTTCTGTTAAACTAATAAGAATATCAGGACATAGCTATAAAATTATTTTTAATACGTGTACAAAATTTCAAACATCTCTTAAAGTCTGGAAGTGGGTGAAAACATAATTAAAATATTATGTCACATTCATAAAAGTCAAGCGTGTAATAAAAGGTCGCCGTTGCAGTAGCCTCAATTTTAATGTCCCTTATTACATTGTAATTGCATGGCGTGAGTTGCACGAACAGATTACATTGAAGAGAGGTTCTACCAAATTGTACTATACGTTATACGCAACTGCTCTTGATAAGTGTTGAGCACGACGTTTTGTAAAACACAAATCAGCGTTGATTATGTGGCTAGTTCTGTTAAATACAGTAATGCTTTAAATAGCAAGTATTGGGGCAACTCTTTACATTCTGATTGAATACAAACGTTATAGTGTTACCACACGGAAAAAATTGTTTTATTTTATTACATCTCATTTTAAGAATGATGTTTCTTAAATATTGTTAAAAAACGATTACGTGTAAGTTACTTTAAGCTTAATCGTTTTATGCGGTAGAAGATATTATCGCCAATCATTCTACATGGAATAAACTTAACAAAATCAAAACACCGAAAATCGCAGGACGTAAGAAGCCTGGCATATGTCGCCTTTATTAGTCAGCTTTCGTTTTTTCCTTTCAGCTTTTTTCAAAACCTATATTCTTAAAACAAGGTGGATTTTTTTACACTCATGTTAAAAAGTCAGGCTAACTAGGTGGTTAACATTAGGCAGGAATTTTTCTTGCATTGTAGTTGAATTATCCTGTCATAATCTCTGTATTCAGTAGGCAAAGTCTTTGTCCGCAGAGTTTGTATAATATATTCCATTTAGAATCGTAATCAACAAAAGTTTTTACAGGGAATAAAGTTGTTAAACGTTTGACTTAGAATGTTATAGAATTTAATGCCCTCTAGGATCTGCTATCGTTGTTATCTAAGCAGAGTGGCATATAGCACTACAATAAGATGTAGACACTGTCGTCAGTTTATGCGTTGTTTCTCGATCTGTCGCTCTCAGTCAATCGACTGGATGCAAAAACGAATACATAACCGCATATTATTAATTACTTTTAAACTCTTTTAGAAATGTGTAAAAGGAACATTGGGAGTCGGAGAAAGGGCAAGGCGAGTGTAGTCTTCTTTAGGGGTGGAAATTATGAAGAGTTGAGCTTAGGTAAACTTCAGCTCAAATGAACCTAAAGGACAGTCGTGAAAAATAAGCGTCTCTGAAACTTTATCAACTGAATTCCGAAAGGAGGAAAGGAGCGTTTCATAAACTTTTCTTAAGTCCGATTCGCTTTAGGGATAATGTACCCTTTCCTTTAAAACGTTGTAAAACTAAAAATTAAGCAACGAAGTATATGTTCTAAAACCATATTTACGTTTCCTACATTTCTGAAACGGCAGTGGCAGCATCTTTTATTTTTTAACCTCCTGGATGAAGAAACAAATTTGAGCTTTTAAACTTTAAGTGAATTCCAACAGGACTACTAAAATTAAAAATAATTCTCGTAATGCACATTTTTTTCAATCAACTAGAAGTTTCATTTCGTCAGCCAACATACGAGATATATAACATTACACAATTGATCGAGATGATCCTTTACACTTCATCTGAACATACATTCGACCACTCTCGTGCCAAAAGTGACTGAATTATGCTATATTGTTTATCTTACTGTTTTCCACATATCCTCCGTGCCCAGAGACTAACCATATCGACAGTTAAAATTCTCGAGAGAATACCATGGCGGAGTGTCTCTGGAAATAGTTTTTGGAAGTCTTATCCGTTGCAGGAATAGCTTCCGTGCCATCCGCTTAGAATCCGTTTTGAACAATACCAAAAAGCAGTCACAGTCATAACGGTTACACAGGTGGATAATACGCCTGGAATTTTCGTTCCTCCAGATAGTGTTGATTCAGATCAACTCTCACTCTTCGATTGAAGAGATTAGCCATTTCAGTTTCTTTCTCGGAAATCCACATCTTATTTCCCTTTAAGTTAATTTTTTTTATCGTGTTGGATGTTGTATCTTCATACATTCGATTTGTATGATCTTTCCATTTTCATTCTCCTATTAGGCCACCTAGGATCTGAGGTTGCCCGTGTAAATCATAAAAATGGGGAGGGGGGAGGGGGGAGGGAGAGTGAGGAGCTTTGTTCCTGTCCGAAGTCTAACCAGCCCTGTTAGGCTTGGTGTACCCAACCTATTGCAGGAAAGTCTTTGATTGCTATATGAATGCAAAACGTGTAACTTCGTGTGTACTATATGTTAAGTGTAAGTATTGTCTGTGAAATGTGTAGCTTATGAGGCGGAGATTAGGAACCGTCGCAGCATTCGCATAGATGACTGCGGGAATCCACCTCAAGGCCTCATGTAGTACGGCCGGTACGCAGGATTCTGGGCTGGTGCCGGTCCCGTCGTACCAGCCCTATCCCGTTTGCGGCTCCTCAGTAAACTGAACCAAACTGGCAGGTCTTTTCATCCTGTTATATATTACTCTTTTTTCCATTTCTGCTGTAAACATTATGTTATTGGAGTATGACTTCCTTTCTAATTTGATCCCTCAATGTACAGTTTTTAGTTATCCTCAGAGATCTCATTGCTGTAGTTTGCATTTATGAAATATCTTTCTCCTTGATTATTCTACGGCTCTCTTTCTTACATTAGAATTGCAAGAGTCTCTATTTTATAAAATTTAATTTGTCTTTCTTTCCTCAATTTGTTCCTCAGTGACCTGTTCATCGTTTATAGTTGGTTGATTAGTAATTATAGCTTTTGATTAAGCAACAAGCTTACCGCAAGGACCCATTATGTCGATTTTTTACTGCTTATATTTCAATTCTCAATATGTGTAGCTAATACAGATATCTTTGTACATCTTCCTCACTCCTATAAATAAAAAATTACATCATCTAAATATAATAGTAGTGTGATGTCTCAATCCACCGGCACTTTGTTAAGGAACTGTATCCGTGAATTTCTCTGCCGGGGAGGGACTATACAGACGAAGAGACAAATGGAGGGCCACTGGTACCTGACCTGAATGCAGAACCATAGAAAGTGAAATGGAGCTGACCTTTGAAGATACGCGTTGTAACAGACATCTTCTACATCAATTTATTTTCGCTCCAATGTTTCAAATAGGTGACGTTTCATCAGAGGAAGTCTTTCCAGTCGGGAGAACACGCAAGGTTTACTACCGTGAAGGGAAGCTTTCGCCCAATTTGGTGGTCTAGTGTAGAGGCATGACGTTTACAGGAAATATGTGCATATTTCACTAGTCTAGAGCCGAGACTCCTTTGCCAGCCGACAGGATTCGAAGACAGGATTTGGAGCGGAAGTGCGCTAGGGTATCGGTGGTTCTGGGGAGGAAGTGGCGGATAGAGGTCATACTGTATTCTGACTTCATCGAGTTACAGAAGCCAACCGCTCCGACCATCAACTGGACGAGCGCCAACTTGCCCCGACGGCCGAAGCGAAGATGCAACCGCAAGTATCCAAAGTGCCCTGGTGGCTGACTGCCTTACGGAAATGGATACGCGACTTCATCCTGTTGATCTGGACCTCTCTGTCCAGCGACAATGTGACATCTAAAACGTGTTCAGAGCAATAGAACTCTCTATCCAGACTAAAACGAACAGAGAAAGAATCACATTATGTGCAGTTCACTAAAATTATTTCACGATTGCCATGTTCTATTTAATTCTATAAATTAAAGCATTGCCCTTTAATCAATAACACAGATTATTAACAAACTTTGTTCTAGATATGTAGTATAATTCAGTGTCTTAATATTCATTTGTCCAATTTTTAGTTAATTCATCCCTCCCATAGACTTTTCACGTTAAATTTTGCTGTCAATTTATAATTAAATCAATTAACAACTGCAATTTAATTTTCTTTAGGTACCTGTATGCCTGCAGTAGCTTCTGCGTCGATCGCCTAAATAAAACCGTCTGCGTAGATGTTAAAAAGCCTCGGGAAGTAGTTATAGGCTTATCTACATCTGTAAAACCAAAATATGGTTACATGTAGTCTTAGCGGTACGGCGACAGAGCTTTTAGCCAACTGCCTTGTCCTACGTGGTAAAGATCAACTGTAGTTAAACTTAAAATCGGATGTACGAAAGTGTTCTAGCGTACTTCGCACAAGCATATCAAGCTTTCGTAGAAGAGAATGACCAGTCAATGAGCCTAAAACGTCCAGCCAAAACAAGTATTCTAACCAACGATCTACCAGTTCCAGTTTTGAGATACTAACTACCGAGCCAGCAAAACGATTCTTCCACGAGACATGTAAAGGCATTTTAAAAAATAATTAATCGCCGTAGCCATATCTAGACTCATTTCTTGAACAGTTTCTAAGAGTCGCGTTGCACGCAATACGTGACAGCTGTATGACCAACCTATTCTAGTAGTCATCTGTTAGTTTTCTGAAAGTGATTCGTTTATAATATTTAATCGATTGTAACTCTTGCGTAATTTGTAAACATACTTTAGTTTCTATAATCTTTTTTTTTTATCTAAAAGATGGTCATCTATTTGAACTAAGCGTATTATATTACTTCGCCAATATACACTCAATAACTTAAAAATTCTAAGATGTACGAATAATAGACCACTCTTTGTTTTTTATTTATTTACTACAGTAAATCTCCAACTTCCCTTGGCTTTATTCTCTTAAAAGTATAATCAGTTCTCCTAGAGGTATTAAATCAACGGAATCGTCATATTTCAGATCAAGCTGCAATTATTTCATAAATTTCTGTATGTTTGTGCCCATTCATAATAATTTATTAAATAAATATTCGTATCATCTTCGTACGGGTTTAGATCAGCTCTGTTTATAGCTATCCGAAAAAAAAATTAAGTGAATTATAAAAGTTTATAACAGTAAGAAACATGGTGGACTTGATATTTATATGAATTCCGAAGCATGGTTCAGCTGTTATGTACACCAAGCAATAGACGGAAAGATGACATAAAAATGTTGACAGCTTCAGCGGGGCCGTATACCTACCTGTAAATCCAATCTTCAAACAATGTTCGACCTTCCTCCTGGCAGCACACACAGGTAATACGTATTTGTGAACGAGTAAATATGTTTCGTATATCTTCTATTAGTCTTATAAAATTACGGTGTATCAATAAAGACGCCTCAGAGGCCCGAATGTCGTTTGCGGCTGGTTTTAATCAAATGGTGCAATGTAAACGTCTTGGAGCGGAGAAAATCAGTCCTGCTGATTCCTTCTCTCTCCCTTTGCCTGACTTTGTCGTCTCAAGGGACATATTCTTCTACCGGAACATCAGGTTCAGCTGGTGCCATCTCTGATGTGCGAAAAAAAAAAAAAAACAACGGCGTTCCTACCAGCCTTTTCGCGTGACGCCGGAATCATCTCAACACACCACCGAAAACACAGAAAAACTCAATAGAAGGTCCGGGAACTTTCTATAAAACGGTATAGAAGTTTCATGAGATCACATACCATCGCTCTACCGCTACTGTCTTTGCTGACAAATCACCGGATAGTGAAAATTTCTTCCACCTCCGAGTCTCGAAGTTCATAACCGACTTAATGCATCTCAACGTCTTTAGCCACGAGGAGAGTCCAAGTTGTTTTAGATTTTACAAACTTAATATATATTTCTGGCGATTTTAAGACGGTACATTTATGACAGCTACCGTTCAACAAATTCTAAAAAGAGTAAATTTTTAACTGTATTCCCAAAGAGTAGTAAATTCAAAAAGCTCATTGCCTAAAGTATCACAACAACTTTATTAATAATTGTTAGTGAACTGTTAAGATAAATCCTGCAATTAAATACCAGTACAGAATTATTATTTTTTTTAAAAAAAAAAGTCGATTGTACTCTCCACGATTATACCTGACAATACAGTGAAACAGGAGTAAGGGTAAACAGTGTTGCGCTTACCTCCCCTAAAATCACACTGAGGGAAGTTTGGACAGGACGCTAGGTTAATCCATGTAATCGTGTTAAGACCGTCCGCTGCTGCTGTCTCAGTCGAAGGGCCCGCCGGCAAGGGTTCACAGCGGAACTGACGAAACACCTTGCCTCACCAATCAGGAAGTTCAATATTTCTTTAATACCAGTTTTAGTTCAGAAGTATCTTTATAAATATCATATTTATCTTTCTTGCAGAAATTGCTTCCTATTGTCTGCGTAACAACTAACTCCGTCAAAAATACTCACGGAATTTTCAAGCCAAGGAAACATCGATATTTTTTAAGACGTGATACATCGTGATATTTCATCGATCTTTTACGATATAAAGATATTTATCATGTATTGATAAACAGTTTTTAACCATTCGAGAAAGGATATTTATATATAGACTAGCGGCCCGGTACGTGCTTCGCTACGTATAAAGTGAAATAATAAAAAAAAATTAATTGGAACATCAAATTCATTTATTCAAACAAAAAAATATTTTGTCAATTGCTAGCTATTTTAAAACCTAATCCAAAACATTTGGATAAACAATATGTTTTGTTTTTCCATTTTGAGCATGAATAAACAAATGGCGGGGGGTACCGACTCTGGAACAGGCAACAGAAAGTTGGCCTTGTGAAAAACATGATTCCTCCAAATTCACACCACA
>JARYHS010013630.1:250942925-250971924 GCA_031002005.1 Vandiemenella viatica
CGTGTTAGCCAAAACTTCGCTGGTGTGTCGTTAGTTCTGTTTTGCTCAGTAAAAGCACTAACTGTATTTTGGTATTTGACGCCGACACAAACACAAAAATCTCTTCGTTACGATACAAAAAGAAAAAGATCTGTTGTTGATCTGCGTTCAGTGTTTCACAACCTAGATTCGGCGAGATATTCTGGAAATCTGTTTTGCGACCATGATGATTGCTAATGTTATATTAAAAAGATTAAAATGAAACGAATTGTCTCCAACAACAACAAAAAAATGAAGTTTGCATAGGTTCCGTGTTATATAGTGAATATCAAGAGATAAACCTAGTTGTTTGTAATTAACGTTGAAGAAGCAAACTTTGAAATAAAAAAACAGTAACGTATCGATTATGGCTTTACCGCTCTAAAGAGAGTTAAAAGGAAAGTTAAAAGTGTTAAAAATATTAGAGTTTTGGAAAATAAAACGGGAAAATTTTATGTTGCGTTACTGACTACGATTACTTGAAAACGGAAAAAAAAATCAGAGAGAAACAAATAATGAATTTCCCCGTTTTACTATTGTAGAAACATACTGCGCAACAAGAACTGAATATTTTTTTTGTTTTGGAGTCGTGTGTCAGTGATACTACGCTACTAGAAACTGAACGTAACTGAAATGCCCTTCCTTCCACTAAAGCTCTTCCATCCTGGAGACGTCGGTAGAAATATCTCTGCCTGCCTCCTCGGGGAGTGGAAAGCACTGGGTGGGAGCCAATCCGGCGCCGATCGACTGCATTAGCGGAGACACTCAACCGGCCAGAGAAGGGATTCTGAGTGGGCCAGCTCCGGTAAGCGCCACACAGTCATCCTCGCCGGAGCCGTACCTAGAAAAATTCAAAACGTTATGCTCAATCTCTGCATTCAACTCCGTAAAAATTCTTGAGAGTAACAGAAAAACGTAATTTATCTGGCGCTCTTTATTAACAGTTAATCTACTAAGCAACCGCAACCACGTTATATTAATTCAGACAGTTTTGGAATTTGTAAACAAAAAATTTCTAGGTTTACAAACCACTGTTTTAGTATTAGCGTGTTACATAACTTACATTACTTTCAGATTTTAGTATTTGCTTATTTTGGTTACAATTTTCGTCTATCAACTACAACATAATGACCATAAATTTAGTCTCAATCTCTAATGCACACATTGTAATTGAAGCTGTTACACTTTGACATTCTCTTTGGAGGGTCATTAAAGAATTCTATAACAATAGTTCAAAAATAAATGCTTTGAAAGTGTATAATATAACTTCAATACAATCATATTAAACCGTTATGAAGTTTGTCATGAATTCTGTTATTTCATTTAGAACTTTGGTGCCGAGCTTTTTGGTTAAGCAGCAACTTCCTGTCTGAAATTTGGCGGTTAGTGGATTCGATCTCCACTTGGGCTGTACAGATTTAGGTTTACCATGATTATCCAAATTACTCCAGTCGAATGCCGGAGTGGTTGCTTTGGACATCCTTGGCTGGATTACTTCCAGTTCCCTGCATGTTCCTATTTTGTATGGACGCCAATGAAGATTTACTTCTCACTTGTTTCTGAAAACTATCTTATGGTATGTAAATAAACTGAACATATTTAATTATTTTGGTTGTACAAAGTTGTGGCCGAAACTACCACTACACTGTTAAGATTGATTTTTGTATTTCAATTTCTGGGATTTAAAAGTTTGCTGAAAGTAAAAAACATTCCTCCTTCCAAGCACAGCACTTTTAACAGTTACTTGAAGAAATAGTTTGCTCGATTAAGGTCATTTTTATATGCTAACAGTTCACTATATTCTATATAAATCGTAGCTAAACACAGTCCCCTTGATTCATATCCTCAGTTTAAGTTGGTTTCATTTTTACTAACGAGCTCTGCTATTTATTTTCAAGTCTTTCAGTTACGATTGAACGAAATTCATTCCACCCAATTAGCTTTGCTACCATAGGATTTATACTCAATTTTTATTTCATCATTGTGTTTGTCCGCGGTTTATGTATTTACTATTTCTTCTGTAGTAAAAGTTTAATGTCAAGTTCAAAAACCACCTATAAATGTCTAATTACAATCAGTCCTTCCATAACTGCTGTCAACAGTATACTGTAGTTTGGACAGATTTATCTCGTGATAACTAAATATTTCTTTTCTTCTTTCGCATTCCTCTTCCAGTAACATCTTCGTGACATCTAAATATTCTTTCTAGTCACTACTAGCAATACACTTTCTTACACTAATAAAGTAATACTTTTTCTCTAGGTGGTCTTAATCTCTTTCTCGCCTAACGGCAACAAATTAACTTACTGAAGTTTTAAAATTAGCTCATCTTCTATAGTTTAAACAGATAACTTTAAGAAATAACTCAAAATCTAAAAAATAATAATTAACCACTAATTTTAGAATTTTGTAGACGTACTTCTAATACCAACTCCTTTGAAATCTGGATACTCAAATTACGTTTGAATATCGCTTTCTGTATGCAAAAATATGTTTATAAAAATTTAAAAAACTGAACTTTTTATTGAAGCGTAGGCTTGCTTGTTAGAGGTGTTGTGTCAGTACAGTCTTCTAGTTAAATCAATCATTTCTGGCTGGGAATTCCATTGTAAAATTCAAAATAAATTGAAACGTCCCACATGATGTGCTGGAGAGTTTCTTTCAGAATACTTCTTATACTTTTTCTGCTATGTGCGCCCAGTATACAGACGGGACCAATCCAGGAGGAGCTCCTAGTTGGTAGGAAGAAACACAACCCCTTAGGGCACCATTACACTGGGAACAGAATGCAGCAGATGGCAGGAGCGGAGGTGCTTTGTGTAACGAGTTCGACAACAGCTGCCACCGTTGGTTTCCTTCTCTGTCTCCACGAGACACCAAGTGAACGTGTCTATTATCTCTATTGGAGCTATGGAGGCAGAAATAAAAATTCACCGGTGGATCAGTGTCCTTCCCTAATAAACGGTTTTTTATTATTATTATCATTACTAGTTCCAAAGCCCGTCAGAAATGACGGGTTTAACGGAGTGTTATGGTAGTTTATTTCTCTGCAGTTGCTTAACTAAATAAAGTTGTTACAAAATAAAGATCATTGTAATTTATCGTAACTTGTACTGTAGCAAAATATTCAGTTGTCAACTTGATCCGGGTTGCATTTCAGTCTAATCACAATCTCCACTAATATTTCTGCTAGAAAAGCAAAGTTTCAATCACGCCCGAATTAATACATCCCTGTATCGCATGTCAGTGTCATCATGCATCGCGATATAAACTTGATCCAACATCTTCATGGTTCTTACATTTTTTTTCTTAATACCTATGATGAAGATCGATATTTTAACGGCTGAGACAGCTTACATCGGCTGAAATAATGACCCCAGTTAAAATGAAGGATACTAAAAATAAATCTTAACAACTTACGCTATGTGCAAACGAAGACTTTCCCGGCGTGTCGATGCAATGAACTCTTCACAGGTTTGCTGCCGGATAGCGTTTGTAAACGACGAGCTTTCGGCGACCAACTCCGTCGCCATCTTCGGGTCGCCGAAAGCTCGTCGTTTACAAACGCTATCCGGCAGCAAACCTGTGAAGAGTTCATTGCAACTTACGCTATGCTACGTAATATTTAACTGTGGGATATATCAGTATCAATTTGTAACTTCTTTCATTTAAAACATTGGTGTCAAACTCAATTTTGCAGGAGGCCGTATATTAAATTTAGAATGTGTAGGCTGCCAGATTCAAATAAAAAATGTACTGAATTATTATAACATTTTATTTATTTAATTGTATAGTACATAATATAAGGTTGTTAAAAATCATATCAAAATTATAAAAGAGGGTAATTATTTTGAGCTCGAGGATCCAGATACCTGATTTCTCTTGTTTTTGACAAGCTCATTAATGTCAGGTATCATATTTGTTGTAATTTTTTTAAGAATTTATTGGAGATGTTCATTCGTAAGTCTTGTGCGATGTTTGTTCTTATTTATTTTAATGACGGAAAACATCTACTCACATAAATAGGTGCTGCCAAACATGCTCAGAATGCGTGCTGCATGCTTTTTTAATTCCGGGTAGATATCCAAACTCTGGAAATATTGTGTATAAAATGTGAGAGCGTTAACCTCTTTAAATTTTTCTTTCAAAATACTGTCCGATTGAAGATCTATCAAGTCCATTTGCAAATGAACTGGTGCCTGTGAAGTTTAAAAATTGAATGTATTGTTGAAAATTGGGAATTCCATTTCATTCATTTGTGGAAGTCCTCAAAACGATTGTTTAATTCCGTTATTAGATTTTGCAGAAGTTGAAAATATTGATCCAATTTTTTTTTGGTTCACTGTGCTAAATGAGTTTAAATGCGGGAAATGATCTAAAGTTTGATTTTTACCTGATTTTCCCACAGCCTCAACTTTGTTTCAAATGCTTGAATACATGAATACATTTGAGTGACAATCAGATTTTTACGCTGAAACTTTACATTCAGATCAGTCAAGTGCTTATTCATATCTACCAAAAAGGCACAATCAACCCATCAGTCATTGTCATAATCAATTGGGTTGCCTTTTTCTTACATGAAAGCTTGAATAGGGTCACGTAATGCAAAAAATCTTTATAAAACTACTCCTCTACTCGACTGAGCCAACGAACTTCGGTGAAATAAAGGACATCATAAAACTTTTCGTCCAAATCTTGTAAAAACTGCCTGAACTGTCGGTGATTTAGTCCTCTGCTCCTTACAAAATTTACTATTTTAATCATAGGTTGCATGACATGGTCCATTTTTAAATGTTTGGATGCCAATGATTCCTGATGAATTATACAGTGATATCACACAAAACTCCCTGATGTTTTCTGTTTTAATTTACAACGCCAGAATGTTTGCCAGCAATGGCAGGAGCGCCATCCGTAGTTGTGCTGCTAAGTATATTCCAGTCGAGTTCATATTCTGCTATCCAATGCTCAATTGCAGAATAAATATCATTTGCTGTTATTGTACCTGTCAATGGAAAGCACTTTAATAGTTCTTCAGTTATTTCAAAGTTACTGATAATACCTCGTATAAAAACAGCAAGTTAAGCTGTATCAACAGTATTAGTTCTCTCGTCAACAGCCAGTGAAAAGTTTGTAAATTCCTTAATTTTCTCCTTCAATTGAAGAACCAAATTTTGAGATAAATCATTTATTCTTGAAGCAATAGTGTTTCTTGACAGCGAAATATTTTGAATTATTGACTTTTCAAATGGAAATGAAACATCGGCAACTTTCAACATACAGTCATTAATAAACTCACCATTTCTTCGTGATTTCTAGTGCAATAATAAAACTTGATTTCAGGGGCATCTTCGCCCTCAATATTAGCTTTAGTAAACATCGATTGTTGACCTTGAAGTTTAGATTTTTAAGATGACAATGTGTCCATTCTTATTTTTTCAGTGTAACTATCGAATTTTAATTTATGATTCGTATCATAGTGTCTCTTCAAGTTAAACTCCTTACAAACAACAACTGTTTGATTGCAAATCAAACACAGTGGTTTACCTTTCCATTCTATGAAAAAATATGCAATTTCCCATTTAGACTGAAAAATTCTGCACTCACTATCAACTTTACGTTTTTGTGACATTATGCCAAAATCGTAACTATTATGGAATTCGACACAACAATTATGGTAATCGCACGCGCACGACACAAACAAATGCACAATACCTTCACAATCGACTCAACTGACTCACGTCGCGCCGACGCACTTCTTTTATATCGATAAGAAAGGTTCTAGTCTAGACTCGAAGCGCGTGGAAGATTCCGCTTGTTGCTAAGAGATGGCGTTACTGTCTATCTCTCTCGCTTGTCTAGGCACACGCTGCCCTTGAAATTAATTATAAATGCAGTGTGCGTATTTTAAAACTTCCGTAGAGGAATCGAGTGAAGTCTAAAAGCTAAAAAAAAACATGATTCTTCTTTCTGTGTCACATTTCGATCGCGGGCCTTACTGATAGGGCCCGGGGGCCGGATGCCGCCCGTGGGGCATATCTTTGCAATCACTGATTTAAACCAAGTAATGATTTCAGTAAAAACAAACTGATAATTAATATACCAAATTAAACGAAATACATACTTTTCTTTCAGTGTTCTCGCTATTCGTTTTTAGCAATTGCCTAACTAAATAGAATTCCTATTAAATAAAATTCAATGTAACACCTCGTGCCTAGCAAAAGGTTTCTGTTTCCAACTGGGGCCAGGTTGAATTTCAACCTAACCACGAATTACGATAAACTTACCGCCAGAAGAACAATACTCCAATCTCACGCATATTAACACATGAACTGTTTCGCTTTTTAGTGATAAATGCATAGCGATATAAATTTGATCAAAAATCTTCAAAGGTTTTTACAAATTTCTTTTTTGTTATCCGTGATGCAGACCGATATTAAAACTGTGAATGGCTGACACAGTTGCTGAAATAATAGGGTCAGTAATATTACAAAGTGACAGGAAATTAAAATAAATCTTATAAACTAACATTATGCCATATAACATTTGTATTTAAGTGTAGTGTGAGATGCACGGATCATAATCAGTTTGCAACTATTTCCGTTCAAACGAATTAATAATTTCAGTAATAGAAGTCAGTTCAAAATATTAAAAAAAAACTAAATGATTCATTAACTCTGCCGTGACGTCAAATGCCAGTTGTAATTCTGATATATGCTACGTAAGAATCTAACCAAAACTTTCGCTACGTTGATGCTAGAAATACCAAGCTTTTATCTTACATATCTGTGGATAAAGAATTTTAAGGATTTTTTTTTTTTTTTTTTTTTTTTTGATGTCGTGAATCTTTCGACTGGTTTGAAACAACTCCATCCCTTCCTATCCTGTGCTAACCTCTTCATTTCTACATACCCCTTACAGCCCACGTCCTTAATTATCTGCTTCATATATTCTAATCACTGTCTTCCTCTACATTTATTACCTTCGACTGTTCCCTCCACAATCAAATTAACCAATCCAGCATGTCTCAAAATATGACCTACCAGCCTGTCTCTTCTTTCTGTAAGCTTCTTCCATAAACTTCTTTTCTCACCCATATTTCCAAAACTTGTTCATTTCATACTTTGTCTGTCCACCTAATTTTCAGTATTCTGTAGCACCACATTTCAAATGCTTCAATTTTCTTTCTTTCCAGTTAACCTAAAGTCCATGTTTCGCAACCGTAAAGTGCTGTGCTCCACACATAGAGTTTTAAAAAGTTCTTTCTAATTCCTTGATCAATATTTGAAACTAAAAGATTTCTCTTTTTCATGAAGGCTCTTTTTGCTAGTGCTATCCTGCTTTTAACATCATTCCTCCTTCGACCATTGGTTGTAATTTTGCTTCCCAAGTAACAGAACTCACTTACTTCTCCTATTGCATCCAATCCTATTTTTATATTTAATCTTCTAGTATTGGTACCATTTCTGCTACATTTCATCATTTTGTTTTGCTTTTATTTATATTCAGTCCAAAATCTTCCTTCAGTAATTTGTTCATACCATTCATTAACTTCTCAATATCCTCAGCCCTCTCTGCTAACAAGACAATGTCATCAGCAAATCGCAGCATACTGATTTTTTTCTCCCTGAAAACTTATGCCACATGGAAATTTTTCTTTGACTTTCTTCAGTGCTTCTTCTACTACAACCTTGTCTCACGCCCTTTTTAACTGATGCATGTCTCTCGTGATTCTCTACTTTTATTATAGACACTTGATTCTTATATAGTTTGTAGAGTATTCTTCTATCTCGATACTTTAGACCTGACTTCTTTCAAATTTTGAACATCTTGTCCCACCTAACATAATCTAAAGCTTTTTCTAAATCAACAAACGCCATAAAAGTATCTTTGTTTTTCTTGATCCGCCCTTCAAGTATTAATATTAAAGACAGAATTGCTTCCCTTCTACCGCGATTTTTCCTAAACCCACACTGATCTTCACCTACTATCTCTTCTATTACCCTTTCCATCCTTCTATATTTATTCGGGTCAGTAATTTTGAAGCATGTGATGTTAGACTAATGATGCGATAATTCCCACATTTGTCGACTTGTGCTTTCTTTGGAAGTGTGAAGATGAAATTTTTATTAAAATCAGTTGGAATTTCTCCTGTTTCATAACTTTTTGATATCAGGTTGAATAATCTTTCGATTCGTTCCTCTCCTAGGGATTTAAGAAGTTCTGCAGGGATCTCGTCAATTCCAACTGCCTTATATGCTTTCAAGTCATTCAGAGCTGTATTAAATTCTGTTCTCAAAACAGGATCTCCTAAGTCATCAATGTCGACAGCGCCTTCCTTTTCATTACACTAATGTTCAAGTCATCAGCCACATACAGTTTCTCAATTTATTCCTTCCGTCGGTTAGCTCTATCTTCTGAGCTTAAAAGAGGTTTCCCATCTGCAGCTTCTATATATCAAAAGTATATAATGTAAAAATAAGCATCTAATGATTGATATGTTGATTTTAACGCAATACATACTTTATTTCAGTGCTCTGTCAGGTAATTTATTCACGGATGCTTGGAAATGTTATTAAATAACGGGCATTACCAGGAATAATGGCGTAAATCGTGACGTCATTGCACGATGTCGTAAAGTTACGGCATGCCGTGACAGACGATGTCATAGCTGACACAGTTGATTATTATAATATTAGACTAGCCACAAACCCCGTCAAACGGAGTGTTCTGGAAATTAATTTCTTTTTGGTTGCTTAACTAAACAGAATTGTTATAAAATAAAGCTCAATGTGCTGTAATTTCCGTCCCTTGTGATGTAGCAAAAAGTTTCAGTTGTCAACTTGGCCCAGGTTGAATTTCAGTCTAACCACTATCTTCACTAATATTGCCGCTACAAAATCAAAGCTTCAATCACATGAAAATTGTTATATTCCCTGTATCGCAATTCAGTGCATAATGATTCACGATATATACTTGATCCAAATTTTTCACGAGTTGTTACATCTTTATTATCGATGTTTTAACGGATTACATAGCTTACTTGCGGTTGAAATAATGATCCCAGTGAAAATGAAGGATGCTAAATAAATCTTAACAACTTATGTTATGCCATGTAATATTAGTTTTAACTGAGGTTTAGCCTGCAGAGATCGCGATCAATTTGGAACTTCTTTCATTCAAACCAATTAATGATTTCAGTGAAAAAAGCAACTGATAATTAATATGTCAATTTAAACGAAATTGCTTAAATAAATACAAAAAATAAAGCAAAATGTAATACCTTTTACCTTGCGCTGTAACAAAATGTTTCTGTTGCTATCCTGGTGCAGGTTGTATTTCAATCTAACCACAGACAGTTCAATCATTACCGTGGTGCCACAATCTGATAATGAATTCTTGTAGAACGCGATGAAACAAATCGAAAATAAAGAATAAACATTTTTGATATCTCTGTTGGTTTTCGAGATATACTATGTTAAAAATCAGTTACCGGTATCGCTAATATTCCTTGTGCTTTTGGTGCGGTTTCTTCTTGTCCAGGCTATATTTCAACCTAAGAACAACCACCAGGAAGAAAATAAAACAGCTATAGTGCATTTACACAGTGTGGTTATAGTGGTTTTAGAAAAAAAAAAATTTCTGGCCAGACCAGATCTCACCCTAACCTCCTCACTTTTGAGATACAATATTTCGAGAACTAAGCGAGATATCAATAAATTTTATTCTCTACTTTCAATTTTTTTTCGTCAAGTTGCATAAGATCTATCATCAAATTGCGGTGCCACGGTTATCGTAGAATCGCCTAACCATATACTACACTTAACATGCCACCAGAGAAACAATACTTCAGTTACACGCAAATTAATACATCTATTTATCACATTTTAGTGGCAATAATGAATCGCGATATAAACTTAATCAAAAATTTTCATGGGTGTTTACATCTGCCTTACACGTTATCCGTGATTCAGATCGGTATTACAACGTTTGAATGGCTAATACAGTTACATACAGCTGAAACATGTCATCAGTAAAAGCAAAGGACATTAAAAAATCTGAACAGGTAATATTAGATTTAATTTTAGTCTAGATTGTATAGATTGCGATCAGTGTGGAACAGCTTTCGATCAAACGAAGTAATGATTTAACTAACAGGACATTAATAAAAACAATTCATATTATTATTTTTTGTAAAATAATATACCTATGTTCTTTTTAAATTCAAAAGTTTTATCTTATATATCTATAGCCAAAGTTTTTAACGAATACTTTCACATCAAACAAATCTGTATCTGAAAACGAAAACCGGACATATTTGTAGTATAAAAACTCGGAAACTATGGAGCAGATTTCAATGGGGTTTTCACTCTTTTAAAGCTTAGAACCTTAATTCGCTTGTCTGGCATGTCTTATGTTTCAACGTTGAATAATGTAGAAGCATTAAATGAAATTCTGAACGTATAGTGAGGAAATCCACAGGATGAATCACCAGATGGCGCATACTTCACACCAAACAAACAACTACAATACAATATCTCTGACCATAGCCTTTAATGAGCAGTTTACAATAATAACCATTTTTTCATACTCCACACTGAACAAAACATGAAATATTATTCAGTTTTTAAACGCTTCCATGGACGTATTGAATGCGAGGAATTAATAACGAGAAATCAGTAGAGTTTTTCTTTGCCCATTTCTGGCAATGTCTTTCACCATGAGCTTTAGTATTGATCTTAGTGTTCTACTATAATAATTTTATGGATAAATTACGTTCATACAGGTAATTATTTCGCACGCTGATGGTTTTTTTTTATCATTTGAAGTTCGTATTCAACCTTTAGTGTTAGGAATAATAACGGCATCAGGTGTTTGGAGCTGATAGATTCATTCCGTTCGCAGTAATTAATAAGTACGCTTATGTTTTTTTTATCATTAGAAGTTTGTATTAGATCTTTAGTGTTGAGAATAATAACGGCTTAGGACAACTGAGCATTTCTGACGTAATCTAGGTATTATTCATTTGATATTTTATCGCGTTATTTAGTAATGTAATAGTTTTTAACATCATCAAAAGTTTGTGTCTGTTTACTGTTGTAAAGTAACCCATTATGACAGCCGAGCGTTTATTGGAATTACATTCTGCGCTATACATTTGAGTTTCTGACATAATCTAACCTTTAGTTTCTACGTCTACCGTGGCGGCGTAATTTGATGATGAATTCTCATATAACTGAATGAGACAGATTGTAATTTTGTTTTTTAACTGCTTAACGTCTTTTAACAGCGAGGTCGGTTCGAGCGCAACGCCAGGGACCCAAGAAGGAAATGTGCTATCGGTCTGAAATTTTCTACACACGTTCCTAGATGCCTATTATTACATAAAACGCTGTAGGTGAAGCCGTCAAGCGTATGAAAAATGTATAAAGTTGTTTGAAATGTGGGTAGATCGTTACAGGTTATCACGCAATAAATGTTATTACCGCCCACTTTATTACATGTTGATATTTTTCTGGGTGTTTCTTACCTTTAACTATTGGTCCAGGCTGCATTTCAACCTAACGACAAATAATAGGCATTAGGGAACGTGTGTAGTACATTACAGACAGACAGCAAATTTCCTTCTTGGTACCATGGCGTTGCGTTCGAGCCGCGAGGTCTTTAGTGAAGGGAAAGGATGGGGGGGCAAGGAATGGGGAGGAATTCGGCCATGGCCTTTTGAAGGAAGCATCCCGGCATTCACCTAGAGTGATTTGGGGAAACCATGAAAAACCCAAATCTGGATGCCCGAACGGGGATTCGAACCGCCGTCCTCTCCTCCCGAATGCGAGGCCAGAACGCTAACCGTTACACCACCACTCTCGGTACAGATTGTAAAACAAATTACGTATCGCGCTTAGTTCTCGAGATATCGAATGTCAAAAATTATTTATAGGTATAGTTTTCTTTTCTTTTTCACGATGATTGTTTTCTGCTTCAAACTACGTTTCAACTTGACCAAAAACGCTAGAAAAGGAAACAAAACACCATTTATACATGTCCAGCGTGTAGTGCTTTGTGACTCAGACGATTTTTTTTTTTCTGTTCCAGGTAGCATTTCAAACTAACCACATCAATTTAGAGATTCTCAAGAAAAAAGCAAGATATTCCAATATTTTACACTTCTCTTTCATTGTGTTTCGTCAAGTTAGATAAGAATACATCGTCGATTTAGCTTATTCGCAATTTTTTTCACGTCCATGCCGCATTTCAACCTAACCATGTCAACTGTGAAATAACATTTAACGAGAAGTGTAATCGAGATATATATATAAAAAAAAAATCTTAAATTTTCATTTGTCTTGCGGTATTACATAGGAATCCTCACGGAATCGCAACGTCGTAATTAATACGTGCGCTGATAGTTTTTTTATCATTAGAAGAATGTATTAAACCTTTAGTGTTGAGAATAATAACAGCTTAGGACAACTGAATATTTTTTTGGTATTTACGCTGATGTTTTTTTGGTATTAAGCTGCAATTCTGCGCTATACGTGCGTGTTTCTGACATAATATAGCTTTTATTAATTTCATAATTTATTGAATTGTTTAGTAATGCAGGTTTCACCTAAACCATTGTGCCGCAATTTGATGACGAATGCTTATATAACTCAACGAGATAGATAGAAAGTAAAAAAGATACACATCTCGCTTAGCTCTCGAGATATAGAAAGTAAAAAAATTATTGACTGAATTTTTTTTGGTCCAGGTTGTATTTCAAACTATCAACCTCAATTTAGAGATACAATATCCCAAGGATAAAGCAATATTTTACATTTCACTTTCAATGTGTCTCGTCGAGTTAGATAAGAATCCATCGTCTGGTTTAACGAGAAGTGTAAACGAGATATATAGATAAAATCTTCAATTTTGATTTGTCTTGTGGTGGTACATAACAATACATCATCAAATTGCAACACCACAGTTAAAAGATTTTTCATAAAAGATTATTCACATGTTTCTGGGTTGGACGAATACTGTTATAGTAGTAAATCGACATGGATTTTTGTTTCCATGTGAACAAAGTTTAAATTTATTTTTATGATCCACGATGGTAATTTCAACATTTCTGAGATACAAAAACTTAACTCAAATGGCAAAAATTCTCTGTTAGGCGAAAAAGGGGGTATAGAGAAATTGCTACCGGGGCGTGTGCTCGGTTGCAATTAAATCAAACTATAAAGCGAGCTTGATGGGTGAACGGTAGCACTCAGGCCTTGCACTCGAGAACACCTGTATTCAAATCCCCGTCCGCCATCCGCCCATCCAGTTTTCGGTTTTACATGGTTTCACAAGAAATATACTCAGGATGTAATGCATACCTCTTGGGCCCGGAGCTCAATATTAAATTTTTTCCTCACTTAAAACCTTATATAAATTATCATCAAATCTATATCTATAAAACGAAAGCGGATAAATTTGTCTTACTAAAACTCGGAAATTACGGAGCGGATTTCGAAAGCTTAGAATATCAGTTCAGTTTGGCGTCTTACGTTTCAACGTTAAATAACGCAGGAGCATTAAATGACATTCTGAACGCATGATGACGAATCCCAAAGTTGGAAGGATCAGATGTTGCATACTTCGCACTAAACATACAACTACAACGTCTCTGACCATAACCTTTAATGAAAGCAATAAGATAACTTTACAACAATAAGTATTTTGCACACTAAACAAAACTTGAAGCATTCTTTCCATTATTTCGGGATATTCAGTTTTTAAACGCCATAGATAGCTGAAGAAACAACAGATTTTTTTAAAGCACGATCTCTGGACAATGTCTCTGGCTATCGTCAATAGCATTCTGTTTACGATGATACTATTCTGGATTCACTTTCGATATTTTTATAAAAGGATGAATCTGCGAGTTAAAGTATCTGGCGTTTCGAGCAAAAAGTACTCAGTTCGCAGTTGAATCGAATGTGAGTTTCCAACATAATCTAGCGCTTTTCAGTAATCTAATAATGCAATTTCTTAACCAAATTAATGAAGCTTGATATACATGAATCTTTTCAGACGAATGAAAATAGTGCACGTGCAAATAAACTTCAACCCATCCGCTTCTTGCTTGGGAGCGGATGAATCTTGGTTTGCTTTAATTACGAAAAAAGTTGGTGCGAATTTTATGAAACTTTAAGCAAATGTTTCTCATTGCGGGAATAAAAATAGGGCACGGGTAAATCTATGCCAACTATACCGGGCAACGCCGGGAACTCCGCTAGTATTATATAAATGTAAGCAACAAATAATTATTATGCCAATTTAAACGAAATATTTACTTTTTTCAGTGTTCTGAAAATTAATTTAGTTACTGGTGCCTAGCTAAATAGAACTGTTACTAAATAACGTCCATTTATAACTTAGAACATCATAGCTGATCGTGTAATTGGACGAAAAGCGTGACGTCATAGATTGACCTTATGCCGTGACAGGTGACGTCATACGTGACAGCTGGTTTATTATATTAATAGATTCGAGCTATACGCCTCGTCGTCGTTGAGGTCATTAGAGCGGGGATATGCCTGAGGGCCAGGAATGGGAAGGAATTTGGCCATATTCTTCCGAAGAAACAATATCTGCCGGCATTTGTTTTGAATGATTTTGTGAAATTTGAAATCTGAGACGTGCCGAATGGTTATTGATTGAACTAAAATAATTTACCGATAGCTTAAATTATCGACTAAGGTGACTTCAGATCGTCAACAGTCTCTGTATTCCGATAACATGTTCAACTGTACATTATACTGTCGTAACGGAAAATTTAGTCTATAGTTTGTAGTATGTCTGGAGATATGAGTTGCTCATCTTTCAGTCGCATATATTCATTAATTTTAATGTGTTAATAGTTGTACCCTTAATCATATGTTTAAATGCTTGTTTATTTTTCCCCGATAAAGAAGAAGGTTTGCTAGAATAAATACAAACTGGTCAATAATATTGTTAGTAGCACTGCAATTCAATTCAAGTGGAGCTTATGCTCCGATGCCCATTTCTCCACACCCACCTGGTTCTGTAATTCATGAATTGATCTTAAATGTTTTGAGAATGTGAAGTTCTAAATAGGCAACCTCAAAGGTATTTCTTGTTGTTTTAGAAATATCACTTAACACATGAATAGCACTAATGTATAATTTTAAAAGCAACTGATACAAGTAAGCACTGATTGCTTGTATGGAACCGACTTCTCAGATTTCAGACGTTTGGCAGATTGGCAGACTGTAGCGATCTCAGCGAACAGACGACATTGCTGTTACAGATATCGCGAAGGTGTTTTGCCAGAAAGTCCTGGACCATTCTAATGGCAGCGAGTGAATATAAGATACGAGTTCCGCTTTTGTATTCGTTACACTTCTTTTTGTAATGCTGCGTACACCCAAGCAATGGAATATGTTCACTCCAGACTGCCTCATTCCATGTAGTGGGTTGCCCACAGTTAATACAGAAGTGTTAAACTGTTTTCATCAATTCTCTTGTACAGTAGATCATACCAAAATAAAGTATTACTTATTTTTCTTTTCACGTGTCTCAGTTTTTTTTACTAAATTGTATTTGCTAATTGTATGTTCAAAACTTGAGTGCAAGGAATGGAAAAAACTTATCTCCTGATTTTTTGTGAATTAAATTTATTTAACTATAGTCTCTACCTTACACACACTTTACTACGGTAAAAGGACATTCTTTCAATAAATATACATAGACTGGAAACAGAACTTTTTGTCATGTTCTGTCTGATTTTTGTGTAGTTTTTAATTGGTTTGTGATTAGGGATTATTTATCGGATTAAATTTCAACTTATCATCCTTAAAGTTAGATTCAATTTTTACCAGAAATTTTTATTAATAACTTGACTTCATAGCGAGTAGATACGAAAATTTGCAGTAACGCATGCTTACCAGTAGGACCTATATTTCGTACCAATCAATCTTAAAAACATCGTTGGTGCTGTGAACACGATATCGTAGATCATAAGAAAAATTTCATAATTATTAATTTTTGTTCGTATTTGCGACTCGAGAGACATTATCACATTTTTAACACAAATTATGTTATTGTTATACATCTACGAGTTATATTCACACTAGAGTAAAGCCCATTTCACGGGAAGCGTTCGAGTCTAGTGACAAATGCATAATGATAACAACATCATTAGTTGTGCTAAAAAGTACCTTTCTACATAGTAAAATCCTGCTTTACTCCTAGCTTATTCGCTGCTTCTTCAACGACAGGTAATGGCAGGTAAACAAAATTCACATTGACTCAGACTCGAAGCAAGAAAATGAACAACGCATCTTCTCCTCACGTTTTAATGTGTTTTTTTTCCAATCACCTCCCTAAAGCATCACGATTTTTATTGAATCTGCTAAAACATTCATAATGTAATAGTTTCTGTAACAGCCGGAGAAATTATACAGATTCCAGATTATTAAGTAGCTCAACAACTTCGAAGACATGAATTGTCAGAATACTCTATTCGGCAACATTTATTGTCTGATAGCCACTGAAATAACTCGCGTACAGGGAAGGTGAACAAAGACCATTAACGAAAGTGGTCAGTATAATATGTAAAAAGCAAATTAACCATAGTAAATACACTTTGATCAAGCAGCAACATTAGTGAAAGTTTTAATTGAACTGAAATTTGGTCTAGGTCGAAATCTCTAGTATCTCTGGTCGCTATTATTTTGCGGCATGAATATCGTTGTTGAATTGCGATTGATAAATTTAGTTTCACATCGCGTATAGATAGTCATATCCCTGATGATTTAAATCAACATAAAAACGTAAACATCACTCTCATTTAATAGCTAAAACGTTGTTATATATCTATTACCTTACCTAAACCGTTCAACAGGAGGTCAATTACATATAATGCATATAGCGAATAACTTATAATCATTTTCAATAGTAAAGCACTTTTCATCTCAGAACATAAACTTGTTATATGTCCAGTATCTTGTTAAAACCATTTAGAAGGGGGCAAATCTCATATAGTTGTATAGTAAAGAACATTTATAACAATTTTCTTTACAAGAAAGCACTTTTTAAATCAATTATAAACCATTTTTTAAAAGACATATTACCCAAATAAGGTTGTTTTTTAGTCATAATGAATTTTGCTGCATTCATCTCCATTAAGGAAGCAGGTGGTTTTTGTGTGCTTTTGAAATTTTTGTAAGGAGATATTTCAAATCTAAATAATTCGATCTTTTTAAATAAAAGAGCTAGGAGATAAAAGTAGGCTTAAAAAAAGATAAAAATTAATTTAATAATAATAATATAACAGTTTAGCAGTAATCCCACCTTTAAAGGGAGAAAAATGGGTTTTAGTGTCGACATGTGATGGCATCACCATTTGTCACTTATGGAAATTAATAGCTCTTAAACGAGAAAAATTACGAAAAAATTTGTCATGACCAAAAATATTGTAAATTAAACATAACAAATTAAAATTTCCGGAAAATCCGAGTAAAATTAGTGTTCCACAGGAATGGGGGATTTTGGTACGGGAATATACCTTTGTTCCATGAAAATTCAGCAATAGATTAGCCAAGGCTATAAAAAGCCAACCGGCGCGGGCATTCTCGAACAGTTTTTAAGCAAGCAGTCTTGAGAGGCAGTCTGGAACAGTTTTTAAGCAGGCAGTTTTGAAGTAGCATTACGCGTTGCTCCGCGAGGGTAAATTTCAAAATGTAACTACCAACAGTTTGCTTACCTTGCCTCGGAAATAGTTTGCGGGCTCTAATACAGGCTTTAGAAGAGAAGAACTTCATTTTAGAAATTCTGTGTCAAGAACCTTTGTTATGATGTGTATAGAAGTCAATAGTAGCAGCGATTAAAATTATCACTTAGCTTAGTTTGAAGTTTGGGGTGCAAATATAAGTATGTTTGCCAGAGTGGACGCTTCCTTACAGTGTTATGATTTGGAGGATAATCTGCATCTTCATATATGATTTCAAAGTTCGATATTGCCTTAAATGTTTTCTATAGTGTAATCTGATACCAGTGTCAACTTCAGCAAACTTTCAGAATATAATTCAAATTCGTAAACACAGTAACTTTCTTTCATTTATGTATGACCTGTTAGCTATTACAAGGTAAACTAATAGCTTGGCGGCCTGTTTAAAGAACTTCAGCATCTTCGAGGAAAGGTATCAGTTATACAGGCAACACTATCACGTTACCGCGAATGATGCATACCCCAAGCAACGCTTACGCATTACAACGTGTATTAAAAACTAAAGGTATCATCTATGATGGTAGTAGGAATTTATTCTGGAAAAGGATAAACGAATAAGAATTATTTCCGTGATATGAGTACCTTACTCTGCTTGGATTATCATAGTATTTAGCTAGGATTTTTTTAAAAAATAAATGAATTTTACTTCAAAAGTTCAACAATAAAGACCTAGCTGTTCAGAAGACTTCTGAAAACTGATTGACTTGTTTTGATATTTTTCGGTATCTAAGTCAAAACTGAAACAAATTTACGAATAAATGTCCGTCAGGGTCATGTTTATATTATGTCTTCTTTGCTGGTTCTATTCAGCCCAGTGAAAGCATTGCCTTACATAATACCAAAAACGTAAATCAGCAGATTTTTGTTATTGTAAAAACAACAGTAATAAATGAAAAATAAGACCTTCGTAATTATTACAAGACTTAATTCACAACAAATACAAAGGTTATTTTGATAAAATTTTCTTGTAATTTAAATATCGATGGAAATATGTAACAGTTAAATACGTAAATACAGAAGCTACCTCATCCAAGTAGCAGCAAATATCAAGAAATTTTAATTAATAGAAATAAATTGCAGTTCTTTGAGCGTAATGAAATTTTTGTCTTGTATTTAGGCAGCTAATACATCTGACCACTGGTGGGATACGATATCAGGAATTTAATCAGCGAAATTCATTTGTTGAAGAAAATGTACTTTTCATCAGGTCGTAGACACACTGCACAAACATTGCATTAAACTTGAATTTCCTTTAATTCTACGACGTCAGACAAACCACTTGCCCTCTGCGTGGAAAATCCAAAGCGACGGTACAGAAACCGGGGTAAGTAATTAAAGCAAGGTTCTTTTTGTAATACTTTGCCTATCAGAGAATTCTCCCGGGGGCTACATTCGAGAAATGAATTTTACGGTGGTCAGATTACGAACAGTGAGTAAAAACGAAAAATTAAAAAAAGTTATTTTTCTTGTAGCAGTTTTCGTGAGAATTACAGCAAAATATCTACATGAGTCAGTGCCTTTTAATTGCGCGAAATATTTCTCACTTGTTCTTTGTGTCTCTTGCAATTGCGACACAGGTGGACGATCATAATTTCGTCTGCCAAATAAGACTTAACGTAATATACTTTGAAGTCCCAAAAGTCAGCCTAAAGGAATATGCAAATATAGCACCGCGGAGAAACGTGTAAATATCCGCAGCAGTGTCGGAGCTTTCATTTGTATTCTCATGAGTCATGTGACAAGTTTCATGGTGGGAATAGTTCGTGAAATCAATATTCCTCGATCTGCAGTGTAAAGAGTGTGCTGTGAATATGTAATTTGCGGCATGTACTCCCATTTTCGACAGCGGAATAGTCGGTCGTTGTATAAGGCAAGGGTCGAGGTCATAGACAGAGAACACCGAGTCAAAGAACAGGAGCACTCAATGTGGAAAGTACGACCCTCGTGTCTGTGAGGACAGTGCAACGAAATATAATTTTGATGGGACATGGCAGCGGAAGACCGATGCGAGTGCCTCTGCTAACCAAACGGCATCGGCTGTAGCTTCTCTCTTATGCTCGTGAACATATTAGCTGCATCCAGGACGACTGAAAAATGATTGTGTGTACATAGGAGTCAAGATATTAGTTGATGAGAACTGATAGTAGGGTTACAATGTGGCGCAGATCCCACGAGATAATAGACCCAGATTGTTAGGAAGGTACTGTGCAAAGAGGTGATGGTTTCATCCTGTGTTTATTGACCTCAGGTCAAACTGAATCGACCATACACTGGGAATGGTTATGTTCAGCTACTTGGAGACCACTCGCAGCCACTAATAACCTTCGTGTTATCAAATAACGATGAACTTTCCGTGACGCCTACATGCCACAGTGCCAAAATCGTTCACGGTTGGTTTGAGGAACTTTATGGACAATTCCAGTGAATGATTTGGCTACCCAGATGGGGTAATTATGGTTGGTTGTAGGTTAAGCATCCATTTTAACAAAGTGCGTTGAACCTGGATGCTAGACGTAAACTCGATAACTCGGAAATATTACCTGACTGATGATACTCGAACTGTTAATTTTACTGGCCGCCATCAGAACACAGTTTGGCTAACCAGGAAATTCCAAATGAATAACTACATTGATTTTATTTGCTCCTATAATGTAAAAAGAAGTGCAAAATTCAAATAAATAATTGACTTTGATTTTTTTTTCACTTACACTACAAAAAAGTGTAACTGCGAGGTCAGCTAAAATTCAATTGTATGATTTGTAGCTGAGATAAAAATTACAATGCGAGGCAAAGATAATATATACTAGCAGAGTTCCCGGCGTTGCCGGGTACAGTTGACTATTTTCATTCACACAATGAGAAACAAGTGTACAAAGTTTTATAAAATTCGCGCAATCATTTTCTGAATTAAAGCAAACCTAGATTCACCCACCCCCTATCAAGAAAAGGGTGGGTTGAAGTTGATTTACATGTACACTATTCTTTATGCTTTTGGTGACGTTTTTCTTCTGATCCAGGCCATATTTCAGCATAACCGCCACAACTAAGAAGAAGAAAAAACACTTATTGTGCATGTTAATTGTGTAATTCCCAATGCAATTTTTTTCTGGTCATTCTGCATGTCAACCTAACCACCTCAGTTTTGAGATACGATGTCTCGAGAGCTAAGAGAGATATCAAAAAATTGTATTCTTTACTTTCGATTTGTCTCGTCTAGTTACAGAAGAATTCATCAAATAGGGCGTCCGTGAATTTTTTTCTGATCCAGGCAGCATGTTAACCTAACCGACTCAATTTTGAGATACGATATCTCGAGAAATAAGAGAGGTATCAAAAATGGTATTGTTTACTTTCAATTTGTCTAGTCGAGTTATAGGAGAATTCATGTTTAAATATGGCGTTTGCGAAATTTTTCTTGGCTGCTTTTCAACTTAACAATCTCAGTTTTGACATACGATATCTCGATAACTAAGTGAGATATCAAAAAACACTATTATTTTCTTTCGATTTGTCTCAAGATATATACGAATCGACCATAAAATTTATCAAATTTCAGTGGCTCGGATTATGTAGAATCCCCAGATTTTGAATGAATTTTCGGAATTTGAACCTTTGAATCTAAGTTAAAATTTAAGGTATGACTAAAAACGTTACGACACATTTATTTTACGAATACTCTAGCATTACCTGAAAATTTCTGAGTCGATTTTGACTGAGTTTTCATATTATCAACATGAGTTATAAATTGCGACAGCATTTGATTCTATTGCGAAGTGGATGAATATAATTTTTGCTCGAAATGCCAGATATTTTAACCCCGCGCATTAGGACTTTTATACAAATATCGAAAGTGACTCCAGGATAATATTATCGTAAATAAAGCTTCAGACAGACGGACGGATGGACGATGTAAAAGTGGATGTTGGTTTATCCGAGATTAATAGACGCCAACACCGTTTGACCGATCAACATGAAAGTTGGCAAATACGTGTATTGTTTCATGGGGAAGCCTTATGAACAAAAAAAAAAAAAAAAAAAAAAAATCCAAAACCACCACCTCTCCCCCTCTACAACCCTTAATTTTTGTACAAATCTACATTTATTATCCGATTTCCTTAGAACTTTGCACTCATATACTTCAAAATGAATAGAAAAATGCTGTTAAAATTTCAATTGCAAAACACCAACCCCTCACTCTCTTTCTACCTCCTCAATTTTTATCAATGTCCTCTATACAAAGCTACAGTCGACACCATTTCAACGATCACTGTGAATGTTGGCAAAGATATGTATTGTTTCGTGAAGAAGGTTTTTGTCCTAAAATAATCCTAAACCCCTCGATCCCTTTACACCACTTAAATATTATGCAAACCCACAGTTTTTTCCGATTTCGATGGAACTTCTCACACGTATACTTTAAAATAAAGAGAAAAATCCAAAGTGATTTGAAAAAATCAACCCCTCTTCCCCTTTACATCCCCCACCCCTTAATACAAAGCTACAATCGACACCATTTGACCATTCAAACTACTCTCTCATTTTACTCCCCCTCAATTTTCTCCAGTGTTCTTTGCTCACAGTTATTATCCGATATCGATGGAACGTTGCGCATGTATACTTCAAATCAAACAGAAGAATAACGTATTCATTTGGTCTACAAAAGTTTAACCTCTTTAACCCTTTACCCCCTCTTTTTAATTTCCAATGTTTCTTATAGAAAGCCACAGCTTTAAATCCCTTCAAAATCCAAAAAGCTAATTTTAAAATTTGGCAGAATAATCATTAAGTAAATTTGTCCTAATGTCTTAACATGTACATGAGATTATAACTTTATCCCAAGACCCATTAAAAATCTGTATTTTCTGCGTGATGCCGGAAAACATAAATATATATTCCAGATACAGATTAATGTATGTAATATGTATAATGCGCGGATGGTACAAGTGTTGATTTTCTAGCGGGAACTTGAACACATATTATGATTAGGTTGAAATGCAGCCTGGACGAGAATGAAAACTAACATAAGTACCGCAGCATCCAATTCACACCGTTCTTGGAATTGCTCGGGTCTATCGATGTTTAGTTTACTTCTTGAAATGGCTGGTACCAAATTAATGAAACTTGGAACTCATGTTTCACGTTGGACATATAAAAATATTCTATTTGGTAAATCAATCCCAATTACACCGGACAAAGCCGGGTACTCTGCTAGTATAATATAAAGTTAAATTTACATGTTGCTTTTTGTTTATTAACGACTATTAGATGCAGAAACTCGTGTAAGGAGAAGAGCATCCCATGTTTCCGCTGTATTTTTGTTACAATTACTGGACAACACAAACTAAGGTTTATTTTTTATTTTTATTTTTGACAGACTATAACAAACATAGAAATTTGTTAAAACTCAAAGGACATTTACACGAAACGTGTATAATAACAATAAATACATCAATAAAATAAATAATATTTATTCTTTTTTTCAAATTATACTTAAAAATTTCATAACCATAAAAATTTCCGTCGTTCAAAATCAAACATTTAAAAACATCCTAGATAAAGTTATTTTCATATACAGCATATCAGCAGAAAAATAACAATTAATTATTGTTTGTTTTTCGTAGAAATTTTTACAGATCAAACTCTTACTATCACCATAGGTGACACCCTTAATCTTTTTTCGGGCTTTTAAAGTTGTGGTTGAATATTTCTTCAAAGAACTTTCGACGCAGGGCTACTACAGTTCGCCGGCAAAAGGAGGTCCCACACAGTATTAAGAGGTATCTCAAGATTTTTAGCACTTTAGCAGTTTGCTATTACATTTTGTTTTAGAAGTGTTAAATCGTTTGGAAGAGTAATTATTACTGTATGTGCGAAATTTGTAAACCAAAAACAATAATCTGACAATTTATCAGTTTTCTACTACACTATTGAACTCAATATAGCTCCATTAACTACCACTGTCGCCAAATGGGAACAAGTATAGCAGAGATAATTTGGTAATGCTTACTTTGAAAGCATTTGCTTTTATCCGTACGTCGTATGTCGCCACCGGTGAAATATACCGATAATGAATTTCGTACATGGAACTGCTGTCCGTGCACACGCTTACGATATCTGCTTTATTTAATCTTTACACGTTTTTCCACTTACCAGATACTAACCAGTTAACTTAATTCTTTATATATGCCCTTCAATATCTAATGTATGAGCAACCATTCAAAACCTGAAATCTCGATACTGTTAATTAACTACCTAATATATTTCTCTTCAATGACTCATGCAGGCTTTGTTTGTTACATTAATATTACAATTTGTTTTAATGTCTTATATCTCTATTAAGGTTAACTAATTGTTCTTATCTTTATTGCCTTTCGCTATGAATAATATTTTACTGGCATCCAAAATTTACAGATTAGGCCCCTACATATAAACATTTTACTTTCGCCGCAGACTATTTAGATTTCATATACAATCATTAATGTACTCAACGAGGATTGATTTAATTATTTTTAGTAATCTCTTTCTCGAAACCTATTCGTAATTAGCATTATCATTTCGTATAAACGGCTTCCATTAAAACCCATTTCTTCCATACCATATAACTAGATAACATTGCACTTTATTATTCTGTATTTACGCACATATGATCACAATAATGATCTTGATTCGAAGTAAAGACAATACACCTTAGAACTTGAATTAATGGATCTGCCAACTTAAAATTAAATTTTTAACAAATTAATTTTGATTAATTGCGAAGTTACTTTGAATACCTGAAAATAATATCGCGAAATTACGCAGTTTATTCAGATGACCAGCAGATTCTAATTGGAAAAAGTTTACCACATAGCACACAAAATATATTTCGCACGTTATGACGAACGTATTTTCAAAGCCATTCGCCCACACATTGTATTAAATTTTTTTCTGTTTACGGTTTTATTGACATAGTTTTGACGATAAAGCGATTAGCTGTGATAATCCCCACACGGATACCCGGGATGGCAATTAGTGCAATGGTCAGTATGTAAATGAGGAAGATAATGCTTTAAAAAAATTACTCAAGTGGCAACACAGCAAATTAAAAACGTCAGTGGTGATTGCATGATCGACGGTAAAGTATGACAATAAAACATTGAATATAAAGAGGTGTTAAAACTTACGATTCAAGAAACAAGGTCTGGTTGGCTATAAATAGGCCAACCAGATTTATAAATGTAAAGCAATAAGTACTAAAACAAAAAAATGATCATTGATCTTGAATTATTGAATGCAAAAGGGCCACCCATCCATCTTAAAAGTTAAGCCAGACTGCCCAAAATTTTTGAGGAAAGTCCGTACAGGACCCAACAATTTGATCTTTAACCACATTGCCACTGTCGTTTAAAATAAGGGGCAGATCGTGGGCTAGTCCAACATCCGTGCTTAAAACTAATAATGGAACTAAATCTTTATACTTCTGCACCGTCAAAAATCCTCAACAACCGACACCTACCCTGCCTCGTCACACATTACTGCCCGTCCGCAAGCATTAATATTCCGCCAACGACTCTTCCTTTTCCCGTGCACTACAAGAAACTAAGTGCATCGAGTGAGTGGGTTTATGAGCGCCCAATAGCCAGATTACAAAAAAGTTAAGCTGCAATGGGACGGTGAATCAACATTGTAAAACCATACCTGATTTTAGAAAATAGCATTACCGTCCAGGTAACGTATTAAACAAAAAGACTAAGGGTCCTGACAGAGAAAATAAAATAATAAGTCAAATTTGCTGATGAAGCAGTTTGAATAAACAATGTAAAATATTGCCAATGGAATAAATTACTTCTACATATTAGATTCATAATTATATTTTTGTTTTATGTTCTAATGTTAATAGAAAACCTGTTCATGAATGATTATTGCTAAATAGCGTTCTGCATTATTTTTAATTTCAGTATTGAATTACTGAAATTTTACTTCTGTTTTCACCTCCCGCCTTGTAAAAGTCCTGAAATATAACTCAGTGGCAGAACGTTACACTTTTTTTTTTAAGAATGAAAGTGTCATACAGTTGCCCCACTTGAAGGTACTTATTTGTGGCCGCTAATATTGAAAATTTTTGCGGTAATCTTTATTTTTCACTGGTGATAACATTATGTCAATTACAACATTGGATATACAGTACTTGTATTGCATGGCACATAAATTCATTCTCTCATGAGCTTACGAAACTAACCAAAGGTATCGAGAAATTCTTCCAGTACTGTTGTGAGAGATGTGTTACTTCGAAAATTTCCACTTATTTTCGGAGGTGTAGAAAAAATTACTAAATTAAAATTTAGGAATTGAAATGGTAGAATATAGTTGGAAGATGTAGAAATAGAAAACATAGCTTCAAATCTTGGAGTTAAAATTCGTACGAGTAATTTTGTTATTATTATTTCTGAACTTTTGGCGTTAGGAGATCCCTTCAGAAAAAAAAGACGCCGTATAGGTTGATACACATTCGCCAAGAATATAGACTTTAATACACCTTCTGGGTAATCAAAATCTGAATGATTATCTGTTGCCATCTCAGCAACAATGTTTAACACGAATATGAAGTTCCTTTACTCGATCCCATAAATATTAATCACACCAAATGCGAATTATAGTACTTCATAACTGATTATTACTTTACTCATTAGTTTACACTCATGCAACCCCCTCAGATGCCAACGTATAGTTTACCAGTATTTCTTGAACATTTACGGAGACCTAGAAAAATTTACGAAGAGAAGTTAACCTGAAAAAATTGATAGATAATGATTTAGAGGGCTTATTTTTTTTCTCTGATCATAGACCCTGTATAAGAAGAATTAACTTACAAGAAAAATCACTGATGAATTTTAAATAAGGTCCTGTATTTTGTTGGTGCTGCGAGGTATAAAAACAATTTAAAATTGGGGAGGGGTTTCTGTTCTTCAATCATAACAACAAAATGGGTCATTGCGGAAGAGGAGAAATTCAGAGACTGTATTAATTCACTAGGTTAACTTAATCAGCGCATGTTCATCAGCAGCAGAGCGGACTGCAGACAAAATAAACAAAGCTGCAAATTGCGTTGTGGTTATCATTTTCATTGACCAACCAAACTTGTCGAGGATGTAATGAAGTTTAAGCTTCCATTTGTTCTTGTTATACGTGATATGCACTCAGAACCCAAAATCGCTTCCTGAAGACAAAACCTGCTGCAACGCGTTATGGCTTTTAGTTAATCAACCGTAACTAGAATTCATTTTCACAACTCCTAAAAAAGACATCGTTAGACATGTTGGTGAATTTAAAAATACTACATAGTCCTATGATCTGTTGAAAGTCGCCCAACGAACATTCTGGCATAGTATAAGTGCTACGATTCATTCTGATTGTATACTGTAAAAAATCAGTTTGTAATTACTTACTTCTAAATTGTTAATTCACAAAATAATATCTTTAAAAGTATTGAAATGAAATTTCGAACTAACTTCTTCCATATTTCAATAAATTAGTGGGAATGTTTAAGATATATGATGACCACAAAATTACACTTGCAATAACTTTTCTTTTACACACATAGTAGCTTTGTGCAACGTCCGATACATACAGAGCTCATCTCGTCTGCAACAATAACTACTGCTAACACATTTTCCAAGAGTGACAAGAAGCAATTTCAACAATTTTTACTATTTATTTATTAGATTTATTCCATAAATTCCTGGCCGGGTGGGGGGGTGGGGGGTAGGGGACAGGAAATCTTGGATGTGGAACATGTTTTAATTAATATTATATATAAGATAAATAATAATCACAACGAAAAAGTATTATATGTAACAAATAAAAAATTCAGAGAGATTTAAAAAATAATTTGTATAACTAAATTATGCAAAATCTTATAAGATTTAATCATTTAGGATACAGTTAATTCTTTTGTACAAATTTTTGGATGGACTACGAGTTTCCAGAAAAATATACTCTCAGTTTTTCATTAATTACATATTTACTATCTATAAAATTGTTTTATACTTTTAGGAAGTATAATAAACACATGCGTCCTACAATAATTAACTCCCACTTGCACTAATGGCAATAACATTCGTGTTTCGTATAAGTTATTTTTGTTTCTTGTATCGTAATTGCGCACCGGCGAGCTTCCTGTAAGCAAGTTAAAATCCTCTATGGTAAAGCACATGAGAGAATATGTATGCTGTGAAGTCCAGTTATCAAGTTCATAGATAATAATATTGATAATCCGTCTAAACATAAAAGTTGATTGCTGTTTTATCGAAGTAACATTGCTTCTTTTATTCCTGATAAAAACTCCTGCTTAAATGGTTACCCGATCTACGCAGTCAGTTTCTCTTATTTCGCAGGATTTATCACTAAAAGTCTTTAATATGAGAATTTTGCGCAAAACAACATGTTTGCATTAACAAACAAAAAGAATGGGACATGAAATTCTAGTGTGTTTGAGATGAGTATTATTCCAATATCAATAGTAACTGCAGTATTAATACTCATGGCCTTTCAAAATACCATTGCGGATTCTCGCCTAGCAGGGCACACGTAGTTATAAGCAAGAAGAACGGTATGTGACAATTAGAGGTTTTGATAAACGATAACAGTTCGCTCTAGCGCTTCTGGCATTACGAAATCGTGAAACTAACCAAGCTGGTGCTTTCCGTATCCTCTCAGAATAATCATACAGGTATAGTTCAATAACTTGGACGAATTAATATTACAAAAAGTACACAGCGAAATACCTTTTGTTTTTTAACTGCTTAACGTCTTTTAACAGCGAGGTCTTTAGAGACGGGAAAGGATGGTGGACACGGAATGGGAAGGAATTCGGCCATGGCCTTTTGAAGGAAGCAACCCGGCATTTGGAAAACCCAAATCTGGATGCCGGGACGGGGATTCGAACCGGCGTCCTCCCAAGTGTGGCCAGAACGCTAACCGTTACACCACCACCCTAGGTGCGAAATACAGAAATAAAACCAGGTTGCTGAATAGGCTAAAGTGCTGCCCCAGACCAACGAATAACCAATAATACAAATTCTCAAGTGATTATGGCCTCCATCAAAAGGGAGAGACCCGTTTTGGAATAAATAATTCATCAAAAACATTTTTTAACAGGCGTTATCTAATTAACCAAGTACATATCGAAATTAGACGAAGGACAGTTACAACTTTATATCTAAA
>JARYHS010013630.1:250972924-251164239 GCA_031002005.1 Vandiemenella viatica
TTTTTTTTCTTTCTGTTACATAAACACTGTCGTTTTGATAAACATTTTGTTCGCACAGCAATAAATTTTTCACAGGTGTTAATATGTTGTGTGCATTTTGTTCAGGTTGGTTTTATTCTGTTAAGGCCAGTGAAAGTTTGCGTAATTTTTTTTTTTGCTGTCGTCAGTCTTTTGACTGGTTTGTAGCAATCCTCCATCCCTTCCTATCCTGTGCTAACCTCTTCATTTCTACACACCCCCTACATTCCACGTCCTCATTTATCTCCTTCATATATTCTAATCTCTGTCTTCCTCTACAATTCATACCTTCGACTGTTCCCTCCACTCACAAATTAACCAGTTCAGCATGTCTCAAAATATGACCTACCAGCCTATCTCTTCTTTCCGTAAGCTTCTTACATAAACTTCTTTTCTCACCCATCATTTCCAAAACTCGTTCATTTCTTACTTTATCTGTCCACCTAATTTTCAGTATTCTTCTGTAGCACCACATTTCAAATGCTTCAAGTTTCTTTCTTTCGGGTATTCCTAAAGTCCATGTATCGCTACCGTAAAGTGCTGTGCTCCACACATAGAGTTTTAAGAAGTTCTTTCTAATTCCTAGATCAATATTTGAAACTAAAAGGTTTCTCTTTTTCATGAAGGCTATTTTTGCTAGTGCTATTCTGCTTTTAACATCATTCCTGCTTCGGCCATCGGTTGTAATTTTGCTTCCCAAGTAACAGAACTCACTCACTTCTCCTATAGCATTAGAGCCAATTTTTATATTTAATCTACTAGTATTGGTATCATTTCTGCTACATTTCATCACTTTAGTTTTGCTTTGATTTAAATTCAGTCCAAGATCTTCCTTCAGTATTTTGTTCATGCCATTCAGTAACTTCTCAATATCCTCAGCCCTCTCTGCTAACATGACAATGTCATCAGCAAATCGCAGCATACTGATTTTTTCTCCCTGAAAACTTATGCCACATAGAAATTTTTCTTTGACTTTATTCATTGCTTCTTCTACATACAAGTTGAATATTAACGGGGATATACTACAACCTTGTCTCACACCCTTTTTAACTGATGCATGTCTCTCGTGATTCTCTACTTTAATTATAGCTACTTGATTCTTATACAGTTTATAGAGTATTCTTCTACCTCGATACTTTAGACCTGACTTCTTTAAAATTTTAACATGTTGTCCCACCTAACATTATCAAAAGCTTTTTCCAAATCAACAAATGCCATAAAAGTATTTTTGTTTTTCTTGATCCACCCTTCAAGTATTAATCTTAAAGACAGAATTGCTTTCCTTGTACCGCGATTTTTCCTAAATCCAAACTGATCTTCACCTACTATCTCTTCTACTACCCTTTCCATCCTTCTGTGTATTATTGTGGTCAGTAGTGTTATTAGATTAATGGTGCGATAATTCTAACATTTGTCAGCTTGTGCTTTCTTTGGAAGTGTGAAGATGATATTTTTATTAAAGTCAGTTGGAATTTCTCCTGTTTCATAACTTTTTAATATCATCATGAATAATTTTTCGATCCCTTCCTCTCCTAGGGATTTAAGAAGTTCTGCTGGGATCTCATCAATTCCAACTGCCTTATTTGCTTTCAAGTCATTCAGAGCTTTATTAAATTCTGTCCTCAAAAAAGGATCTTCTAAATCATCAATGTCGATATCGCCTTCCTTTTCCATTACACTATTGTTCAAGTCGTCCACCACATACAGTTTCTCAATGTTTTCCTTCCATGGATTAGCTCTATCTTCTGAGCTTAATAGAGGTTTCCCATCGGCAGCTTTAATGTTCATACTTCTTTTCTTCATTTCTCCAAAATTCTGTTTGATCTTTCTATAAGCAACATCTACTTTTACTACGACCATTTCCTTTCCTACTTCTTCACACTTGTCTTGTAGCCATTTTTCTTTTGCCATTTTGCATTTCCTATTTATTTGATTTCTAAATTGCCTGTACTGCTCTCTTCCTGTTTCATCCTGAGCATTTTTGTACCTTCTCCTCTGATCAATCAGCTCCAAAATTTGTTCTCTGATCCAAGGTTTTCGGCAGCTTCTTCCCTAAAGCCTAGTGTTTCTTTACCAGCTTTCATTTTTTCACTCTTTAGTGCATTCCATTCGTCCTCGGATGAGCTCCTTTCAGAGATACTTCTTAGACCTAAGTCTACCATTTCTGCAAATTTTTTTTCTCCAGCTAGATTGTTTCAGTTTATTCACTTCCAGTCTGTTCTGCTTATACTGCTTCCTTATTCTATTAAATTTCAGCCTGCACTTCATTATTATCAAATTATGGTCAGTGTCTATGTCTGCTCCCGGGTACGCTTTACAGTATAGAACTTGATTCCTGAATCTCCGTCTGATATAATCTAGCTGATATCTGCCTGTATCCCCAGGACGTTTCCATGGTTCTTCAACAGTGTGTTCGCCACTACTAGCTTATATATTTCACAAAATTCTCGCAACCTGCTTCCTCGCTCATTTATTTCTCCTAGATAAAAACTTCCTACAGTATTTCCCTTTTTTCCTTCTCCCACTATTGCATTCCAATCACCCATGATTATTAGATTTTCCTCCCCCTTCACATATTGGATTAATTCTTCAATTTCAGGGTTTATTTTTCCTATTTCTTCGTCATCTTCCTGTGACGTTGGCATATAAACTTGTACTAATATGGTTGGGACGGGCTTAGTTTCTAAGCTCATCAAAATAATCCTGTCACTAAACTGTTCATAATAACTCACCCGTTTCACTGCTTTATTGTTCATTACAAATCCTACAACAGCGACTCCATTGACAGCTTGTGTACTAATTATCCTTTGTTCCCCAGACCAGAAATCCTGTGCGTCCTTCCATTTAATCTCACTAATCCCAACAACATCTAACAAAAGTTGTTCCATCTCCCTTTTGAAGTTTTCTAACCTACCTGCCCTATTCAGACTTCTAACATTCCACGCTCCGACTCGTAGAATGTTTCTATCCATTCTGATGACTCCTCCCTGAGCAGTCCCCACCCGTAGATCCGATTGGGGGACTATTTTACCTCCGGAATATTTTACCCAGGAAGAAGTCATCATGATATATGTAATTTGAGAGGATTACATGTCCTCGGGATACCATTTGGGTCTTTAATGCAGTGGTTTCCCTTTGCCTTCTGCATCCCCATGCCGTTGATCATTTCTGATTCATCCGACTTTAGGGGCCGTTTCCAAGCCCAAGGGTAAGAGGGTGCCCTGAACCACTCCCAGGTCTTCCGCCGTCCTTTCGGAGGCAGTTGGCAAGCATTGGGTGATTCCTTACACCGGGAATCTTTCAGTCGCCAGAGCCTCGTCCGTGCTAACAGGGTGCACCACGTGAAGGAGTGGTTGACATCTGGTTGGGAAAGCCAGTATAGCTTCAGAGTGTTTTAAATTTTCGTAACTGCTTCGTAATATGTTGGGATTATTTAAACTAAAATGCATATTCATTTGTGAATTTTATCTTATTGTCGGAGCTTTTGTTGTCACATAAAAATAAAATATATCTTATTCTGTGGCACCGCGGGCTGTACGTTAATCTAAACCCTATCAAAATCTGTCCTGTGGTTTCTGCGTGAATTCAGTTCGACAAAAAGTTAATTTCAAATTCTTATCTTTGCGACATCACTTCAAAATGTGACACGTCCTACTTCACCTGTGGGACCACAGGCTGTAAATTAACAGAAACCCTATTAAAATTCGACCAGTAATTTTTTCGTGGATAGCGTTCAGCAAAAAAATTGTCGTAAATTTATCACTTCAAATTGAAAACCATCCTATTTTTTGTATGGGCCCAGATTCTATACATTTATGAAAACTCCATCAATGTACTATAGCACCAGATGTGTTTGGTTGATTCGCGTTTAACGAAAAAATATTTTTAGTTTATCACTTTTTCTATTTCACATTAAAATGAAACATACCATATTGAACCTGTGGGACCACAGGCTAGAAACTGATCGAAATCCACCAAAATCCGACGAATAGTTAAGCTTGGATACCGATCAGAGGAAAATTTTCCAGAATTTTTCTTCGATGTTAAATTAAATTGAAACATGTCCTGTTCTGCCTGGGCGGTCAATAGGTGCAAATTAATTGAAACTCAATCAACGTCGCATCAAAGTGGAACGCTGCCGAGCGTGGTGCGTGAGTTGTAATGCTTTGGCCTCTCATTCGGAAGGACGCAGGTTCGAATCCCCGTCTGGCCATCCAGATTAGGGTTTCCCCACATCACTCCAACTGAGTGCCGGGATGATTCCTTCAAAAAGCCATGGCCGAATTTCTTCACGTCCCTTGCCCCCATTCCTTTCACGCTTCTAATAACCTCTATGTCGACGTCAACGTCGACGATGCGTAAAGCCATAAAAAATAAACATACTCTATTTTATCCGCTGGGCCATGGGCTGTGCATTAAATGGAACTACATCAACATTCTATCAGTAGTTTTTGAGTGAATACCGTTCATCTCAACCTGCAGACAAGCAAACAATTTCTTTGAAGCTTACTAAGAGTTTATTTAAATTTTTTTATATGTCGCTGATATGGGATTATTCTGCGTTGCAGTTTTATGCCTTGCATTGATGCCGTTTTTGCTCATTGCTTAATTTTACATCTTTTTCTGGAAACCGTCCTTTGGAAGGCAGGGAATCACTGGAAGCGATGTTACATCCAGTAGTATTGCAAAATTTTTCTTTTTTCCGAAGGTCGTTGCCAGTGGTTTATTCAAATGATCGTTGAATGACGCTTTTAAAATAATTTTGTTGTATAGCAGCTTAGGGGGTTCATCATGGTTCAAGAAGCTTTCACAGTGTTAATTATTAAAGAAAACTTTTCGTCAGAAAGATGTTCTAATTTTTGTAGCTGATTTGAGCGCTATTCGTAATGTGTAATACACACTCGACAACTAAATGGGTTTCATTCACAGCCACCATTTGTCACTGATCAATAACGCAACGTCAGCACTTCTGCCAACAATGATTAATTTGAATACGCTTCCATCAAACGAGTTAATCACAGTATAGTCGTAGCGCAATTAAAGATATTGAAAACTTCAAGGAGAAAAATTTTAGCGACCAGTATTCTTTCCAGGTTTACCAACAAGCAGGTAAATATCATTAGTTATAGCAACAGATCGCTAAATCGGTACTGGAATGAGCAATATGTGCCAATTTTGCTCCTGGCTAAAGTGTGAAGACAACAGCAGAGTCGAAATAGCTTCATTTTTCATTGTTAACTCTTAAAAAAATGAAAAAAAAACCTTGGTTGGAACTTCTAACTATAACTATTGTGACTCCATTCACGAATACTGTGGTTTAATTCGGGTCAAGAAATCAGTGTCATAATATTCCTGCAGGATCTTTCAACAACTTTCTTAGCATCAGACTTAACTGATCAAAGTTGCTGATTTTTAAAAACAATACTCTTCCTAGTATCGTAGCTGTCTAATGATTCAGGCTTCTATTATCACATGGGTAATGTTCTCCGAGAATGCTAGTGATAATGTTCTACATCACCACTACAGATTTCACTAGATCTCGAAAAATCATTACATCTCGTACATCTAAGCAAATATCCAGATGTTAAACTTACTCGGAATCTATGTGCAGAAGCTGACACTTTCATTGAACTAAACGATTTTCCTGAACCCTACGGTGCATAAAGTATGTTGTACTTGTTCATCCATTAAGTTTTTCGCAAACGTTAAGACATTGGAATTCTGCAGATTTAAAGACTCAATACTTAATAATTTGCCTTGCATACGATTCTACATTTGTAACGAAACTCAAAATATGGCGGAAGATACTGAAGTATACTTTTCGAAATAATTCATTTTGAAAATAGAAGTAATATAATTCTCCGTTGATTGATGAACTGCTCTAGATTTATTATATCCACAGCTTTACATTTTTATCTAATTTAGATTAATTAATAGGAGCTTTAGTTTCTTGAGAAAATATTAAAATTTTGCTTTTCACTGGCGTTTCATGAAAACTATTATCAGTTATGCGTAATTCAGTATTCATTTCAACCTGTCTCCAGCTGATCATAAATAAGGGAGAACGTCTTATTAAACTGATTTTAAAACAAATCATTGTTTAAAAAATTACATTTGTTTTAACTACTTGTGCTATGTTTTGTTAGCAGGCTGGGTAACTCTTCATTACTGCTGTTGCAAGCCCTCATCGCGGAAGCAGAGTTGTAGACTAAGATAGCAACGACAAGGTTAAAGGAACAACATACACAAGTACAACATACACAATCTAGAATGAACACAGCGAGAAAAGTAATTAGTAATTTGAGATCAAAACATTTGAGATAGCTAAATTGAAAATACAGTCATGTAAGGTCAGTAGTTGAAGAAACGCAAGGCAGACAGTTGTAGAATACAGGAAACCAAGAAAAATTTAACTTCATGACATTGCGATTTCCTAAAGATATTTAGAACAATAAAGAAAGAAGAAAATGCAATAAAAATGTAAATAAACGCTATACAAAAAAAAAAAAAAAAAAAAAATACTATATTATTTTGTAGAGAGACTAATTAATACATATGGAACTACACAGCAATACATTGGAAAAAAATCCAGAAAAAGTAAGGATCGCAGGACAAATACTTTAAAGATCTTAAACTTTTACGAAATAAGGCTACCGCAAATGATGACCATCCTTTTTGCAAGAGTTGATCCTTGAGTAAATCCTAAAAACTGTAATTAAAAAACAAAAATGGCAATAGCATGATATTGTTGTAAATAAAATGAATCTTCTTCTATTCTAAACAGTAACAAACATTATTTTGGTAAATGCATGGGTGCAAAGGCAATAGGTAGTATTAATATGAACAAGTTTCTTATATGCGGGAGACTGGATGTTACTAGTAAAAGGAAGTGATGATTTCCAATTGTTTGGAATCGAAATAATGAATTTAAACCGAGCGTGGTGGGTGAACGGTTAACACTCTGGGCTCGCATTCTGGAGGACATCGGTTCGAATCCCTGTCGGTCCATCCAGATTTGGGGTTTCCATGGTTTTCCCAAAACACTCCAGGCGAATGCCGGGATGGTTCTTTCATAAGGGCATGACCGAATACCTTCCCGTTCCTTGCCCCAAGTCCTTTCTCGCTAGTGATAACCACGACGTCGACGAGGTGTAAAGCCGTAAGCAAAAAATTAAATAAGAAATTAGAAGTCAAACCTTACATCGGTAACAGCAAAATACAAATGAAAATGTAATACAATCCATCATTCATGACAGTAAAGGAAATTTACGCAAAATTCCAAGAGGAATTTTAGGGAGATTGGCGAAGATTAATATAAGAGAAACTTTCGGTGGATTACTGAAGAAAACAAAGGGTCGCGTACAAATGTAAGACGGACGTAACAACAGGGATGGTGAAGATAGTAAGATATAACAGGCTGATAACTGTAAGAGCTCGAAAATAAACAGATATTATGTAAAACAAATTGAACAATATATTACAGGACTTTGCCGTCGAATAATACTTATCGACGAAGAAAATTACCTGCCGATGTTCCGGAATAAATGTTCCACGAAAATAAATAAATAAATTGAAAAGTGGATTGTTCTGTTAACATCCTGCATATAAGACAGCACGAATTTGCTCCCAGCACAAAAATCAGAGCTTCTAAGAGTGGCACATCCGAAAAATGAATGTGCTGACACGTTTATTTAAAACCCTATTAATTACCCAGCTTCACTGGCAATATCGACGCAGGCGTGAGGAATTTATGTGTCAGCCTCTCTATAGGCTTGCGGCTAAAACCAGGACAGGATGTCCTCGTTAGAACCAAGGAGGTTGCGGCCTTTTCATTCATTCATGTTGAGACCAAAATGCTGGCGACTTGCCTGGAATCAATGTCGGAGGTTGGGAAATCCTTGGACTAAAAAGCCTTCTATCGGCGGCAGCCGTTGTTTCTGGGGTCGGCTGAATTGATTATACTGCATTTACATTCCGTTGAATCCCAGAACACGGTCACTGGCGGCATTCAATATAAATGCCTAATTTGAAGTAACAGCTTCTTTAATTTTCTTATTTCAAACACGGAAAAATTATGTAAAGAACAATAACTTCGTTTATTTATTTTGCTGTTTAAAATAGTTATTTTTATGGACATCGCAAATCTCAAAATCCCCATATCGCTTTTAAATACTTACCGTGATACTGTTGTATCCAGCATATGTCTATATTTAACTCTGACAATTTTTGTATATTTTGAATTTTATTTTCTCCATCTTCTTCGTAATTCCTAATTTAATTCATACTTTGAGGAAGTTGCTTACGCAATAGAAGAGATGTATATAATGTACACATTCTGAAAAAAAATATGTTTATCAGAAGTTAATTACAGTTGCGAAATTGATAACAATCCAAGTTTTAGATTTATTAACAATAGGTACCTTGTTTGGTTACCTTAATAATAACCACCAATAATCCTGTCATATAAAAGATCCTAGTTTCATGAGGAATGGGAGATAAGAAAGAAATTTAGGGTATTTATCACAAAAAAATTGTTATTTAAGTACAAAAAGAAACCTTAATCATACGAGTAAATGTTGAAAATCTCTGAAAAAACACTTCCGAGCACAGAAACTTTCGCTGGCAAGTTAGACCACTTTGCACAGAGCTAACAGACCATTATGGATAATATTCTCTTGAACACGAACTAGAGTGTTGGCTAGGATGACAATTAACATGTGATCATCAAATATTTAACAAGAGTTCATATGTTTTTTGTTTACATAGTTAGTCAGTTTCACTCATTTAATATTTGAAGTGAAGGTAGTTTAAATTTTTATCTTTCGATTTAATAACAATGCTCCTAATTTAAAAATTTGTGCCATTCAAATTATTATATCAATAAAATCTAATAATGAAGTAACAAATGCCAAATTGATACAACTGCCTCATACTAACCTTGTCACGAAAACTGGCGTATCCAGAAAGAAATTCCCAATAAAATCATTTTGTCAAAGATAATAGGAACACTGAAACAAACGACTGATTACATCCTTAAACCAAATGCCTTATTTATTCGGACAGATAACACTTATTTTTAAAACCCTGTTGGCTCACCCTCCGCATTAAGTCTGTCTCGTAGTAGTTCAGACGTCTAATGTAATCTTGAGGAACCATCTGGTATAGTCGGAGTTACTGGCGCTTCAGTTCATGTAAATCCATTGATATCTGTAGCAACCATCCTCGCTGGATTACACTTCTTCTATAGGTGACAATTATGGAAACCTGACGGGCCGAGGCAAGCAGTCAAAAGGAATAAGTAAGGCTTTAAAAACCCACGTTGTACGTAGAACACTATTATCTAGTTGAAACATCTTCTGGTGTAGCCGTGATAAGAAGGAAGCACATGAGGCCACACAATCTATTGCTGAATAGTTGATAACAACCACAGAAAACTGATACCCATAGGAAACTGCTTTCCACACCATGACAGCATCTCCAGTTCCTCTCCATAACCGATTATGCACGTCGTCAAAGTCCTGACAAAACCTGGCTCTTCCACTAAAGAAATATATCACGTGTTCGTAGCTGTTCATTCCAACCAATCACGAAAAGCTGAAGACAGTCACGTTAATGTTTAAAAAACGTTTGAAGGTGCTTTGCAATAGTACGTGTTTGGAAAAATGATCTTGGTTATAACGCTGGAGGTTTCGAATTTGTAGGCTACCGGTCGCACTCTGAAACGATTCTCTCCTAGGTAGTCTGCATTCATCGCCCAGAGACTTCCCATCGAGCATGTGTTCCTTCATAACCTTAAAGCTCCCAACACCGTTACGCTACGTAGTCTGAACGGTTCAAACGCAACTTGAAAGAAAAGATACCTTTCATACCAGCGCCCAACGATCTGTCCTCTGTAAAAAAAAACTGTAAATTGTGTAGAATTTATCGCCGATACATGGTAACTTTTTACCGATGATCACCCTCAAATTACGCTGTTCGATGCGTCTACTGGAGACAAACTGAAATCAGTTTCAGTACTGTTAGTTTGGTGAATTTCGTGACGTGTGATTATCATGATATATTCGCGGTTGCACCGGCGAATTTTGCCGTAAAAGTAGGGATATTTTGACAGCTAGCTCCGCTTGTCCACGTCAGGAGTGAAATCATGTGTACTGGTCTGCTGACTGAGAGCAATCGTCAAAAGGCTTGTCAAATGGTTTCACACCTAAGAAAGCAGGGGGAGCTATTCGTAAAGGTATCATGTTTTTACGACACAGTCTCTTGGTACACCCTTGAAAACCTTATCGTAGTTACTATATTATCCTCGAGACACGTAAAGGGCAAAAATGGCATCGAAGTAGTTTGCCAACAAGGGAGAAGAACTACTAATCAACTCGCGTCGAAGTAATGGATCTAATTGTTTTGTTGTACACGATTCTTACTTGATCCTAAAACATGATATTCAAAAGTATTTCTATGGCACTAGTTCTTTAGTGTTAGAAGTATTAATGAAGAAAAGCTATACTGTAATTGTGGTGTCTTGCTGTTAAGAAATTCTAATTTGTGGATGATACAAAAATAGAAAGAATCCAACCATTAATTACATAATTTTCCAAAGCATCCATGGACGTATTCATGTCCTTGGATGAATTAATATATTATAACTTACGGAACTACTGCTGTAAATTTGTTTCAGCTACCTCGTAACATTAACAGCGTATGGTTTGCCATGTTATGTCACGCAGATTTGAACGATGGCTCCTATGGGCGATCAGCTGCCATCAGAGACCCATAACATGATGGAAGCCCTAATGTACTGACCAGAGGATTGACGGCTTAATACGTTGCTGTAATTCATGTTTTTGGATCTGGAAGTCAGAGTTAGCTTTGAAATTGTGACATTCTCATCACGCTCCACCTGTGTATACAACTTCTGTGGACCTTTCTTGCTCCGTTTCCTTAACCATATTTGATACCCCGTGTTGGTATGATTCCAAGGACAGCGCGATATTATTATATTTCATAAATGCGTTCGTCAGATTAAAATGTGAACCACAGCCCTTATAGACTTGAGTCTCATGAAATTTTCACTGAGTCACTTCCTTTAACCACAGCCTTCGCAGCGAAGTAGGTACCATTTGGAAAATTTACCTCACATTGAGACGAAGCTTAGCGTGAAATTGAGCAAAAGGCGAAAATCATTTGTTAAAAACTAATCATTCTACTTACCTTAAGTGGGATTAAATTAGTTTTAATACCGCAGATGGGAATAATACTGCTTCATTTTTACACCAAATTTGCTGTATGTGTTTAATATGATTAATATATCAGATTTAACTATTTTTCTATATTTTACTTAAATCTCATCGTAGGTATTAAAACGTAACGTAAGGAAGATAGAATCTGCTAGCAGTTTATGGAATAAAGGCGCAAATACATATATGGCTCTCTTTTAGAGAAGTAGTGAAATATACAGGGTGTTACAAAAAGGTACGGCCAAACTTTCAGGAAACAATCCTCACACACAAACAAAGAAAATATGTTATGTGGACATGTGTCCGGAAACGCTTACTTTCCATGTTAGAGCTCATTTTAGTTTCGTTAGTATGTACTGTACCTCAACCCTCTTGACTTCCATTTATGGGGGCATTTGAAAGCCCTTGTCTACGCAACCCCGCTACCAAATGTAGAGACTCTTCGTGCTCGTATTGTGGACGGCTGTGATACAATACGCCATTCTCCAGGGCTGCATCAGCGCATCAGGGATTCCATGCGACGGAGGGTGGATGCATGTATCCTCGCTAACGGAGGACATTTTGAACATTTCCTGTAACAAAGTGTTTGAAGTCACGCTGGTACGTTCTGTTGCTGTGTGTTTCCATTCCATGTTTAATGTGATTTGAAGAGAAGTAATAAAATGAGCTCTAACATCGAAAGTAAGCGTTTCCGGACACATGTCCACATAACATATTTTCTTTGTTTGTGTGTGAGGAATGTTTCCTGAAAGTTTGGCCATACCTTTTTGTAACACCCTGTACAATGGAATTATTTGTTAAAAACCTGGATGTTTGTAGAAATAATATTGTTCATGGATTTAATAATAAATAATAAGAAGCTTGATGACAACGTTCTTAAATTCAATTTCTTTCCTGTTCTCAGTGTTACATGACCGATTGATGGATTTGGTTAGTTTATTTATGCGTCGACTAATCTAGTTTTATAGAGAGATATGGAATTATCTGAAGCGTTTTATGTCAGATTAAGAACAGCACATGCTTGTTTAAACGAGTTGGAACGCGTTTGCAGATTTTCCGTTTCAAGAAACGCCGAGCCTGCTAAATGTACGCCATTTTGAAGAACCGGAGCTTGATCTGCCTTTTGCCTTTCAGATTTTGGTCTTAGTGGTTTGCCGGAATCATTCCAAGCGAATTCAGGTAGTTTCTTAATGAAGGTTAACGTAATTTACGTTGCTCTCCGTGTCACCTCAATTCTAATGTCATCCGTGTTTGTGATTCGTTAAGTTTGTGGTATTCCTCTGTATCACTTTGCAGTAATTCAGAATAAAAGTATTCCTGATGAATATTAATAATTTTGATTACTCGCCTTGTTTGAATCAGTTGTATGAAGTAATGGGTGCGATGGAAAATAATTAATATAAAAATAATTCCTGTTGGTATAAATCAATGTACTTAATGTGATACTAAGAATAGAAGGGATGCTGATGCTTCCACATGCATTAAAAACTAAATAAGTTAAAAGATTCTCCGCAGTTTACTAAAATTGATTTTTAACTTCAGATCAATTTATTAATCGTGTCATTAATACTCAAAAGACAAACAATTCACACAAACATAAGACAGGAAAGAGTACACGAAATCAAACTAATTATCAAACAATAACCAGCAGATCATTTACAAAGGTACGATGGCCTTAGCTCAGTTTAGACAAGGGGCGGAAAATGAAAGATTCTACCAAGTGATTCGCATCACATGGCGTTCTTGCGTTCTAATGTTCAGTTTCTGAATTGTGACAGATTGATTTTTATGTTAATGACAATAACTTGTTTAAGCTTTTTGAAGACAGCGTGTAGTCAGTAGTTATCTGGTACCATGCTTCTTACTGGGAAATCATCTGCCGGTAACGCTGTGACAACTGCATATTACGTTCTTGTCTCGCTATGGTAACCATTAGCACTTAGTTATATTGTTCAGGTGCAGAACACTTTTAAATCACTATTGAAACTCATTGCCGTATTATTTTCGGATCTGTCAGACCGATGTAATACAATCGTAGGTTTCTAAATGTAAGTTAGATTGCCCAGAAATGCAGTCAAACGGTAAGTGAAGCTTCTCACTCCGAGTTCTTGCGCTTTTCACCTTCCAGATCGAACCGTCACTCGATGATAGGCCGAGAACATGGCAAAATTTAACAACAATTATTAACAATTTCTTTCTGACTCCCAAGTTGCTAAACCATATCTTTTACTCACACTACATATAGAAAACGTTCAATTGACTCCTTGTATCACGTGACCACAAGTTTCTTCGCAACCCGAAGCCAATATTTGTGCCTTCAAATGTTTAAAGTTGCAACTGTTTTTCTCACGTCACTCGTTCTCGAGTACAAGTGGATTTAATAAAAGTTTTTAAATTCCTCTGAAGTAGATTTTGAGACGTGGCGTCCTGTTCGGCATCTTAACGAGTCAGACAAACCACCGATCCTGTTCAACTTATTACTGAAACTTATAACCATTATTCGAGCTGTTACTGGCCTTAAACGCATTCTTGAGTGTACGCCTCGATGTCCGCACTCCACGCACACTCTCTGTACGTTCCCTCGTAGTTTTAAATAACAAAAGAATTTTAATAACTTATATTGATTATTTAATGTATCAGCGGTGGACCGGCTTAAGCTCTGACTTAAAAACGCGGTGGTTGTGTGAATCTAAAAAACAGATAATAAGGATGTACTTTTATCACGTGGACAGAATGCGTACCACAGGCACAATCTGACGACATTTTTGATTAAAAAAATTCTTAAAGCTAATTATGTTTAATTTATATGGTAAAAATGCCATAAAAATTCAGTGTCCGAGTCGTATTGATAGGTTTTAACGTAGTTTATGAATTTAAATTATTGGCTATTTTTTTTAAAAGGGCCTAGAATAATTAAAGTGAGTGTTTTTTAGAGCCTATATGACCCTCTTCCAACCATATGTCAACCTCTCCTTCATGTGGTGCACCCTGTTTGCACGGAGAAGGCTTTGGCGACAGAATGATTTACAGTATAAGCCTACTGCTTGTCAGTGGCTTCCTGAAAGGAGAGCGGAATAGCGATGAGTTGTCCAGAGCAGTCTCTTGCTCTTGGGGTTGGAAACGGCATCGAAAAGCGAATGAATCAGAAATAATCAGCGGCTTGGGGACGTAGAAGGCAACGGGAATTCCCTGCATTAAAGACTCAAAGGGTATCCTCAGGACATGTAAGCCTGTTGAATTACATATAGAATGACAGGTTCTTCATAGGTAAAATATTCCGGAGGTAAAATAGTCCCCCAATCGGATCTCCGGGTGGGGACTACTCAGGGAGGAGTCATCAGAATGGATAGAAACATTCTACGAGTCGGAGCGTGGAATGTTAGAAGTCTGAACAGGGTAGGTAGAAAACTTAAAAAGGGAGATGGAAAGACTTGAATTTCAAATTGGCGTAAGTGTTCAAGTAGAAAAACATCAGTATGCCACGATTTACTGATGACATTATCCTGATAGCAGAACAGACCTTGGATATTGAGAAGTTACTGAGTGTCGCGAACAAAATATTGAAAGAAAATTTTGGACTAAATATAAAATAAAGCGAGAAACAAAGTAATGAAATCTAATCGAAATGACAGCGGTAATAGTGGATTAAATATTAAAATAGGATCAAATGCAATGGAAGAAGTAAATGAATTCTGCTAATGAGGAAGTAAAATTACTACTGATGGACGAAGTGGGAATGATATTATAAGCAGAACAGCACTAGCGTAAAAAACCTTAATGAAAAAGATAAATCTTTTAGTTTCAGATATTCATCTAAGATTCAAACAGAAATTTTTAGAACTCTATATGTGGAGCACAGAACTTTATGGCAGCGAAACCTGGACTTTACAAATATCAGAAAAAAGGAAAACCAAAGCCTTTGTAATGTGGCGCTAAAGAAGGATGCTGAAAATGAAATAAAATATGATATGAACGTGTTCTGGAAATGATGGACGATGAAAGAAGGTTGTGAAAGTGTCTTACAGAAAGAAGAGACGGGTTGGCGGATCACAGTTTACGACATGTGGGATGGATTAATTGGTTGGTGGAGGGAACAATCAATGAAGAAACTGTAGAGGTAGACAAAGATTAGAATATGTGAAGCAGATAATTGAAGATAAAGGTTGTAAGGGATATGTTAAGATGAAGATGGGATCGTATCAAATCAATTGAGTACTGATGACAGAAAAAGAAAATTTAACTCTCGAATATCGCGATCGCAAAATGTTAACAATTCAGCAAGTAAAATTTTCCTTCAGTTGGTATGGATAATTTTATTTTAGAATTTAAGCAATAGTGATTTTTCAGTAATCTCTGCTAATATTTTAGAAAACTACCAAAGGAAAATAACAAGAAGTTAGTTAATTCTGCATGAACTGTTTGATGTTTTAGTAATGTATCCGCTTTCGTTTCATATGTAAATTTCATTATTGTTTACTGACATCCCTGTTTACATGTAGTTGTCCTAATGACCGTTCCCATATCGTGTTGTGTAGCTCGAGCATCAGAAACTGGCTTGCATCTGTATCCTTCCTTTCGGTGAGGCGGCGCAGTTTGATAAGGAAGTCGCTTACGGGATTTCCAGCCGGTGTGGGATCGATGCAGTGGAAAGCCGCTCTGAGCGGCTCGTTTCTACGGATCTCCCTGCGCTGAGTGCGACAGTAATCAGCACATCATTACGTGCAGCCACGGATATCCCCTTCGCATTCAAGATCTGATTTCGGCGACAAGATGCGGATACACTCATTATAGCTGTTTCACAGAGATACAACATGAAATTTCATTTTTGTTCCAGACATTTTTCTGAAAAGGCAACTATTTCAAATTGGTGCTGATAATTTACAAGTACAAATTCAAATAAGTTTTAAAAATTCCAAATATTTCTGTTTAAAACAAAACTTGAAAGCTATAAAAATGAAATACCTTTTTGTTTCATTATCTCTCAGGAAAAGCATTTTATATTAATTCGATTAAATGCAGACAAGATATAACAATAAAATATATTTTGATTCATTATGATAGACCATCCTAGGCAGTAGGGAAAAGAGACCAGCAAGAGTGCTGAAGGCGAAATGCATATGTTATAGTGTTGAGTAACACATTTAATGCCCTCGAAATGCTAACAAGTTAGTGTTTTAACTGTTTGTTATTTTTATTCCAAATTTAACAAAAGATATAGAAAAATATCAACCAACGTTTCCAGCCATATTTTTTTAAAATGATTTTTTAGCTTATTTCTTTACGCCTCGGTGATATCTACATATATACTCTGCAATTCACAAAATTGTGGTTGGCAGAGGGTGCTCAGCACCAAAACTAATCTCTTTGCTGTGCATTCCAATCCCGAATGGTACGAGGGAAAGAAGAATTCATATAAGAATCAGTGCGGCACCTTATATCTCTAATCTTATCTACCCTGTCATTCCGACTCAAATAGGTTGGTGGACGAAGTATTTCACCAGAATCGTAAGTGAAAGTGGGAGTACACATGTTTAACAATAATTTTAAACGAAACGTGCGTCCTCTATCTACCAGAGACTTCCAGCACAGTCTATTAAGTTCTGCTACGCTTTAATAAGGACTGTAGCAAGCGTTCACGAATCGAGCGGCTCTTCTCTGTATTTTCTTTATACTGTCAATCAACCCCTTACGAAACTGGCACAACAGTAGTCCAAATTTGGACGCACAAGAGATTTTTACGCTATCTCCTTTGTTTTTTCATTACAATTTTTCAAGATTCGCAGCCGTGAATTAGCTCTACCTGCTAAAGAATTAATGTGTCAGTTACATTTTACGTTCCTTTGTACTGTTACTCCCAAATAATTCACAGAATCGACCACATCAATAACTGAACTGCTAATCTCGTACGTCGAGCCCATTAGAGGCAGGAATGAAAGAGGAGCAAGGGACGGTTGGTTTGAAGGAACTATTCCGTCATTCGCCGGGAGTGATCTCGTAAAACCATGACAAACCGAAACCTGGACAGCCGGATGGCATGTGCTGCTACAGCAAATCCGTGGTTAAATAAAAGTCAGCAATTATATTAATGTTTACCAAACAGATAAAAATAGTTTTACTAATTTTAAAAATAACTTAATGGCATCTTTCTAATGATAAAATTTTCATCAGTTAATCCACACAAAACTTACATTCTAGTTCCTACATTGACAGTTATAGATCAGCGCTTTACCAAATCGTCGACTTTAGAAGCTGGGTGCCAATCATGTAGTTTTGTATTGATTGAAAGGGTCACACACGTTGAGTTAAGGCTGTTCTCCCCTTGTGAGAGAGCAGCTAACACGCTCTGTGTAGAGGAATCTCGTGTTCCTGGACAGGTTATTACTGCGCGGCTGGACGTGGTCGCATCCCGTCCTGCTGTAACTAAGGTGTTAGTTGGGTGACAGAGGGAGACGTAATCCCAATCATTCAACTGTTGGTGGCGTAGCATTTCACCGATAATCCGATTGGGTTAAAAACCTCTAGTATCTTGATATCTCACGTGTAAGAGAAAAATAAAATTTGTTACCCCGCATAGAAATTGTAATGGTGATGTGTTGGTGATGGACTGAAATCATCCTCGCCCTGTGGAGTGGTTTCTCTGAATCTGGAGAAAAAGGCACTTCCAAATAATGGTGCCCTGGCACCGCTTTCTAGTCTCACCTTCCATAAACCTCCGCTAAAATCTCCTCTGTACATTAAGGTACGAGTCCTTGGCAATCAGTCACTTCTGTCATTTTTGTAAGGTTTATTCGGATTTTTTTTATGGCTACTTTCGTAAATCTCCTTGCATCTGGACTTTCACTTCAAATATTCTCAGCACGGAATAGCGTCGTAAGCTATTTGTCACTTTCACAATAAAGTTAACAGCTCACCGTTTAATCAAAATGTACCAGTGGAAAATGGAACATTGAGATATCTGTTACTGGTGCTTAGTAACTGGTTTCTTTTAGAGCGTTTCGACAAAAATGGACTAAATCATTACTGTAAATTTTATTGTACATGATAGGTTTTAGCTTAGGTCTTATTCTCTATTGCTCAAAGTAACGAATCCTCTCATAATGTGTAAGGGGCCCAGACTAGGGACAGGTTACATTCGGCAACGTATAAGGAATGTATGTAACTGTGGGAAGTGGAGCTGAAGTTCCGTTATGTGGCGGCTGCCTTGCAGGGGGAAACTGAGGGTAGAGGACTGTTATCTGTGCGAGTTATTGGTTGCCGCAGAAATCGGCGAGCTTTGCGAAAGTTGCTAACATAATTTTCTCCTTTACTGATGACAAGTAATGTTTATTGATAGTCACTTATTAATGAAAGTAAACAGATATTTTTCTTATGAACACTTCGCCCATGGTGAGGGTAGGTGATTAACTGGGGGATTTTAACCCTTCCATGGAAATGTCTGTGAATATAAGCTGGGATGGTTTCCCGTTGCCTTTCCCAATGTGATACTGTTTGTACGTTTAAGGGACTTTGGTGATGTGTGTGTTCAGTGTTATTTTTGTTGTGGATGAGAGATATTAGAAGGGAGAAGGTGAAACTCGGTACCAGCGCATACTCTTTCGAAGAACACCTGGGGGACGCCAGATTGAATGTCCCCATTTGACGGATGAATCACCGACTACAGTGTCATACACGCTCAATCCATACAGACTTCGGAGAGGTTTGCAATTTAACTCAGGACTATGATGCACAGTCTAGTGACTAGGAATTGTGTCCCGAGTCTGATTATGTCACGCATGCGGCCGAAAAATCCTTCGGGATCTCCTGTCCAACAATACCATACGCGTTTACTATTTATTACTGTTATTTCTCCGTCATGCACGAATGAACTTGAATAGAACAATCGGGATAGCCGTACAAGCAGCGGCCTGCATGTTCTTATGAATTGGGTTCCTTGCAGTCATCGGCGAATCCTTGCATTGGACGCAATTTAAAGCGTGACTGTTGCAAATGATATTATGCACGTGAAATGAATAAAATGTTCCATAGAACATCAGATTTACAAAGAGTGAAGAACTGAAGAAGGACTCGTGTAAATACTTCGCACCTCGTTATTTATAGAATCTTTAACTTACTCGCACTAATGTAAACAGCTGTTTACACCAACGATATGAGGGTTATTTAGAATATATCTCAAACGGATATCTGTCTTATGGGAGTTATTTCAGTTCGGCAAAGACATCACGTTGACGAATAAAGAACATAAACATAGTCGTTATAATGATGCCTTCATTTATTAGTTTATGGTTTAAAGTAAAATTATAGTTTAAAAAATACACTTTCTGTAGCAATGTGAACTTAAAAGTTAAAATAATATTTAAATATAAAGATCCTGTTCAATAGCGGTAGGATGTTCCACACGTCAGTATAACTTAGTTTTTGAATAAGCGTAATATAAAAATAAAGTCATTGACCAAAAATTAATGTAAAATATATGTGGGGTGCTAGATATCAGTTATCTTATATTTTTAACGCTAACTATTTGTTAAGGTTGAGCTATTATAAAAATTAAGCAGTATATTAACTTTTCAGTCTATGTAAAGATATTGTTAGCAACATAAATGTTTAAAATCGATTATTATATCACTGTGTGAAGCTTTTGCCCCTGCGAAAGATCACTTATGCAACTTATTACGACATGCTTTTCTGGCTGCCGATGTTACTCCAGGCATTCACAAATCTTTTCCGTTGTTCTGTTAAACTAATAAGAATATCAGGACATAGCTATAAAATTATTTTTAATACGTGTACAAAATTTCAAACACCTCTAAAGTCTGGAAGTGGGTGAAAACTGAATTAAAGTATTAAGTCAAGCGTGTAATTAAAGGTCGCGATTGCAGTAGCCTTAATTTTAATGTCCCTTATTGCAAGGCGTGAGTTTACACGAAAAGATTACATTAAAGAGAGGTTCTACCAAATTGTACTATACGTTATACGCAACTACTCTTGATACGTGTTGAGCACGACGTTTTGTAAAACACAAATCAGCGTTGATTATGTGGCTAGTTCTGTTAAATACAGTCATGCTTTAAATAGTAAGTATTGGGGCAACTCTTTACATTCTGATTGAATACAAACGTTATAGTGTTACCAAACGGAAAAAATTGTTTTATTTTATTACATATCATTTTGAGAATGATGTTTCTTAAATATTTTTAAAAAGCGATTACGTGTAAGTTAAGCATAATCGTTTTATGCGGTAGAAGATATTATCGCCGATCATTCTACATGGAATAAACTTAACCAAATCAAAACACCGAAAATCGCAGGACGTAAGAAGCCTGGCATATATTAGTAAGCTTTCGTTTTTTTCCTTTCCGCTTTTTTCAAAACCTTTATTCTCAAAACAAGGTGGATTTTTATACACTCATGGTAAAAAGTCAGGCTAACTACGTGGATAACATTAGGCAGCAATTTTTCTTGCATTGTAGTTGAATTATCCTGTCATAATCTCTGTATTCAGTAGGCAAAGTCATTGTCCGCAGAGTTTGTATAATATATTCCATTTAGAATCGTTATCAACAAAAGTTGTTACAGGGAATAAAGTTGTTAAACGTTTGACTTAGAATGTTATAGAATTTAATGCCCTCTAGGATCTGCTATCGTTGTTATCTAAGCAGAGTGGCATATAGCACTACAATAAGATGTAGACACTGTCGTCAGTTTATGCGTTGTTTCTCGATCTGTCGCTCTCAGTCAATCGACTGGATACAAAAACGAATTCAGTACACATAACCGCATATTATTAATTTTTTAAATTTTTTTTTAGAAATGTGTAAAAGGAGAAAGGGCAAGATGAGTGTAGTCTTCTTTAGGGGTGGAAATTATGAAGAGTTGAACTTAGGTAAACTTCAGCTCAAATGAACCTAAAGGACAGTCGTGAAAAATAAGCGTCTCTGAAACTTTATCAACTTAATTCCGAAAGGAGGAAAGGAGCGTTTCATAAACTTTTCTTAAGTCCGATTCGCTTTAGGGATAAAGTACCCTTTCCTTTAAAACGTTGTAAAACTAAAAATGAAGCAACGAAGTATATGTTCTAAAACCATATTTACGTTTCCTGCATTTCTGAAACGGCAGTGGCAGCATCGTTTATTTTTTAACCTCCTGGATGAAGAAACAAATTTGAGCTTTTAACCTTTAAGTGAATTCAAATAGGACTACTAAAAATAAAAATAATTCTCGTAATGCACAATTTTTTTCAATCAACTAGAAGTTTCATTTCGTCAGCGAACATACGAGATATATAACACTACACAATTGATCGAGATGATCCTTTCCACTTCATCTGAAGATACATTCTACTTCTCTCGTGCCAAATGTGACTGAATTATGCTATATTGTTTATCTTACTGTTTTCCACATTTCCTCCGTGCCCCGACAGTTAAAATTCTCGAGAGAATACCATGTGAGAGTGTCTCTGGAAATAGTTTTTGCAAGTCTTATCCGTTGCAGGAATAGCTTCCGTGCCATCCGCTTAGAATCCGTTTTCAACAATACCAAATACCAAGAAGCAGTCACAGTCATAACGGTTACACAGGTGGATAATAAGCCTGGAATTTTCGTTCCTCCAGATAGTGTTGATCAACTCTCACTCTTCGATTGAAGAGATTAGCCATTTCAGTCTCTTTCTCGGAAATCCACATTTTATTTCCCTTTAAGTTAATTTTTTTATCGTGTTGGATGTTGTATCTTCATACACTCGATTTGTATGACCTTTTCATTTTCATTCTCCTATTAGGCCACCTAGGATCTGAGGTTGTCCGTGTAAATCATAAAAATGGGGAGGGGGGAGGGAGAGTGAGGAGCTTTGTTCCTGCCTGGCGTACCCAACCTATTGCAGGAAAGTCTTTGGTTGCTATATGACTGCAAAACGTGTAACTTCGTGTGTACTATATGTTAAGCGTAAGTATTGTCTGTGAAATGTGTAGCTTATGAGGCGGCGATTAGGAACCGTCGCAGCATTCGCATAGATGACTGCGGGAATCCACCTAAAAGCCTCATGAAGTACGGCCGGTACGCAGGATTCTGGGCTGGTGCCGGTCCCGTCGTACCAGCCCTGTCCAGTACACTGAGCCAAACTGGCGGGTCTGTCCATCCTGTTTTATATTCCTCTTTTTTCCATTTCTGCTGTAAACATTATGTTATTGGAGTATGCCTTCCTTTCTAACTTGAGCCCTCAATGTACAGTTTTTAGTTATCCTCAGAGATCTCATTGCTGTAGTTTGCATTTATGAAATATCTTTCTCCTTGATTATTCTACGGCTCTCTTTCTTACATTAGAATTGCAAGAGTCTCTATTTTATAAAATTTAATTTGTCATTCTTTCCTCAATTTGTTCCTCAGTGACCTGTTCATCGTTTATAGTTGGTTGATTAGTAATTATAGCTTTTGATTAAGCAACAAGCTTACCGCAAGGACCCATTATGTCGATTTTTTACTGCTTATATTTCAATTCTCAATATGTGTAGCTAATACAGATATCTTTGTACATATTCCTCACTCCTATGAATAAAAAATTACATCATCTAAATATAATAGTAGTGTGATGCCTCAATCCACCGGCACTTTGTTAAGGAACTGTATCCGTGAATTTCTCCGCCGGGGAGGGACTATACAGACGAAGAGACAAATGGAGGGCCACTGGTACCTGACCTGAATGCAGAACCATAGAAAGTGAAATGGAACTGACCTTTGAAGATACGCGTTGTAACAGACATCTTCTACATCAATTTATTTTCCAATGTTTCAAATAGGTGACTTTTCATCAGAGGAAGTCTTTCCAGTCGGGAGAACACGCAAGGTTTACTACCGAGAAGGGAAGCTTTCGCACAATCTGGTGGTCTAGTGTAGAGGCATGACGTTTACAGGAAATATGTGCATATTTTACTAGTCTAGAGCCGAGACTCCTTTGCCAGCAGACAGGATTCGAAGAGAGGACTGGAGCGGAAGTGCGCCAGGGTAGCGGTGGTTCTGGGGAGGAAGTGGTGGATAGAGGTCATACTGTATTCTGACTTCATCGAGTTACAGAAGCCAACCGCTCCGACCATCAACTGGACTAGTGCCAACTTGCCCCGACGGCCGAAGCGAAGATGCAACCGCAAGTATCCAAAGTGCCCTGGTGGCTGACTGCCTTACGGAAATGGATACGCGACTTCATCCTGTTGATCTGGACCTCTCTGTCCAGCGACAATGTGACATCTAAAACGTATTCAGAGCAATAGAACTCGCTATCCAGACTAAAACGAACAGAGAAAGAATCACATGATGTGCAGTTCAATTATTTCACGATTGCCATGTTCTATTTAATTCGATAAATTAAAGCATTGCCCTTTAATCAATAACACAGATTATTAATAAACTTTGTTCAAGATATGCAGTATAATTCAGTGTCTTAATATTCATTTGTCCTATTTTTAGTTAATTCATCCCTTCCATAGACTTTTCGCGTTAATTTTTGCTGTCAATTTATAATTAAATCAATTAACAACTGTAATTTAATTTTCTTTAGGTACATTAGGGAATTAGTTATAGGCTTATCTACTTCCGTAAAACCAAAAAATGGTTACATGTAGTCTTAGCGGTACGGCGACAGAGCTTTTAGCCAACTGCCTAGTCCTAAATGGTAAAGATCAACTGTAGTTAAACTTAAAATCGGAAGCACGAAAGTGTTCTAGCGTACTTCGCACAAGCAAATCAAGCTTTCATAGAAGAGAATGACCAGTCAATGAGCCTAAAACGTCCAGCCAAAACAAGTATTCTAACCAACGATCTACCAGTTCCAGTTTTGAGATACAAACTACCGAGCCAGCAAAACGATTCTTCCACGAGTCATGTAACGAATAATTAATCACCGCAGCCATATCTAGACTCAGTTCTTGAACACTTTCTAAGAGTCGCGTTGCACGCAATACGTGACAGCTGTATGACCAACCTATTCTAGTAGTCATCTGTGATTCGTTTATAATATTTAATCGATAGTAACTCTTGCGTAAATTGTAAACATACTTTGGTTTCTATAATCTTTTTTTTTTTTTTTTTTTTTTTTAAATCTAAAAGATGGTCATCGATTTGAACTAAGCGTATCATATTACTTCGCCAACATACACTCAATAACATAAAAATTCTAAGATGTACGAACAATAGACCACTCTTCGTTTTTTATTTATTTACTACAGTAAATCCCCAACTTCCCTTAGCTTTATTATTCTCTTAAAAATATAAGCAGTTCTTCTAGAGGTATTAAATCTACGGAATCGTCATATTTCAGATCAAGCTGCAATTGTCTCATAAATTTCTGTATGTTTGTGTCCATTCATAATAATTTATGAAATAAATATTCGTATCCTCTTCGTACGGGTTAAGATCAGCTCTGTTTATAGCCATCCGGAAAAAAAATTAAGTGAACTCTAAAAGTTTATAACAATAAGAAACACGATAGACGCGATATTTATATGAATTCTGAAGCATGGTTCAGCTGTTATATACACCAAGCAATAGACGGAAAGATGACATAAAAATGTTGACCTGTAAATCCAATCTTCAAACAATGTTCGACCTTCCTCCTGGTAGCACACATATGTACTATTTGTGCCTGAATAAATATGTTTCGAGAATCTTCTATTAGTCTTATAAAATTACGGTGTATCAATAAAGACGCCTCAGAGGCCCGAATGTCGTTTGCGGCTGGTTTTAATCAAACGGTGCAATGTAAGCGTCTTGGAGCGGAGAAAATCAGTAATGCTAATTCCTACTCTCTCCCTTTGCCTGACTTTGTCTTCTCAATTGACATATTCTTCTACCAGAACAGCTGGTGCCATCTCTGCTGTGCGAAAACAAAACTAGTGGCGTTCCCACCAGCCTTTTCGCGTGTCGCCGGAATCATCTCAAAACTAAAACTCCACCGAAAACACAGAAAAACTCAATAGAAGGTCCTGTAACTTTCTATAAAACGGTATAGAAGTTTCAGGAGGTCACATGCCCTCGCTCTACCGCTACTGTCTTTGCTGGCAAAACACCGGATAGTGAAAATTTCTTCCACCTCCGAGTTTCGAAGTTCACAACCGACTTAATGCATCTCAACTTCTTTAGTCACGAGGAGAATCCAAGTTGTTTTAGATTTTACAAACTTTAATATATTTCTGACGATTTTAAGATGGTACATTTAAGACAGCTAATTTTTAGTAAATTTTTAACTTTAATCCCAGAGAGTGGTAAATCCAAAAAAGCTCAGTATCACAACAACTTTATAATTAATTGTTACTGAATTGTTAAGATAAATCCTGCAATTGAATACAGAATTATTCTCTTTTTTTTTCCAAGTCGATTGTACTCTCCACGATTATACCTGACAATACTGTGAAATAGGAGTAAGGGTAAACAGTGTTGCGCTTACCTCCCCTAAAATCACACTGGGGGAAGTTTGGACAGGACGCTCGGTTAATCCATGTAATCGTGTTAAGACCGTCCGCTGCTGCTGTCTCAGTCGAAGGGCTCGCCGGCAAGGGGTCACAGCGGAACTGACGAAACACCTTGCCTGACCAATCAGGAAGTTCAATATTTCTTTAAAACCAGTTTTAGTTCAGACGTATCTTTATAAATATCATATTTACCTTTCTTGCAGAAATTGCTGCCTATTGTCTCGGTAACAACTAACTCCGTCAAAAATACTCACGGAATTTTCAAGCCAAGGAAACATCGATATTTTTTACGACGTGATGCATCCTGATTTTTCATCGATCTTTTACGATATACAGATATTTATCATGTATTGGTAAGCAGTTTTTAACCATTTGAGGAAGGATATTTATATATAATTTAACTTTACTTTTCCAATATTTTTTATGTTTTGTAGTTGTGTCAGGACTTGTGAAACTCTTAATGCTGTTTTTTCAATGTACGGAACTGTCAATCAAAGTACCATTTTTTTTTATTTTTTCAGTTTAGGAATTTGTTGTTTCACAAATAACCATACTTTTCTTGTATTCACTGAGTGGGCTAAACAGAGAACTTAAGTAAGAAAATAACTGGTCAGAAAGGTTACTATCAGTTTTATTCAATTTCCATTTATGATGAACCAGCCTTATGATGATGGCTCCAAAGCCTGATGATATTTTCCATAGTTTTGTTTTTGCTGTCAAAATCAGACTTCCCATATTATTCTTCAAGTCAAGTGCCCTTCATGGGCTAGCGGGCTGACTTCACGTTGCAGGGGTCGCCAGTTCGGGTCCGGCCTAGGGCATGTGTAGTTTTAACTAAATGTTGCGTCTAGAAGATTCTGTATGTACACAATTGAATAATAAAAGAACCACAATTGTTGGCTGAATGGTTACTAGGCCAAACGCCATTTAAAAAAAAAAAAGATGCCCTTCGTCATTGGTATCTTCGGAATGGTACCTCTTTACCCTGAAGCACCAGCCAGCGACGAAACTTGTTAAGTTCCCACTAGTTATTTATTTATTTGACAGATTATGAGTTTATGAATTTCCTTTCCTGGACTAAAAAATATTTGGTCTTTGAAATCATCCAAAGCGTTAAAGGAATAACTTGGCTGCTTTAAAAATATTTTACGCTTGAAACTTCTGCCATTACATTATATGTTAACTAGTGAGGACACTACCATTAGTTCCATTAATGTTAACAACGAAAGCAATGTTTCATGTCGAATGGAAATGTTATTCACGACAGCACGTAGCTCTAAAAATCTACTACATACAACGTGTTACTCTAAGCTGCCCTATATCTGTTACAGCATGTGGAATATTCGGAACTGGTGTTTGTAACAATACCTGAACAATACTACTAGCAGACGACCGTTTATCTGGAGCATATAAGCGTAATCTTACTTTGGGAATAGGTACATTAAAGAAGTATATGAATCTCCAATAGCTTTAAGTCTTAAGGTCAACAGTAAGTGTATCATTGTAGATATTGCGCCCCTGTAGTTTGCATTTTGTTTTTGAATGAACGGTTCAATTTTGGAAAGTAACGATTCTAAATCAGTGATACGCATTAAAATAAAGTTTCTGATATGTCCATTCTTATCATGATAATAGGTAGTACTCCCTTTTTAAAAAAAAAAAAAAAAAAAAGCGTGGTGGCCTCGTATTCAGGAGTACACTGGTTCGAATCCCCTTGCCAGCTTTCAGATTTGGGTTTTCATTAGTTTCCCCAAATCTCTCCAGGCGAATTTCTGGATGCTTCCTTCAAAATGCCATGGTCGACTTCCTTCCCGTTCCTTGTCCACAGTCCTTACCCGCCTCTAATCACCTCGACGTCAATGAGAGTGATAGTTAGCTGAGTGGTTAAGGCGCTGGAAAGTTCGGTTTCCGGTCCCGGATTCAAATACCAGTGGAACCATGAGTTTATAAAAGTTTCGTTTGAGCATATGAGCTATGCCAAAACGTTCCACGACAAACTGTAGGTCCCAGAGGAAACTAACTACCTCTTGACACAATAGTTTAGTATGCCTCCTTCGGTAGGAGCCAAGCAACCTTCAGATTGCGGACTAAGCTAGTTTAGTTTTTTAAAGATTGCACGAGATGCTCGACAACAGATTGATTTCTCCCCAAAAGAACTGTCGCGTCCAGAATTTATGTTTTTTTTTTTCCTTTTTACCCAAAATAATATAAATTGCTCCTGCTGCTGCCAAAACATCATTATCACGCAACATCGCATAATAAAAAATAATAATTCTGAAAAAATGTTTTTATTTTCCACAGTAAAATACAAATTATTGCTCTTGGTATAGATGTATCACAAATGTAAACAGTAACACAAGTAAATTGTTCCTAGATTAGGTTTTCTAGTGTCGACGGAATGTTTCTAGAAACTGTCCGCAACAGTTAGCGACAAGAAGTTCCTCGGAGTTCCTTAGTTGGGGACGCGCCTCAAGAGAGAGAGAGAGAGAGGGGGGGGGGGACGTGGACAGGTTATATGTGGCATTAGGTCACATGATTTGACAAAAAACTTTATTATATTTTTTATTTCTCTCTTCTTTGATTAACTAACCGTATTCAGTATGGTAGCTTAATTAATCCAGCCAAAGTTTAGCACCACATAACCCATTATTTAAATATTTTTGATAAATCTAATAAAATACATGATTCTGGTAGTAAAGATAAGTCTATGCAGTTCAATGTATCACAATCAAAATGATGATGTTTACAATGCATTGATGTATATCAGATATGCCTAGTTTAGACTGCTGTTATTTTCTGATGCCTTCATTAAATCACACGAATGACATTACTGCTCCAACTTTCCGTTATAGCTGAATACCAATAAACCGAACTGCCATCAATATGAACTAATTACAAACAAATTTCTGGTTACAATTTAAGACATAAAGTTGTACAGTATATCTATTCATACTAGAAATAATCCAAATCAATTAAGAAATCGGACGCAATAAAAATGGTGGGACAAACAGTGCAGTCAAGCAATAAGTTAAAAAATGGAAAGAATAGCAGTTGAGTAAATTTTCATTCTGTCTAGGAAGACAGCTAGTGGTACATACTACTAAAATTTCCGGACGATAATACTTCACTACATTTGGCTTAGAATCTGATAGGATTCATTCTTCACCAAAACTAACTAACATAGAACCACTTTGATCGCTGTTATCAAACACGTATCTGAAAAAAATGTTTTGAGATCCAACTGTACCAAATGAGTCCCTTCTTGATTCGGTCAAACTAGCAAAAGTCTAAGGCTACCATATAAACTATTCATTATTATGAAACACTGTTAACACTGTTAACGGAATGTATGTAATCTAACTGCATATTACGAATGAATTATGGACTAACAGACTCAAAGTACCTCTATTCAAAATGATAGGGATGGTTACCGGTTTTTATACGTGTTAAAACATTGGCAGGAAACCTTCAGTATCTACCAATTTCAGTTGTTTCGCCTTCTGTGAAATGTTCTGAAAATAATCTCAGTGCCTCTTTCGGAGGCTAGAGGACTCAAGAACAGTTAGCTCATTCAATAATCATCATTGAGTTTAGTAACAGTAACAACATGTTTGTCACTGTTCAGTCCATCAAATTTGCTTAAGTGGCGTAACATTACCTTATTTTTGCCCCGAATTTCAAGCGTTTCGCGCTGTTGGATGTAGTCATGACTAAATTGCCAGTTCTACATTATAATACACAATTCAAATCTTAGTATAAGATATTACTACCTCAGGTTACCCTCTTTTACTAATGGTTTCTAGGATTTAGTATGATGAATTTTTGGTAATCTCATATCAGATTTATATCAGATGTATTATCTACAAGCAAGCCAATGATTTCTAAGCATATTCTAGCTTTCCATAGTTTCAAGTTAGCAGTGTAGTTGTAATTTCATTTATGTCAACAACAACAAGATTAATGTGAATGGGGATAATGTTGAATTAATGTATTCGGTAATGTTAGCAAATAGAGACAATATGATGAATGTGGAAAAACAGTACTTCAGAATTTTTTTTGTAAGAGTAAAAATTAGCACAGTAGTATAAAATGAAAGCAATTGATTTCGTATGTATATAAAGAAAAGAATGATATAGTAATTTTAAGTGGAGAGTCCTCATTTAATATTTATTAAACTGAAATTTTATAATTTTTTTAAGTCTTCTTTTTAAATCACACAGTTTTATATGTTGTTATACGGTCGGTATGAATGCCATATTAGATTGAACAGCCAATTTCAAGAGCCGTAAACTATGCGGCAATCGTAAGAAGGGATAAAAACATTGTATTGTAAGCACGGCAGAGACTGCGAGGATTCATAGCTGGTTGAACAAATACCACATTACTGGATTTGTGACGTTACTTACAGTTCCTAGTTTGCTTAGCACCATTTTACATTGTACACTATAACGATATGAGCATGTTGCCTCGATTAGTAGCGGCTATTTCAGCGGAATTCTACTACATATTTCCATTAATGTTTCTATACACTTTCGCAACACCGAAAAATGAATATAAGTATTCATCTGAGGTACTAGGGACATTTAGGAAATGAATGTCGTTCAATATATCACAGTTTGAAAACATGAATAATTGTAGCATCGTCTCGAAGATGACAGTGCACCCGCAACTTTGCCCCTGATTTCCAAGCAACCAGTGGCACCATGTCGACCGCCCGCCCAACTTCCTCTGCCACCGCACTCACGTTCATTCAGTGAGGACATATTCAGCAAGGTAATCTACTATATAATTTCCTATGTTCACTCACTCACTCACTCACCCACTCCCCTCGGTAGCTATTGGGTGGAGGAAGGTGACGTCACGTGCCATCCTTCACTCGCAAATTAACAGCGACCAGAGATATCATTAGAAGAAATTCGAGGTTATGTCCACAATTTAATAGCTAAGCAACTGCTAAAAAATTAATTTCCATAATACATTCATTAAGTTTGCTTTTCGTAGCATTTCATAGTTAAACATATATTGTTGATCTTTAATGCTGAAAAACCTTTGAACATCTTTTCAATAACATGTCCCTAACGAAAGCATCGTAAAAAATACTCTTAAATTATTCATAGTCTCTGCTGTAATCACGAATGAAAATTGTCATTACGGCCTATGATAAATTTCAATTTATTTAAAACTTTCGCTAATGTTTGCTGCTTGACCAAAGTTTATACTAACGGTTTATTTACTTTTTACGTATTTGACTCACTTTAATGGTCTTTTATCAAGTTCGCTGTGCGCGAGGTATTAGGTTATTAGGTTATTTAAAGTGGACATCAGACCAAATATGTTACCGAATCGATTATTCTGGGAATTCATTTCTTCGGAGTTGCACAACTGTGTAATAATTTGGAATTTGTATTATGTTTTCTAGCAGTTAAAAACACTATGACCACAGATTAGCTTATGAATATTTCCTCAGCCTCGATTTAAAAAAAAAAAAAAAAAAAAAAAAAAAAAAACGTAATACTTTCGATAAAATTGCGCACTCCCTTTAAACAGAAATCCTTCAAAATTTTGCAGAGTGAACTTTTTAAGGGTCAAATTCAAGTTAAGTTTGTATTTCTGCTGGGTAGAGTCTACCAACCACGACCTTTGAAACAATTATACGATAGCGCGATCGACTCTGTTCATGTTTAATACGTCTATTAATACTTCTGGGTTCTTCAAGCTCAGAGATTTTATTCACCCTTAGGATATTTTGACAGATCACGTCAACTTGTCATAATCTTTGACCTCAGAAACTGAAACTATTCTAGACCAGTGACGATACGCAAGAAACGGTCATGGGGTTGCACTAGTATTCGAATAAATGACACCAATTACTTAATTCCATTCGAAAGAAGGTCCCAAAATCCTACTGAATTTCATTACATTAATTTTTCTGGTCTACAGCTTTACCGAAAAGGAATGATTGTAAGACGTTATCACACTACGAAATAGCATTTGTACGAAGAAAATACTACCTATCCTGTTATAAAGCCGAAACTGATGATAACAAAATAAAGTATGATTAACTTATGCTGTCAATAGTATGAGCGACCTCTTTTGAGTATGGCTATCATATATAAGTGCAATATCAGTACTGGTACGCTGAGATACTACATCACGGGGCTGGCAGGGAAAACATTATACCTATCACGAATGGATCGACATTTCGTAATTTTGTACCATTTACTTACGTGACTGCACGTAACTGTAAGTGTGGTGTCTTCTGTTTGTCAGAGAAGCAAAAAATTTTATCAGTGTTCTTAAGGAAATCGATGAATTTATACATTCAATAACCACTTCGCAGAAGAAAGGATTAATTGTCTTAATTAAGTCGCTTCAGTTATGAAGAAACTTTCTAAGCTTTCGAGAGACAGCGAGAATTGCAGATTTATGTTCACTATTCTTTCTGGCTATGCAACACCTGCGGTACAAATCTATAAATGTAAGATGAACTTAGTGTAATAGCACTAAGCTGTTAGGATAATATTACCTCTGCTAGCGGAATAAAGGTCGAATAAGTCAACAACAGATTAGATGCCGGTGTTTAAAGTACGTAACAATAGCGGAGAATTATGGTAGAGTGCATAATGTGAATTATGAGGAGGCATTATAAAGCTTTCCTCATTGGCTCAGTTTGTTGCGGCACAGTGATGGTGCATGGCGCTGACACGGGATTAGCTGGTTCGACTCCTGGTGGTGGAAGAAATGTTCACCATCAGGAATTGGGCGGCCACGGAGGAGAGGTTGTGCCGCACAATACCTAGTTACCACATTGTGCACCAAAGACCTTGTTATAATCTCAAACCTCTCCGCAGTGCGTATGGAGTGAGGGCATACGACACTGCTGATGGTGATTCGTCCGTCGGAATCCTGGCGGCCTCTAAGATGTTTTTCGAAAGAATAGGTGGGAATGGGCCTACGGTAGGTTTCACCATCTCCCTTCTCCATTTCTTTAATTCATACAACACTAATAACAGTGTATACTTAAAACACACACACTGTCACAGACATCCAAACTTCCCATGCTTGGCCATGGAGGATAAACATCACCCACGGCAACCTCCTACGCACGGACACGGGTATGGCATTCATAAGAAGATAACAGTGAAAGAAGAGAGAAAGGCGATGTATATCGTGGATGTTAATAAAGGCGCCAATTGAGCTCAGGAAAGGAAGTTTTCTTTTCATTTGTGAATTGAAGTGGGAGAGACAAGCCTTATTAAAATCTTTTGATGTTGTGTATTTCTTTCAAGCACAATAAATGCACTTTTCGAGGAGCAACCATTGTCAGTAGTTTTGCATCATCGTAAAAATCCTCGATGAATTGCAGTGTAAGTTAATGTTTCGACCAGGTGGTTCATAAACGTGTTTGTATAATGCTAGCGTCCCATTACTATTGCCCAAACTTAAATAGAATTTACCCAGAGGTAAAAGTAAATTCATGTAACATGTCATAGTCAAAAGGAATTATTTGAAAAACTTGTTAATTGAGCATAATTACGTTTACTCCCAAAGAAGGAGTATTCGAAGAAGAAGAATATTATTAGATTTCTTACCTTCGAATTTAAATCATAGAGAGTAAGTAACGGAGATACTAGATCAGACAGCTTTTGAAATTAATAGATACGGAGAACAGTTACTGAGGAACTTACAAAACAGACAGGTTGTTACGATTGTGGTATGGACACACGACGAAGGAAAGGTTTTATTCTAAAACTAGACAAGAAGCCTCTAGGACACCCAAGGGCGACGGGTCAAGCCATCTCGAGAAAATGTCGAAGACAGAGAAATCAATAGTTAAGTGGTGAACGAGGAGGCTTTATAGATGGACCCAACGCAACGGAGAGGCTTGTTTTCAAAACAGGCCTGCCCAGCGCCTAGAATCTATGCAGCATGATAATGGTACCAAGTATTATGTTTCTTAATGCGTCAAAAAAAGTGTTTACAAAGTCATTACATGCCATTTCCTTTGGTATGCTCCTGTGTGAAATTTGTTACCTGTTATGTTCTTGGATTGTCTGCATTTTATTTTTGTGGGTTTTATGCAATGCTTCGTGCTGCTTTTCTCATTTGATTCAGACGTTTCTCTCCAACATACACCGATGCTCACTCTGACGAAATAGAATATTTTATGTTTCAGCATTGTTCACTACACCTGGCTAGCTGAAAGTAATCTTTTGTTCCCATATTCCTTACTTTTTAAAATATTTCCGCATTCCGTGATTCTTTGCTTTCATATTTCTAGCAATAATTTCTAGCAGATATTTCATAACTTAGTTAGATCCTTATTCTGCAGTGCAGTTTCAAAATAAAGAAAGTTACAGAAGTAGAGATTAGCTTTGATTTTGTTTATTGCAAGGTACTGAATTCATTCCCAAAAATTGTTATTTTCTTGTTGTGCATTGTGACAGACTTATAATTAACGACTGAAGAACACACTGTAGGGGAGATACCCTCGCCCCCTGATGTGACTGTTTCAGTACCTTGAATAAGTTCTGGTTTTATGCTTTAGATAATAAAAGTTGTATATTATTTAAGAAGTGTTGTTATTGCCACTTTAATAAATAAATATCTGTAACAGTTGTTCGAAGACATAAGCGAACTCAAAAAGAAAATCTTTAATTGGTTTTCGGAAAACCATGTTGTTAACGGAAAATGTTCAGTCAACTTAGCACGCAAAACTTTTTTCCTGGTATCTACAACCTCTTTCATCCTGATGTTTAATTTTAGTGGTCGTCTTCTTATAACTGACACTTCCTAACCTTCTAGAATGCTTCTCTCAGTTCCCTAATTCATCTCTGAGACCGAGGATTAATAATCTCTTTAACCTCATTAACTTCATCTTCAAACTTGCACCGAGCGTGGTGGTCTATCGGTTTGCGTTCTGACCTCCCATTCGGGAGGACGGCGGTTCGAATCCCCATCCGGGTATCCAGATTTGGGTTTTCCATGGTTTCCCCAAATCACTCTAGGTGAATGCCGGGATGCTTCTTTCAAAAGGCATGGCCGAATTCCTTCAATTCCTTGACCCCCCCCCCCCATCCTTTCCCGTCTCTAAAGTCCTCGCTGTTAAGAGACTTTAAGCAGTTAAAAAAAATCAATCACTCTAACTAGCTGTCTTGTTACAACAAATATTAAGTTCTAATTCATGGACACGAAAAATACTGTACAACACGTGCAGTATGTCTGCAAAACAAATGCAGCATTATGATCAAAGAGTTTACACAGTGCACTGGATACACAGTTTACAGTGCTGAGACATTTTACATTAATAATCATCCAAGCGTAAATGTTCATTCTGTAAGGTGGAGATTATTTGAATAACTCCTCAGATTGTTGCAACGGGAGTTGTGTAGCTTGTGGAATAGCGCATTTGCGAAGATGGTCTGCTACGTTTTTCTCACTCGAGATGTATTTAAGCTCCACTGTTCTAAACATCACCTTTTCACAGATAAGGCGATGCCTGATTCCAATGTGTTCCGTTATGGATTTTTCAATGTAATTTTTATTATGTGCAATAGCTGCCTGACTATCACTCACAGTTGTTCGGTCGCTTATTTCGTGGAACGTAAAGGATATAATGATTTATTATTTTATCCAAAATATTTCACATGCGCAAGCGGCCAAGGCTACTTATTCCGGCAGCTTGGTACAGAATGCAATCATGGTCTGTTTTTTGTTAAACCAAACGTCAGCATTGATCAGAACATATCCATTTATACTATTTTGGTAGGTTGTTTAGTTAACCACATTTACATCACCATACGCCACAAGACTCTGATTTGCTGGATAATATGTGATTACATAATCTTGTATTTGCTCTAAATATCGTAATATTCTTTTGGATGCATACCAGTGAGTTTTGTTAAGTGTTGAACAATACTGATCTAATTTGCCTACTGATAAGACAATGTTATGTCTAGATCTTATATCGTGCTACCCCTCTAGTATCTTGTGGTTATTGTTAAAGTGGGCGTTACATAAGCTATTTTGTATATTTCACTACCTAGTTTCTTTTTTTTCAACTTGATATTATCACTTATTAAGGTCTCGGCAAAATACCATTCCAGATTTCCAACCATCACTGTAAACACCTGGAAATAATACTCTGAATATACAATTTATTGCCAGTAATCCAATCATACTTTACGTTTATTTACTTAACTACAATACTATTGCAAATTTCAAACCAATTTGTTGATTATAAGTACTCGTAATCGATAAAAGTTTCAAATTTCGATTCCTGTTATCGATACTGTCAATACAAATGTTTTCTTCAGCATACATTACTTGTACAATAATATTTAATCACGTACTTGGGCTTGTTTTTCAGTATAATTTCGGACAATCTCCATTTTACCGACATCAGCTTCAGCATATTTTCTGGTCCTAGGAACGCATATCTGCTAGCTTGATGATCTTTGCATGTTGAGCTTAACTGTTCTGGCGTCACATTCGGGAGGACGCGGGTTCGAATCCCCGTCCGGGCATCCAGATTTGTTTTTTCCATGGTTTCCCTAAATCACTCCAGGTGAATGCCGGGATGCTTCCTTCAAAAAGACCATGGTCGAATTCCTTCCCGTTCCTTGTTCCCACTCCCATCCCCCATCCCACCTCTAATGACCTTAGCCGTCTACAAGGCGTAAAGCCATAGTTAAAAAAATGAGCTTAACATCGCACACTTAATTTTAAATTTATGTACGTTTTATAAAAATGGTTTTAACATTTATTTGCAAAGAAAGTGAGGTGATGTACCTAACAATATCAATGACCATATCTTCACTGTTTTCATGTAATAGTAGCTTCCACCTCTAGAGCGAAGTAAAAGTAATTCATCTACTTATGACTCCTTTATTCAAGGGTTTTATCTCGTATAATACGAGGCGCGTCCAGAAAGTAAGTTCCGTTTCAATTTATCTCCGCTGCAGCGCTGCGATTTCAGTTCCGCACATGCGCTGTAGACGATGTGTATCAAGGGGAAGAACGTGTGCCATTTGGAGATCGCTGTCAGTTACGTAAGCTTTGTTGTGCTTGTTTGAAATGTCGGCGTTGATTGAAAATCCCGCCGCCTGTGAAATCAGGTCTGTGATTCGGTTTCCGAATGCGAGGAAAGTGAAACCAAGTGAAATTTATCGGCAAATTTGCAATTTTTACGTACCAAATGCGATGAGTGATTCGATGGTGAGAAGATGGGTCCGACAGTTCAATGGCGGGCGTAGTGATATGCACGATGAAGAACGAAGTGGGTGTCCACCTTTGGTTACAGAAGACCTGGTTCACGCGATTGATGACAAGATCCAGGAAAACCGTAGGTTTACAATTAGTGCTCTCGCTATGGACTTCCCCCAAATTCCACGATCACTGATGCATGAAATTGTTACCAAACAACTGACATTCCGTAAACTTTGCTCACTTTGGGTACCAAAGATTCTCACTGAGCAACACAAAACACAACGGATGGGTAGTGCACTTGAGTTTTTGACCCGTTATGCTGAAAGCGGCGAAGAATTTCTGAGACGGATAGTCACAGGAGATGAAACGTGGGTTTCTTACGACACCCCTGAGAGTAAGCGGCAATCAATGGAATGGAGGCACACTTCATCACCACCAAAGGATAAGCCGAAGCAAATCATGACACCTCGGAAAATGATGTGCACAGTGTTCTGGGACTGGAAAGGCATCATACTCATTGACTTCTTACCGCGTGGTCAAACAATCAAAGCAGATGCTTATTGCGAGACACTTCGGAAATTGTGCCTTGCAATTCAGAATAAGCGCCGGGGACTGCTGTCAAAAGGTGTTGTTTTGCTTCACGACAACGCACGACCACACACTGCAAACGTGACGAAAAACCTCGTACAGGGATTTGGCTGGGACGTGTTTCACCATCCTCCGTACAGCCCTGACCTCGCTCCTAGCGACTTTCATCTGTTCTTACATCTCAAGTCTTTCCTTGGCGGTCATCACTTCACCAATGACGACGAGCTGAAAGAAACTGTTTCCAACTGGTTGAAGACACAGGCGGCAGATTTCTATGAAGAAGGTATACAAAACCTGGTGCCACGCTATGACAAATGCCTGCAAAATTTCGGCAGTTATGTGGAAAAGTAGTTGAAGAGTTTTAGAATTTTGTGCAATAAAAATTTCTTCTGTATCTGTGTACAATTTCATTTTATTACCAAACGGAACTTACTTTCTGGACGCGCCTCGTACTACCAAAAACGCCCATGAACAATGTTATTATAAATATCAATCATAGAATTAAATTTGCAGTTCAGTAGTAGTTACTCGTATATCTTGTAGGCGAGTTACGAGGAATTTAATTAGTAACCTTCAGTATTTTGTGTGATATAAATTATTGACAGTTTTACAAGCCCATCTCCCACCGTATTGATCAACTTTTCAGTTTCAGAAGGAACCGGGCTGTAATACAATAACAAATTCATTAATAAGAATAATTCAATGCTGTAGAATTCGCACTATTCAGGCAGACACACGAATTCTAGAGGACTGGCATTCGTACCAAACATTCTACTTGTCCAGCTCTTCTCATTGGCTTCTCCAGAGAGATACGCTAACCGAACCTATCCATCTTCGTTTTTCTTGCCTCTCTGTCGCAGTCCTCATTTTGTTCATTTGCCCACTTTCATACCAACTATGCCACTGTTCCATCTCAATCAGTCTTGTTGTTTCAGTTGGAGGATATTTGTTCAGGATGCAGTCCTCATAAATCCTGCTGTAACACACACTTTGAAATGAAGTTATAATTACTGTAGGTCTAGTGCAGGGTATCTATATGAACTTGTTTACGCTATCAATAGCTGCTTAATTTAGCAGTGAAGAAACAAATCATCCATCGTATCATGATGGAAAGCTAACCCATAGCTGAATGATCACCACAGCTACATTTAACTTTATTGCCTCCATTCATGGTGTCACGTCAAGCATTGTTACTCAGCTAACGGCAATATTTATGGAGTTATTCCAAATTGTTTTTACTGCATAATTTTAGTGTAGTTACTTTTGACACCATGTTTAATTTGATTTTACAATAACTTGTTTGGCCTGGCGAAAGTGGTTAATTCGATGTGAAGGATTATTTTGTTGTGATAACATACTATAACTTGTACGTAGATAAAAACGCAATACAATTTGGCTAAATTATTGATTGTTATCTAGCATGAATATGAGGTATAATTAAAACATACACAAAATTAAATGGCTAGTTAAGTAAAATAAAGTCAATCTGAATTTTCTTTTGTATGATTAAATGAGAAAATATCAAACTTAATTCTGAATAAATTAATTCCGTGGTAATGCTAGTAGTTAGAAGTAAAATAACATTAGATGCGTGTTAGCAATTACGGCGCATTCCGTAAAAGATAATGACTTACTGCTCTCGAAGCACCCAAAAAAAGTTTTATTTTTTCTTCATATCGTTTATCTCATATTACAACACAATTTTATACCTGTTTTGAATGGGAATAATTTGAATCTTCTGAAAAAATTTGAATCTCCTACCAACTGTGCCGAATGCTAAATTTACAAAAGCGCAACCCAGCGGGGAATCAAATTTTTCCACTCGGAGTGTGTGCGAACCAAATATTGTTTGTACCACATTGATCGCTACGTGTCGGTATTTCATCAGCATGACGTGACCCTTTTTTTATCTTGCTGTAATCTACTCTTGTGTTCTCATTTCACCGGCAGCACTGCATTAATAAACGCGATCGAGTGGCCAGCGCTATCCGTTTTTCCGGTCGCTCATTTCATTGTACAGCTAGGGGCTAGAGGGGAGAGGGGGGCGTTGAGCAGGAAACACTGCCAGCGAACCGGCTCCAGGAAATGCCCCTGGCTCTTCACAGAGCGTCCAGTCCGGATCTTAATGTCTGGATCTGTAGCAGGTCCAACTTAACATTTCTCACGCAATCACAACTGAAAGTGGTAAATTCAAATGTCGCACAAGGGGCCTTACGCTCTCGGAAATTCAGTTCGTTGTAAGACTACGCAGGTTAGTAGTATACCTTAAGGGTGTCCACCCTGTAATGTGGTAAAGTGCACTAGCCATAAGATTCCCAGAAAAATGGCTCGAAATTTAACGCGCTGCTCATATACTGATCGATTTTTACGCCAGGCTATCACAGCGAATTGGCTGAGTCTGTAGGGACCTCCCTTGTTATTCGGGCAATTAGGATTCAATGCTACCTCGCATAACTTATTAAAAATAATTGTAAGAAGTTTAAATCAAGTTAATGACCTAAAATATTATCAACTAAATCATAAATTGTTTATTTAATGACTGTTACAGCTAATTAAAATGTGATTTAAAGATAATATTTCATTCTTCACTTTCGCAGAGATTCGAGCATTCTGTAATATGAAATATTGTAACTTAAAAATGTATGAAGAAATCGCGAAAGTACAAGAAGCTACTAATTAAATCAATGAAGATTCATTATACAGTGAAATGTCGAACTTGAGGTTAAAAGATGCGTTTGTTTATTACTAAAGCTCGCATGCTAAAAATAATTTTATAACATCGGAATATTCATCTTCCATTTCTCATGAAGCAATGTTGATGGGTGAAGAAATTACAAACGTACTAAGGATATTCTGGCCGAAAAAATACTTGTGATTTATGAAGAATGAAAAATGACGAGGAACCTTTTGAAAAGACAAAGACAATATAAACCAGAAAAATGAACATAGTTAGGCAATCTTTCTTTGGATTACAAAATTAAAGTTGTTAATATCTCAAAGGCTCACCCCCCGCGGAATCTACAAACAATACAGAAAAAGGATACAGCCGGTTAAAAAGAAGGAATATTTATCCCAATGGAAAGTAGAAACAGAAAAGAAGAAATTAATTTGATAAGTACACAACAATCTTTTCCTGGACAAATTATCGTTATGTAGAAGCCGGAAGAATTAAAAGCTACCCGACATAGCATCGAATCCGCATCGCCCGCGTGGTAAGCGAGTTCGATACAGACTCATCCACTTTCACTGTGCTAGTATTGCGTACAAATCTACCAGTATATGAGCTGCGCGTAAAACTTTAGTGCCCTTTTTCTCGGAATCTTTTGGCTAGTGCACTTTATTACGTTACTGGGTAGACACTCTTAAGGTATACTACTAACCTGTGAAGTCTCATCCCGAACTGAATTTCTAAGGCCGAGAGGTCCTCTAGCTGCGATTGATTCATCATTCCATTTAAGGTCTTATTTTTTGAATTCCGTTTTTCTTGGCAAATTTTTTATCTGCAACAGAAGAAATGATGTAATTAGAATATTACCCCCTTCCCCAGCCCCCCCTCCCCAAATAAAGAAACTAATAATGGGGTCTTCAACAAATGTATTCTCCATTTGCTGTACCAAACTTCAAGCTAAAGTGTTCATGACGGCGCTGCGAGGAGGAATCCCAGTATTACTGGCAACCTGAAAACTATCTACGCTTAGAATTCAAGGATCACTGAACGGTGGAAACATGGTAGACTCTCTTCTTCTTCTTCACCGCCCTTTCTCAAGAGGAGAGGTTGATTGTATTTGATAAGTTTTACTCATCATTGTCAAGGTCAAATTTTGAGGTTATTTTATTTTACCGTCGCATACCCCTTCTGACGCCAATCATTTTATAACCAATGGCAGGTTTCACTACCTACCAACGGAGGAAGCAAAGTATTACCATCTGTCTGCGCAATGTCTAACTATGTTCTCTTGGCGAAAAGTGTAATTTTTTGTTTGTAAAATATGTAGCTGGAGATTGGAAAAATCGCCTGATAACATGCGGTGGCCGAGGCTCGTGCTCGGCCTACGACAGGGCAAACAGTAAACATCGGAAAAACTTGAAGGCAAAATAATATCGTTTAGATTGAAATACACCACGGCAGACAATTTAAGACATTTTTAATATCAATGAAAGTAAATTTCTAATAATATTGACACTTTGAAAATTAAAATGTCAAAGTGAATGATACAAATAAATAAGCAGGACTAGCAGAACACAGGTAGAACTGAAGTAAACTTTTTTTCGAAATGTGTAAACGTGTTGGATCTACTGATTGAGGAAGAAAGCTGAACGATAGAAAGCTATGGGCGTCCACGACATCATCTACGATGGACGAAGAGAACCCAGAGGAACACGAAGATACCACAGCCGATCAGCCTGTGTTGTTTTACTTCTGTAAATCTCCTCAAGATACGTGTTACAACCGTTAAGTACTGATTAGTAGTTTCTCCTGTGCACTTAAATAAAATACTTTGTAGATAACCACCTGATAGCACTTTCTCTTGTGTATTTTGTGGTCTTACCACTCTCCCAATCATTTGTGAAATAAATCCATGTATATAAATTAATGTAATCTGTGTACTTGTATTCTAAGCAAACTTTCCACAACATAGGTAGTGTGTATAGTCTCTGGCGGTGGTATTGTTTAAATTTTGTTGTAAATAGTTTGTAGAAGCGTAAGAGTCGTATAAGTGAGTGAACAAGAGAAAGTAGAATAATCTTGAGATGGTCTCTAGAGTAGGGATGGCCAATCCACCGTAAGTCTTCATGACACCCGCGGAGCTGGATATTACTTTCAACGGCGATATTGAACACAACAACAATAAGTTAAGTCGATTTTAAATCTTTATCATCACTCGGTTGAACTAGCGATTAAGGACAGTCGACACGAATCACTTACGCGTATTTGGAGAACTTGTTGCGAGTAGCCACCACTCCTTTCGACATCAACATTGATGAGCTTAGTTCTGCCAAACAAAGGCAAAAGTTGCGTTAGAATAATTACAAGTATATTTTTAATGCTTCATTAAATATGTATGTTTCAGTTATAAAAATATTTATTCCAAGAAAGTAGAACGTGCTGCCCGATGGAATATTCTATTTCTAAAATGTGGCACTGCTGCTGAAAAGGTTAGCCACAATTACTCTAGGGTCTGTATAGGATAGCCATGTATTTTAATAATTATTACTAGCGGCGAGATATGAGACAGCGTGAGATTTCTTTAAAATCTATTTCATCTATGGAGAGCTGTGAACAGCTAATTAAAGAGTTGCGTTTTGAGTTAGTAAAGAGAACATTCAATAGTAAAGTTGTATACTAACAATGCTAACCTTTTAGTAGGCCTACTTCAGAAACTCAAGTAACGATTTTTATATTAAGCGTTAGCAAAATCTAGCAAAATCTGCGAGAAACAATGAGAGGGAAAATTCTTTCAGCTCAGCGAATTGCTATAGTATCATTAACCCGGCAGCTCCAGCATTCGAACATTAATTAGTAATCGTCGCAAACTGGCTATAGTGAAGCCAGTAACAGATAGAATGCTAACAATTTAAATAAAATGTTAACTGATACATAATATATCATACCTCTGTAAACCTCCCCTAAAACACTAGTTGTAGTAGTTAAATTCTGTGTATAAATAAAATGCTTTGCATTTAAGTATGTGATATATAAAACTGTCATACGTCTGTAAACCTCCCCTAAAACACTTGTTGTAGTAGTTGAATTCCGTTTATAAATAAAATGCTTTGCACTTAAATGTGTAATAATAATTTTTTTGATCACCTAAAGTGTTAGGTTATAAACAGTATTTGTTGTATCACTGGCTATTTCACTAAAGATAAGACGCTGTCACTTTAACATTTGAGATAGCATCTCCGACTACTACCTACCCTTCACCCTTAATTATTATTATTATTTTTTATTCCGCATAAACATGAAAGAACTTTTAAACTTCCGTCCCGTGTTTTTTTCAAAATCATTGTCCTTCTTTTCTCATTTTACATCACGATTATTGTTTACGAAGAGTTTTCGCAACCAAAAAGACTTCAATATGTATATTCTAAGTATGTTTACAACTCTATGGCTTCTTTCTTACATCTAATTTAAATGTGAGTTGTACATAATTCCCATCGCGACTACGATAATAATTTAGAAAATATTGTAATATAGCAGTCTTCATGGTGGTATGAATAAAATTTACAAATGTGTAGTTTAGAATGCCAGATATGCTTGAAAATTTAACAAATGAGCCATTACATTATTTTAGAAACACTGGAAAAGGAATAATCAAAAATACACTGACGGTATACATATCGTAGCTATCCCTCAATAACGTGCAAGCCCTGTTTAGCTCGGTGAATTGTTGCTAATCGACGTCTCATTAACTCAACCTGTCGGTTGAAGCTGCAGCTATCCATAATTTTGTTGTTCTGATAGATGCAAAACTTCTTGTATGAACGGCTCTGTCTCTAATACAAATAATATGCTCCACGGGGTTCGCGTTTGTCGATTAAGATGGCCTTCATATACTGGATTATGCATACAATCATCATCAAACCACATGTGTACGCAATTTGGTCACCGCGTCACGTTGAATTATTATCTTCGATTCCGCCATCGTTATCAGGCTGCGAATGGTCCACTTAGCAGCTGAAAAAGCGAGTTCCTGTGGTGGAAGGATACGTTTGACAACAGGTCGTTACTAACATCAGGTAAATACCCCCCATACCATTATGAACCATCACCAGATTGCATATTTCATTTTTTACATTTTGAACAGTTAGTCTCCTTCCATTCGTGTGAGTCCAATTCATATTTTCACAATCCCAGTCTAACGTTGATTCTACTTCCATATCCCAACTAAACCAAATGTCGCTGAGAGGACGGCACAGACCCGTCTCTAGTGAATTCCTTATTTCGCGATGCAGTTTAACCAATATCATTCGTCTGTGGGCACGGACGCATCTGCTTATCCGTGACAAGTCTTGATATTTCAACAAATTAGACCGGCTACTGCGCTATCCTATATTACAGACTGTGAGGTACTCTTGACACCGTGGAACCCTAAATTTCTCCGCTACTAAATAAAATCCCCCTGCGTGAGGCTCTATCTCTTATTCCGCTTTCGGATTCGATTAACTCTCATTGGACAACCATAGTGGCATTATTAAATGTTTCGCACTTACATTTTACCGAGCGTGGAGGTGTAACGGCTAGCGTTCTGGCCTCGCATTCGGGAGGACGGCGGTTCGAATCCCCGTCCAGGCATCCAGATTTGGGTTTTCCATCGTTTCCCAAATCACTCCAGGCAAATGCCGGGATGCTTCTTTCACAAAGGCCATGACCGAATTCCTTTCCATTCCTTGCCCCCCATCCTTTCCCGTTTCTAAAGACATCGCTGTTAGAGAGACGTTAAACAGATTAAAAAAAAAATTAATACTGTTGATATATCAGCGTAATGCCCATATTGCATTGCTCATTGTTAAATGTTTTAATGTCCACAAATATGATTTCAAAACATGTTGATAACTTCTAGGAATCATTACACGCCTATTCTTAGATTCTTCATAAATCAGAAAGTTAATATGATGCTTCTCTTAATAGCAACTGATAGTTTTGAGTAAGCAGCAGAATGATAGTGAATAAGGTTAAGACCACTCGGGTAATTTAGAGTGCATGTGGTGGGTACAGGATAAAAATATGAAACAAACAGTTAGTGAAAACGCAATATTATAAGAGGAAGAAATGATAACAAAAGTACGGGAAGGGGGTGTTTCGAAATTATTAGTGCTTTTTATTCTGAAGAATGATTCTTTTGTTGATTTACAATCAGATGTTACTTTGTTGTTAGATGACAAGACGATGTATACTAGGGTGACAGCGAGAGAGGGTTGTGTTCATCTATAGGGAGATCTGTACAGATTATTTAATCTGGTAAATCAAGATGCAATAAAGATAACTGCAAAAATAATCACCTTATTAGGTAAAAGGAGGAATACAGATTTTGTATTTCAATTAATTGGTTTTGAAGCCATAAATTGTAAATATCTTGCAATTTATTTCAAGAAAATTTTAGTTAGAAAAAAAGTACATTTTAGAAATGATAATGAAAGATTTGGAAGCATTATATGTCTTGGAAGGGCTAATGCTGAGATGAACTAGGGAAGTTATGGAATTAGTATGTGTAACTTCGATCAGTCCTGGAGTATTGTACGGTAGTGTGGTAGCCACGCTCTGGAAACAAATACAGTATTTTGAAGAGAAGCAAAAAATTAATAATGAGGCTTCGACTCGTTACTTTTCTAAGAAATGGGAGTAGTGCAGGGAATAGAAGAGGATACTCCTAATTTCAGGTAGGAGCGATTGCAAAACTTGGCATTTGTAGTGTTGAAATAAGCTATTAAGGGTAATTCTGTATAATATTCACCAAGCAGTGAAATAATTTAAAGCATATCCACCATCGCAGACTATGTACGATATTAACACACTAAGTGGTCTTAAATAAATATAAGCAGAAAACACGCAATCCTATAATCTTCTGAACTATTCACTGCAAAGGAAACTTTCGTTTTCTGGAGCGAATACAACTTATGGACAAGAAATTTTTTACAGCTACTGAAGCCATAGTCGGGTATATATATAAATAAAATAAAAAAACTGAGCCATTGTAGCACACCTGTAAAAGTAGTGATCCACCCGCTTTAGTTCTCGAGCACGAGCGTTTATTAATTAAAATTATTATCTGGGATAAATGAAACGCAAACAAGTTTTTCTCTTCCTCTCTGTGTATTTATATTATATGCGTTTTATTTGTGTCCACAATGTGTAATATGAGAACGACCTCCGTGTTTCTCAATTTCCGTCAAGCCAGCGATAATCATGAAAAATAGATAATGTTCAATAAAAGATATATTTTATGTATTTTGAAAAGTAACATTTCCAATAAATAACTTAATTTACAGTTTTTATCACAGGTTTGAATTTAACGGTAGGATCTCTTATGACCGAACCATCATCGTCATCAACAGTAATAAAAGTCACAAATAAATACAATTCTTGCGATAAATATTTTGTAAAGTAAAAAAAGTAAAAGTCACCAAGTTGATGTTTTACATTCACACATTCATTCCGGTTCTGGAAATAATGAAAAACTGTCGAACGTTTGTCGATTTCATGTTACTTTAGAAAACATCGGGTATTCACTAATTGGTACTAATTGAACATGTTAGGAGGATAACTGAACATGTGCACGACCGCTGCGTATTGTTTCCCAGAGGGAATGTTCCTAGTGGCTTGTAATAGTAAAACAAAACACCGAGCAGCTGACGCACTCAGTTAAGGCAATTTATTATTCTTATTTTGCAAATAGATACTATCGGTTCACGCAAAGCCCTGATTTTCATCATGGCTTGCAAGTAAGAATTTTACTAATGATATCACTGAGTTGTTAGAACCAGGGATTGTCAAATCATGGAGCAATTTTGGGGAGGGGATTAAGTGTTGCAATTAATCTCCGATTCGTCTAACTTACTTTTTCCATCATATGTGTATTTTCGTTCACGGAATGAATAATGTATAAGGCTGAGATTTGGGACCGTCCCAGCATTCGCCTAGGTGACTGAGAGAAACCGTAATAAAGACGGCTGGTACACTGGGTCCAGCACTAGAACCTGCTACTGCTGTACCTCCCCTCAGCCACACTGGCCGGTTTAACACAATTTATTATTTAGGTTAATAATTGAAAAATGTGTTGTCCTCGGAACATAGTTCTTTCTGTAGATTTTGAATTCTTATTTTTTTATTTTTTTTTTTGCACCAGTAAGGAAACGTATATCTGTTTTGTCCTAGAGCGTATAAACTCTCCACTGCGTGCGAAGTATTTACGTACCATTGTATTTTAGAGAGCATAAGCTCTCCGTTACATGCAGAGTATTTATGTCCTCCCCATGTGTTATAAAATAACTCACAAATTTGTCGGACTGTAATTGAAAAGTCTGTTATTGTAAACAGTTTTTGTGACTTAGGAAAAAAGTAATAAAAACATGTAAAATTTTAGAATATTTATATCTGAGTTCAAAAAAGAAGATTTTTAAAAATCTTACTTTCTAACGCTATTCACTTTTATAAGTTGGTGTTCTTGTTTTAATCAGCAGGTAAAAATTACACATTATTGCAGAGCGATACTTGATTGTATGTTGTAAGGAGAAGCTCTTCACATCCGTTTTTCATTGTTTTCTTGTGAGTGGAACTCCTTTCATTTCAACTTTGTCTATTTCATCATTAGATACCTGTTAATAACTTTCTTTAACAGTTGGTCATTTTGCCAAATTCGTCTGAATCTCAGCAAACGCAAGATTGATTTATCGTAACTGACACAGAAAGGAGCCTACTTCTATGGTCATGTAGGATAACCTGCTGTCGCACACTGTCTGGAAATTGTGTAAACTTCGCAATACAGGGGACTGTATCACAACACGAGTCTACCTCTTATCTTTCTCAGGTGGAAATTTTGGAGACTTACATGATTCACATACATAGTTTTGGATACTTCACTATCTTATTTAGCTGGTTCTACTGTATATAAATACTTATGATGTATGTTTCACACGCTAGTCGAACAGAAGAATCCTTCGTGTTCACCATCGAAATATTGTTTCGCTATGCTAATTAATCTAAGGGATAGAAAGTCATTCAGAACTAATCTAACTATTGTTGGTAGGTCAGTAATGTAGGCTCAATGATTCATTTTTTGAAACTAGATGAAATAAAAATTTACTTAAAATTCTTTCTCTCTTTCAGGTAAATCGTTCAGCTCCTTTCTTGATATCTTATTCCGGGTATTGACGCTTTCACGTAAAAATTAACACTTTCTCTCTCCCTAATAACTGAAATCATGTCCCAGTGACATATTACTTTCAATCCGTCACCCACGATCCATTCAAAGCTTACACAAACCCATGAGTTTCTCCACACTGCTTCTTTCTTCAGGTGGCTCGAAAATCACCTTCTCTATCATATTATTTACTGCTTGTATTATACAGTAAGTTTCGCAAAAATCTCTAGCTGCAATTCTCAGCCCATCCTCCTTCTCCCGCCTAGTCTAACACCATCTACCAAGAAGTTCCCAGCTGGCTCCACCACCCAATAGATGCCTTGCATTCTATTAACGTACAAAAGCACCTCTGCCTACTAGTTTATCCCCTGCCAAGCTGAGTTTAATTTTTTCCGATTCCACAGGTCGCTGTCTATAATTCAAACAATGTCCCCAGCGATCGTTTATAGTTTGAGATAAAAGTTTAATTTGCACAGAATCTTACAATAAGGAGAAATACGATATATATGATGATGGCTTCCAGTTTGAGACAAGTGATTCATTTAAATTGTTGGTATACTGATACGCTAAGTAAATAATTTGAGGGTTAAAATGCTTTGAAGAAGATAACGGCGATGAACATTGTAATGATAAGAAGAGGGCACGTTAGTACATAATAAATTGTCTCCAAGCAACCGAGAGACTGGTGAAGAATTAACAAAGTAAATTTGTGTTCCTGAAATATATTATTTTAAAATAATCGACAGACCCTTTGGTCCTAAAAGCTGACCCAAAAGTAGGAGCAATATTTAAATTTAAGTAAGTAAACTCTATCATTAATATGTGAATCACTGAATCGCATAAACTTCTAAAGATGAATGTCATGGTATTCCGTTCACGAACGTTTATCTAGCCGTAATTTAGATGTGTCACTCAACATCAAAACAAAACAATCGTTAATTTTCTTGAAACTTAGAAACTATTTTAGACAGAAGCATTTATGTTATTTACTAGCAGTTACCCGCGACTTCGTCCGCGTTGAAGAGTTGTAATATAAGATTTTCTTGAGAGGTCTGGTTGCTCAGTGGTTATGGCGTCCAACTGGAGATGGAAAAGTCCTCAGCTTGAATCCCAGTCTCGGCGAGGATTTTTAAAGGTCCTTAGCTCGACCTTCACCTCTGGCATAGGTTGTTGTGTGATGTGAATTATGCCAGAATGCTCACTTGGTTCTGATTACATGTTAAACTGTGGGTCCTCTATGTCCGGTAGGATTACTGGGTTACGTTAAGAGGCTACGAAAGGGGCTGATTGCGGAGACGTAAAGAAGCCTTGTCACCAGGTCAATACGACCATACAATTTATTTTAGAGCTATTTTTATTAGTAATAGTAGTAATAAATGTTGCAATAAGATAAAAAAAATTTATTTATGTTCCACAACTACTTCATTGAATTTTTAAAACAATAAAAATATTCTGTTTGTTAGGAGTATTTTCAGTTTAATATATCCGTATATATATTATTGAGGATTTGTCTCCTAGGTTTTAGCTATTTTCCTAGTCTAGTTTTCTTACAGTTCTTTGAAAGATTTGAATTTCGTTTACCCAGCATCTCTTAAAATTACTAATTTCATCTCGCGAATAAAAATGAATATAGTTTTAAATAATGGAAACTCAAAACGTCAAAATATTAGCAATACATTGATGGAATCGTCTAAATATCAACAACAAAAACATAATACTAACATCCAAACAGCAAATAAATACTTAAGTGGCCCAAGGACGTTCATTTCCGTTAAAAAAATTGCAATACTAAAAATGAATATTTTGATTTGCATTAAATATCTGAAAAAAATCTTTAAAAAAAGAGAATTTAATTTGATCTTGGAATATTGATTTTGTTTTGAGGATATATTGGTTCCATCAGCAGAAATTTACATATTATAGTAGTAAGTATAGTAGTAATTGATTCTTTTATCCATAATGATCAGTGGTATAGTGGTAATGGTTTCTCTTTCTGTGGAAAACTTGAATTGCCTGTAGACCAGTTTACTATAGTTCATTCGTTTCGATCCATTAATTCTGCGCTAAAATATAAATTTGAATGTTAAGGTAGTAATTTATTATTTCTTTATAATTGGTTTCTAAATCTGCCAACAGAACTGAATGCATACCGGCAAATTACCACTCCGTTTGTCCACTATCTGAATAAAACACTTACAAATTTCAAAAATTTACTTTGGTCAAGGCCACGTGTTCTGCTAAATCATCCAAGCTTGTTATAAATCTTTTGATACAATATCGGAACAAGGCAACACATGAGATCACTAAAATGGCGCTCTTGAAATAACTAATAATGTTTCATTCTGGCCCATGCTGCATTTCAACCAAGTCACAAACTCAGCTAATATTACCGCTAGAAAATCAAAGCTTCTATCAGTTGTGTATTAATACATTCACTATAGGGCCTATTGCATGTTAGTGACGTTATGAATGGCGAAATAAACTTGACTCATTATTTCAGACCGCGATACTAAATGAACCCTAATAATGACGTTGGCAATGTGGCGCTCGTAAAAACGCACTAAATTAAATACTGAATCCATCTGAAACTACATTCATCCACATAAACTATGTCATCAGAATCCTGACAGTTATTGGAGTAACGTAATTAAAAAGTTTATACTAAAATGCTTGTAACTTACAGTGTACAACGGAAAGTCCATAATTCTCTAGACTGTAAGACAACTTTCGTTAATATTGCTGGTAAATTTAACATCTCGATAAAGTGACTGTTACTGCTCGTGATTTAGTAAGGTGTATAATTGCATTTAATATGTTGAGGTGTGTTCGTATAGTTTGACTTTGTAGCGGCAATATTAACAGAGATAGTGGTTTGGTTGAAATGATGCCTGGACCAGAATGACTTTTGTTACAGCATAAGGCAGAAGGAATTTAGTTATTATTAGTAATAATTAAGCAGCTTTCATATGCTCCGTGCAAATGAGGTGTATTGTTTTGTAAACGACTTCCAGTGTTACTTCATGAAACAATAAGTTTCTACATCAGCCCATTGAATACATTCGTTTTAAGTGTAGCATTCGATAGATATTTGCAGAATATTGAACAGTAAGTAAAAAGCACTGTTTCGTGAATCATAGTCTCTACTATCTGTACAAAAATTTTGAACAAAAAACAGGGTTAGTTAAGTTTTAAATTTCGACAAAAGTAATTTGTAAAACAGAGACTGTATAGTAAAAAAAAAAAAAAAGAAAGAAAAAAAGAAACAGGAATAAATTAAACCGAGATAGAATGGAATTCTTTACATTTTTATAAATACATTTCAGACACGAACATTTTGCACTTTTAGTGAACCGACTTTCGTGGTGGTATACTCATAGCATTTTACGTTGTTTTATTTTTTTCCCCCAAGGTTTGATTTTTTCATTTATTATGACGCATATATTACGAACGAAATTATGGTGTATTACGTGATATGTCATAGTATTTTATGTACGCAAATGAAAATATCTCTTTGCTAACTTAACAACAGTACCTACCTTTTTTAAAAATTAAGGTAAAGTACAGATTTATATTTCCTGCTTCCAAACTATTATTTATTAAGTCCGTCGGTTTTATGGCTTTTAAACTAAACACAAACTTGCATATGTAAGAAGGTTTTTACTTTTATTTCCGAAAAGTAGTGTATGCCATTTAGCCTACGTAAAAAGCAAAGAGTAAACTTGGCACGGATATCTACGAAGTAAGAAACACTTTGTTGTTTGCGAATTGATATTAATGGCAATTTATAAAAGAACTATGCGTTTTTTCGGGATAAAATATATCCTATGTCACTTCGCACACAATTAACTGTCTTCATGCCAAATTTCATTTAAATCTATTGAGTTATTAAGGTGTGATTGATTCCAGAGGTACATCCAAACTTTCTCATTTTCTCATTTATATGTATGTATATATATATATATATATATATGATATGATTGATTTTGGAAACAAATTTCAAGTTCCTGGGTAATACTGTTTTTGAGATAGAACTGGTAACGGAAATGGATAAAAAAATTTAACTCTAAGGTTTCTATTTTCAAGCGAAAACAAAAGAAGAAAGATCTTAGTACTCTGTTTAATGATATGCTAATATCTGTAACTTAAACGATTGGGTAGAAAAGAATCAATTGTTTTTTCGCCTCGTTGGTTATCTTTTAAAACCTCCAGAACATAATTTTAAAGTATATTTGATTGTGTATCAGTGATACGGATAGCATGCTCACATTTGATGTATCCAACTTATTCCGTTTGAGTGCTATGGTCTGTGATAGACAGAGAGCATGACGTTAGCAATAAGGCTCCCTTTTCCGAGTTTGGAACCCCAAATAGGAAAATGCATTTAAACATATTACAGAACTCGACGACATAAGATCTGGCCATCCAATCTGAGTTTTCCATAGCAAATGCCGGGAAGGTTCCTTCAATAGCCCATTGCAGTATTCATTTTGCAATACCATCCTGCTTCTAATGACCATGACGTCGACAAGGCGTAAAACTATAAGCAATAAAATGCAACGTATAAAGTACCGTTATGCTATAGGATGATGGGTGCCCATTGGAGAGTTTTTTATGTTACAGACGAAAACACAACAACACTGTGAGAATGATATTTCTTTTTTATGGTAGGTACAATTTGATTTAGGATTTACTGTTCACGCCGTAAGAACCGACGATAATTCTTTCTCGCGGAAACAATATTTGAGAGATCGGGGTTACATTTCTGACTTTTCTATCGTGATGGTTGTTCTACTTATGAATTTACTAGGCTTGCAATAAGCTGATAAATGATTTAATATATTAATTTACTTACTGCACACCATACGACGCAGAAGCAAAAATGAGGTTTCCTCCTATGGGACAATTGGGACTGGGCGGACATCGAACCGCAGCCCACGGCTGCTGCTGGTCGGCCCGCTTTGTGCGGACTTTGACGCCATGCACATTGTGTGGGCACAATGCGGATAAGCGTGCCTTTGTGCGAACCGCCGGCTCAATGGGCAGTGGCCACGAAAAGCTGCAGAGTGGCTGGCTGGCCCATCAGCGAGTACTCGATCGCGTGCTGGCCAAGTGAGTCTCTGGGGGGCTGTTAGCTGCCGCACCTTACCATCTCCTCGATCACTGAGACCTCGTGCTTAAACCCAAAACGATGTTCACAGCTGGCTTGCTTGATGTCAACCTTAATTTGCCGCGTACGAGACGAATCATTTAAATCAGTGTATAAATCTAGAGTAAATATTTAGGAGTTAGCTCGTCTTGTGTCTATAGCTTAGACCTATCTTTCTGAAAGTTTTAAACTTCTTTTCTCATGCTGCATCCTTAAAACCACAAACATAATTAGTGTATCCGCATTTTACTTCATCCTTCCTTATAATAAATGCTTGAATTACTCCCTTTGAGCAGTAAACTTTTTTCAAATAACTTCGTTTTTACTTCCCTTTCTCTTGTTTTGAAATATTAGGTATTCTAGTTAGTATCCCTGCTTTAATGAGTTATTTTATCAACTCTGAGGGAATCATATTGACTATCTGGTCTGAGTTTGAATCTTTAAAAGTCAAATAAAATTGTATACTTTTCAATGAATATCGATATCTTCGCCGTTTTTATCTATCGTAATGAAGTGTCGTAGAAGTTGCAAGTCATTTCATTATTTGTTACTCAATATGAAATCTATAGAATTAGAGCTACAGTGAGAGACCAACCGCCCGGACTGTGTGAAACAATGGAGGGTTAGTTTATAGTGAGATGAGAGGACACGTGAAGGGTCCTTTTGGGCGCTACAACTCGGCAAATGACTTCCTATAGACTAGGCGCGGGCTATTCAGAAATAACTAGAGACCAGGGATAGAACGAACGATCGGACCACATTCTAATCTCGGCTGCGGGTTGAACAGAGTTTGATGATTGTGATCTCAGATGTTCCAATTCTCTTTTTAAGACAGCGGTGCTATAAAGATCGCCTAAGAAGTGTACGCTCGCGCTGTTCGGGCCAAGTCATCTAGTGTGATGACGGAACAACAGTTGTTACGATTTCGGCGATGGTTTCAACTCTGTGTAGCCCTTAGGAAACCTCATGCTAATTTAATTATTTACTTTTACTTCTTCCTACACCTTTCTATTATGACAGTTTTTGTTCGTTCCGCTTAGATTACTTTATATTTGATAGTTATTTGTTCAAAAATAGCGACTGTTTCTACGTTAGATCGAACTATAAGCAGGATTTTAATTTCTTGGATTTGAAATAATAATTGCTTAGAATAAAGTAATGCATTCATTAATTATTTATAATTGGTTCCTGCAAATATTTTTCCATGCCCTACAGTAACTAACTTCTGAAGCCTAACTGAAGGTCCAGCGTGGGTGTCACTAATTTTCCCAATTGTTTCCAGATACACCTATACCAATCATACAGATTCCTTACAAATTCCTTCCATCTGTATTTCTAACTAGTAAGCTTAAAATAGAATACCCACTGACATTTTTCTTATTAATGTAACATACTTTCGTTCACCAAGGTTGTATTTTATTTATTTTTTCGTCGTGAATTATTTCATACTTCTAGTCCTTTTATTTGGCTTAATGTATTCCAGTATTCTTCAGTTGAATTTCATTCAGTTTTACAGCCGTTACAATTTTTTAATTTTTTATTTCATACCAGGTTTTATATCATCTACTTCCGTTTCTTTTTGTTTCCCTACAGTTTTTCTTCATATAATAATGTAATATAATTGATGTTTCGCTGTTTCTCTTGAATGTTTTCTGGTATACATTCTCCATTCATCATATCCAACTGCTAGTCTGTAATATCTCAAAGCCCGCATTGTCTTAACGTTTCAATAAAAGTCTGTTTTGATCATTTTTTATCATCGGTTCATCATGTCTGTAACATCCACTACACCGTTCTGACGACGTAACGGCCCATTGGTTTTCCAAGGACGGGCAGCGACCTACAGAAAAGAGCAGGTATCCTATTATGACTTTTTTATACCTGTTCGTGCGATGACAGTTGTGGAAGAGATTGCATTATCTGTCGCAAACGAGCTAACGGTGTTTAAAAGACAACGACTTTATGTTACGATGGAAATAACATTCCCAAAAAAAAATCTTGCTTTATCTCAAGGCGCCATTAATAAATCCAAATGTAAAGAGTGTATTATTGATTTAAGTAGCTAGACGGAATATTTATATTATTTCACGTACTTCTATGTAAATGAATTTAGAGAAACCGTATGGATGGGGAATGTAATTTTGTATCTAATTTAATTTCATCGTAACATGAGATACCATTTTCTTGTTTGTGTATTTAGAGGGTGAATGGCCGAAATAAACAAATCGATGATTGGAAAGGGTAGAGTCAAACGCAGATGAAGATGACATTGCCATAACGTCGAAAAGATCCTGAGAAATGAAATGATTTATATTATCTGTCATGATATATTTCAATTATTAACATTAGATGCAGTGTTATGTATAATATCTACCTTTTTTGCTAATTTTGGTGAATTATAAAATAATAAAGAAATTTATCTATTAAGCCATAATTAATGGAAACATACAATAGAAGAAGGAAGGATGGTATATTAAAATACCGAAGTTTTCAGGATTTTCTTATGTAAAACACAATAAGCAGAATATCTATTGTGGCGGTATTAAAGTATATTTGCATTTCTAAGCAGATTTCTGATCAATGAGTTCATTACTTAGAGTACGTTTTCGTGAACTCTGCGCTTTGTAAATATTTCTGGAAGGGAATTTTCTTAAGAGAGTAGAGAGTGAATAGATGTGGAATATATCAATAGTGCTGTTTCTCTGTTTACATTTTATCTATTTTTTCTTCTGATCGTAATTGAAAGGTGTTCAAATAATTTTTTTAAGAAGTTGTCGAGAGTGCCGGCTCTAGTTTAAATTAGTACAGAGTGTACTTATACATGAATTTTGTACAATTTCTTTCACTTTAGACATAAAATTGTAACTGTCCTTCGTCTTATTTTCGATATGTACTTGGTTAATTAAATAACGCCTGTTAAAAAATGTTTTTGATGAATTATTTATTCCAGAACGTATCTCTCCCTTTTGATGGAGGCCATAATCAGTTGAGAATTTGTATTATTGGTTATTCATCGGTCTGGGGCAGCACTTTAGCCTACTCAGAAACCTGGTTTTATTTCTGTATTTCGCACCTAGGGTGGTGATGTAACGGTTAGCGTTCTGGCCTCACACTCGGGAGGACGCCGGTTCGAATTCCCGTCCACGCATCCAGATTTGGGTTTTCCAAATGCCGGGATGCTTCCTTCAAAAGTCCATGGCCGAATTCCTTCCCATTCCGTGCCCACCATCCTTTCCAGTCTCTAAACACCTCGCTGTTAAAAGACGTTAAGCAGTTAAAAAAATGTATTTCGCTGTGTACTTTTTGTAATATTAATTCGTCTAAGTTATTTACTATACTTGTATGATTATTCTGAGAGGATACGGAAAGCACCAGCTCGGTTAGATCCACGATTTCGTAATGCCAGAAGCGCTAGAGCGAACTGTTATCGTTTATTGAAACCTCTCAGTTTATTGTTACATACCGTTCTTCTTGCTTATAACTACGTGTGCTCTGCTTGGTGAGAATCCGCAATGGTATTCTGAAAGGCCATGAATATTAATACTGCAGTTACTATTGATATTCGAATAATACTCATCTCAAACACATTAGAATTTCATGTCCCATTCTTTTTGTTTGTTAAAGCAAACATGTTGTTTTGCGTAAAATTCTCATATTAAAGACTTTTAGTGATAAATCCTGCGAAATAAGAGAAACTGACTGCGTTGATTGGGTAACCATTTAAGCAGGAGTTTTCATCAGGAATAAAAGAAGCAATGTTACTTCGATAAAACAGCAATCAACTTTTATTTTTAGACGGATTATCAATATTATTATCTATGAACTGGATAACTGGAATTCACAGCATACATATTCTCTCATGTGCTTTACCATAGAGGATTTTAACTTGCTTACAGGAAGCTCGCCGGTGCGCAATTACGATACAAGAAACAAAAATAACTAATACGATTTTTTTTTCCTGCTTTACGTCTCTCTGACAGCGAGGTCTTTAGAGACGGGAAAGGATGAAGGGTAAGGAATGGGAAGGAATTCGGCCATGGCCTTTTAGAAGGAAGCATCCCAGCATTTGCCTGGAGTGATTTGGGAAACCATGGAAAACCCAAATCTGGATGCCCGGACGGGGATTCGAACCACCGTCCTCCCAAATGCGAGGCCAGAACAACTAATACGAAACACGAATGTTATTGCCATTAGTGCAAGTGGGAGTTAATTATTGTGAGATGCATGTGTTTATTATACTTCCTAAAAGTATAAAACAATTTTATAGATAGTAAATATGTAATTAATGAAAAACTGAAAGTATATCTTTCTGGAAACTCGTACTCCATACAAAAATTTGTACAAAAGAATTAACTGTATCCTAAATGATTAAATCTTATAAGATTTTACATAATTTAGTTATACAAATTATTTTTTAAATCTCTCTGAATTTTTTATTTGTTACATATAATACTTTTTCTTATTTATCTTATATATAATATTAACTAAGACATGTTCCGCATCCCAGATTTCCTGACCCCTCCCGCCCCCCCCCCCCCCCCGCCAGGGATTTATGGAATAAATCTAATAAATAAATAATAAAAATAGTTGAAATTGCTTCTTGTCTCTTGGAAAATGTTAGCAGTAGTTATTGTTGCAGACGATATGAGCTCTGTATGTATCGGACGTTGCACAACGCTACTATGTATGTAAAAGAAAAGTTGATGCATGTGTAATTTTGAGGTCATCATGTATCTTAAACATTCCCACTAATTTAATGAAATATGGAAGAAGTTAGTTCGAAATTTCATTTCAATACTTTTAAAGATATTATTTTGTGAATTAGCAATTTAGAAGTAAGTAATTACAAACTGATTTTTTACAGTATACAATCAGAATGAATCGTAGCACTTATACAATGCCAGAATGTTCGTTGGGTGACTTTCAACAGATCATAGGACTATGTAGTATTTTTAAATTCACCAACATGTCTAACGATGTCTTTTTTCGGAGTTGTGAAAATGAATTCTAGTTACGGTTGATTAACTAAAAGCCATAACGCGTTGCAGTAGGTTTTGTTCTGCAGGAAGCGATTTTGGGTTCCGAGTGCATATCACGTATATAACAAGAACAAATGGAAGCTTAAACTTCATTACATCCTCGACAAGTTTGGTTGGTCAATGAAAATGATAACCACAACGCAATTTGCAGCTTTGTTTATTTTGTCTGCAGTCCGCTCTGCTGCTGATGAACATGCGCTGATTAAGTTAACCTAGTGAATTAATACAGTCTCTGAATTTATCCTCTTCCGCAATGACCCATTTTGTTGTTATGAATCAAGAACAGAAACCCCTACCCAATTTTAAATTGTTTTTATACCTGGCAGCACCAACAAAATACAGGACCTTTTTTAAAATTCATCAGTGATTTTTCTTGTAAGTTAATTCTTCTTATACAGGGTCTATGATCAGAGAAAAACAATAAGCCCTCTAAATCACTATCTATCAATGTTTTCAGGTTTACTTCTCTTCATGAATTTTTCTAGGTCTCCGTAAATTTTCAAGAAATACTGGTAAACTATACGTTGGCATCTGAGGGGGTTTACGTTGCATGAGTGTAAACTAATGAGTAAAGTAATAATCAGTTATGAAGTATAATTCGCATTTGGTGTGATTAATCTTTATGGGATCGAGTACAGGAACTTCATATTCGTGTTAAACATTGTTGCTGAGATGGCAACAGATAATCATTCAGATTTTGATTACCCAGAAGGTGTATTAAACTCTATATTCTTGGCGAATGTGTATCAACCTATACACCGTCTTTTTTTTCTAAAGGGATGTCCTAACGCCAAAAGTTCAAAAATAATAATAACAAAATTACTCGTACGACTTTTAACTCCAAGATTTGAACCTATGATTTCTATTTCTTCATCTTCCAACTATATTCTACCATTTAAATTCCTAAATTTAATTTATTAATTTTTTTCTACACCTCCGAAAATAAGCGGGAATTTTCGAAGTAACACATCTCTCACAACAGTACTGGAAGAACTTCTCGATACCTTTGATTAGTTTCGTAAGCTCATGAGAGAATGAATTTATGTGCCATGCAATACAAGTACTGTATATCAAATGTTGTAATTGACATAATGTTTTCACCAGTGAAAAATAAAGATTACCGCAAAAATTTTCAATATTAGCGGCCACAAATAAGTGCCTTCATGTGGGGCACCTGTATGACACTTTCATTCTTACAAAAAAGTTTAACGTTCTACCACTGAGTTGTATTTCAGAACTTTTGCAAAGTGGGAGGTGAAAACAGAAGTAAAATTTCAGTAATTCAATACTGAAATTAAAAATAATGGAGAACGCTATTTAGCAATAATCATTCATGAACAGGTTTTCTATTAACATTACAACATAAAACAAAAATATAAATATGAATCTAATATGTAGAAGTAATTTATTCCATTGGCAATATTTTACGTTGTTTCTTCAAACTGCTTCAACAGCAAATTTGACTAATTATTTTATATTCTCAGTCAGGACCCTTAGTCTTTTTGTTTAATACGTTACCTGGATGGTAATGCTATTTTATAAAATCAGGTATGGTTTTACAATGTTGATTCACCATCCCACTGCAGCTTAACTTTTTATGTAATCTGGCTATTGTGCGCTCATAAACCCATTCCCTCTTGTAGTGCACGGGAAAAGGAAGAGTCATTGGTGGAATATTAATGCTTGTGGACGCGTAGTAATGTGTGACGGGGCAGGATTGGTGTCGGTAGTTGAGGATTTTTGACGGTGCAGAATTATAAAGATTTAGTTCCATTATTAGTTTTAAGCACGGATGTTGGACTAGCCCACGATCTGCCCCTTATTTTAAACGACAGTGGCAATGTGGTTAAAGATTAAATTGTTGGGTCCTGTACGGACTTTCCTCAAAAATTTTGGGCAGTGTGGCTTAACTTTTAAGATGGATGGGTGGCCCTTTTGCATTCACTAATTCAAGATCAATGATCATTTTTTTTGTTTTAGTATTTATTGCTTTACATATTTAAATCTGGTTGACCTTTTTATAGCCATCCAGACCTTGTTTCTTGAATCGTAAGTTTTACCACCTCTTTACATTCAATGTTTTATTGCCATACTTTACCGTCGATCATACAATCACCATTGACGTTTTTAATTTGCTGCGTTGCCACTTGAGTAATTTAAAAAATAAAATTAAAAAAAAGCATTATCTTCCTCATTTACATACTGACCATTGCACTAATTGCCATCCCGGGTATCCGTGTGGGGATTATCACAGCTAATCGCTTTATCGTCAAAACTATGTCAATAAAACCGTAAACAGAAAAAAATTTAATACAATGTGTGGGCGATTGGCTTTGAAAATACATTCGTCATAACGTACGAAATATATTTTGTGTGTTATGTGGTAAACTTGTTCCAATTAGAATCTGCTGGTCATCTGAATAAACTGCGTAATTTCGCGGTGTTATTTTCAGGTATTCAAAGTAGCTTCGCAATTCATCAAATTTAATTTGTTAAAAATTTAATTTTAAGTTTGCAGGTCCATTAATTCAAGTTGTAAGGTGTATTTTACTGTAGAATCAAGATCATTATTGCGATCATATTTGCGTAAATACATAATAATAAAGTGCAATGTTATCTAGTTATATAGTACGGAAGAAATGGGTATTAATGGAAGCCGTTGATACGAAATGATAATGCTAATTACGAAAAGGTTTCGAGAAATAGAAGACTAAAAATAATTAAATCAATCATCGTTGAGCACATTAATGATTGTATATGAAATCTAAAAAGTCTGCGGCGAAAGTAAAATGTTTATATGCAGGGGCCTAATCTGTAAATTTTGGATGACAATAAAATATTATTCATAGCGAAAGGCAATAAAGATAAGAACAATTAGTTAACCTTAATCCTATTATATAAAACGCTAACGTGGCGTCTGCGTGCGTCGTCTATAGCTGCTTCACCTATTGGCTAAAGAACGGCCAATCATCAACCACCATATTACATTCGTACCACCATCTTGCTTTTCGTTTATTTATAGCTAGATGCAGAAATTTATATAAGGAGAAGAAGATTCAATATTTACGCTATTTGTATCAGTTAGACGCAGAAATTCATGTAAGGAGAAGGGATTCAATATTGACGCTATTTTATCTGTATCAGTTATCAAAACTAGGTTAAACCATAACCTAAGAATTTTTTTGGCAGACGATAAGACACAATGAAGTTTATTAAAAACTAAGAGAAACGTACGTAATCGCGCAATGTATCAGTCAAATAAATAACAGTTATCAGTTTTCGAAATTATAAAAATTCATTTATTTAAATAAAATATAACCAAATATTCTGATAATCTAAACAGAAAGATATATATCACGAAAGATATAACTAAAAATGATTTCAATTTATAATTCGCAATTCAACAAAGATATTCTTGCAGCCAAATAGCGGCGAGCAGAGATAGAAAATTAATGCGAGGCAATCATACGTTACTAAGCTCTGTTACTAAGTTACAGTTGGTACGTTCGTTTAAATTTACATGTTGCTTTTTGTTTATTTATGACAACTAGATGCAAAAATTAATGCAAGGAGAAGAGTATTCCATGTTTGCGTTATTTTATCTGTACCAGTTATAAGAACGAGGTTAAAACATAACCTAAGAATGTTTTTGGCAGATGATAAACAATGAAGTTAATTAAAAACTCGAAAAAAGTTTACACCATATTTACGAATCATGAAATGTATCACCGAGATAAATGACCGTTATCCGTTTTTGATATTATACTTTCCGTCATTAAAGTAAAATATATTTTTTAAATAAATCATAGTCAAATACTCCAATAATCTAACCACAGTATGGTACTCATATCACGATGATTTAATTAAAAATGGTCGATATTCGCTTTTTCATGCAATCTTTTCCAGAATAAATTCAGACTACCACCATAGGTGCTGCCTGTCGTTATTCATATGAGGGTAATAAAAGCTATGATTTTTGAATGCAATGTTAATGTAGATTGGGGCTAAGTTGACCAGAATCGCAACTGACACATTTTGTTACAGCATAATTCGCTCTGAAATGAATTTTACAAATCATTTAAACTGTTTTCATAAGCGCCATGTTACTGGAAGTAATATTTATTACGGGGGAAAGAAGTTTCATATTTATCGTGCTGAATTGTGCCTGGACCAGGAATAAAACTGATATTACATTGACAGCAAAAGTTTTAGTGGGATTCCTAATTTGTTTTCAATTTTATTGGTTCTATACTTCCATCGTCAATAATTCAGTAGAAGTTACTACTGTATCGCTATGTGAACTGCAAATGAAATATATAGAACATTACAAAATCCAGACCATTAGCATTATGTAATAACAATTCGATATAATTAACCAACTAAAAAAAATGAACTGCCAGGATATTGCATTCAAACCGTCATTTTTGACGGGCTCGAAGCTAGTAGAGATATAAGACATTAAAACAAATTGTAATATTAATGTAACAAACAAAGCCTGGATGAGTAATTGAAGAGAAATATATTAGGTAGTTAATTAACAGTATTGAGATTTCAGGTTTTGAATGGTTGCTCATACATTAGATATTGAAGGGCATATATAAAGAATTAAGTTAACTGGATAGTATCTGGTAAGTGGAAAAACGTGTAAAGATTAAATAAAGCAGATATCGTAAGCGTGTGCATGGACAGCAGTTCCATGTACGAAATTCATTGTCGGTATATTTCACTGGTGGCGACATACGACGTACGGATAAAAGCAAATGCTTTCAAAGTAAAGCATTACCAAATTATCTCTGCTATACTTGTTCTCATTTGGTGACAGTCGTAGTTAATGGAGCTATATTGAGTTCAATAGTGTAGTAGAAAACTGATAAATTGTCAGATTATTGTTTTTTGTTTACAATTTTCGCACATACAGTAATAATTACTCTTCCAAACGATTTAACACTTGTAAAACAAAATGTAATAGCAAACTGCTAAAGTGCTAAAAATCTTGAGATACCTCTTAATACTGTGTGGGACCTCCTTTTGCCCGGCGAACTGTAGTAGCCCTGCGTCGAAAGTTCTTTGAAGAAATATTCAACCACAAGTTTAAAAGCCCGAAATAAGATTAAGGGTGTCACCTATGGTGATAATAAGAGTTTGATCTGTAAAAGTTTCTACAAAAACAAATAATAATTAATTGTTATTTTTGTGCTGATATGCTGTACATGAAAATAACTTTATCTAGGATGTTTTTAAATGTTTGATTTTGAACGACGGAAATGTTTATGATTATGAAACTTTTTAAGTATAATTTGAAAAAAGAATAAATATTATTTATTTTATTGATGTATATACCGTTATTATACACGTTTCGTGTAAACGTCCTTTGAGTTTTAACAAATTTCTCTGTTTGTTATAGTCTGTCAAAAATAAAAAATAAACCTTAGTTTGTGTTGTCCAGTAATTGCAACAAAAATACAGCCTAAACATGGGATGCTCTTCTCCTTACACGAGTTTCTGCATCTAATAGTCGTTAATAAACAAAAAGCAACATGTAAATTTAACGTTATATTATACTAGGCTTTGTCCGGTGTAATTGGGATTGATTTACCAATAGAATATTTTTATATGTCCAATGTGAAACATGTGTTCCAAGTTTCATTAATTTGGTACCAGCCATTTCAAGAAGTAAACTAAACATCGATAGACCCAAGCAATTCCCAGAACGGTGTGAATTGGATGCTGCTGTACTTATGTTAGTTTTCATTCTCGTCCAGGCTGCATTTCAACCTAATCATAATATGGGTTCAAGTTCCCGCTAGAAAAACAACACATGTACCATCCGCGCATTAATACATATTACATACATTAATCTGTATCTGGAATATAATGTTTTCCGGCATCACGCAGAAAATACAGATTTTTAATGGGTCTTGGGATAAAGTTATAATCTCACGTACATGTTAAGACATTAGGACAAATTTACTTAATGATTTTTCTGCCAAATTTTAAAATTAGCTTTATTGATTTTGAAAGGATTTAAAGCTGTGGCTTTCTATAAAGAACATTGGAAATTAAAAAGGGGGGGGGGGTAAAGGGTTAAACTTTTGTAGCCAAATTAACACATTATTCTTCTGTTTGATTTGAAGTATACATGCGCAACGTTCCATTGATATCGGATAATAACTGTGAGTAAAGAATACTGGAGAAAATTGAGGGGGAGTAAAATGAGAGAGTAGTTTGATTTTTACAAAACTAATAAGGAAAGTATTTTTCTCTTTGTTTTAAAGTCTATGTGTGCAAACATTCTTCAAAATCGGATAGAAACTGTGGCTTTTAGATTTTTTTTGGTCAGAAATATTCTCCATGATAAAATACATACATGTGCCAACTTTCATGGAGATCGGTCAAATGGTGTTGATTGTAACTTTGTATTAAGGGGTGGGGGATGGAAAGGGGAAGAGGGGTTGATTTTTTCGAATCACTTTGGATTTTTCTCTTTATTTTAAAGTATACGTGTGAGAAGTTCCATCGAAATCGGATAAAAACTGTGGGTTTACATAATATTTAAGTGGTGTAAAGGGATCGAGGGGTTTAGGATTTTTTTGGACAAAAACCTTCTTCACGAAACAATACATATCTTTGTCAACGTTCACAGTGATCGTTGAAATGGTGTCGACTGTAGCTTTGTATAAAGGACATTGATAAAAAATTGAGGAGGTAGAAAGAGGGTGAGGGGTTGGGGTTTTGCAAATGCAATTTTAACAGAATTTTTCTATTCATTTTGAAGTATATGAGTGCAAAGTTCTATCGAAATCGGATAGTAAATATAGATTTGTACAAAAATTAAGGGTTGTAAAGGGGGAGAGGTAGTGGTTTTGGAATATTTTTTTTTTTGTTCATAATGCTTCCCTATGTAACAATACACGTATTTGCCAACTTTCATGTTGATCGGTCAAACGGTGTTGGCGTCTATTAATCTCGGATAAACCAACATCCACTTTTACATCGTCCATCCGTCCGTCTGTCTGAAGCTTTATTTACTATAATATTATCCTGGAGTCACTTTCGATATTTGTATAAAAGGCCTAATGCGCGGGGTTAAAATATCTGGAATTTCGAGCAAAAATTATATTCATCCACTTCGTAATAGAATCAAATGCTGTCGCAATTTATAACTCATGTTGATAATATGAAAACTCAGTCAAAATCGACTTAGAAATTTTCAGTAAATGTTAGAATATTCGTAAAATAAATCTGTCGTAACGTTTTTAGTCATACCTTAAATTTTAACTTAGATTCAAAGGTTAAAATTCTGAAAATTCATTCAAAATCTGGGGATTCTACATAATCCGAGCCACTTAAATTTGATAAATTTTATGGTCGATTCGTATATATCTGAGACAAATCGAAAGAAAATAATAAAGTTTTTTGATATCTCACTTAGTTCTCGAGATATCGTATGTCGTAACTGAGAAGGTTAAGTTGAAAAGCAGCCAAGAAAAATTTCGCAAACGCCATATTTGATCATGAATTCTCCTGTAACTCGACTAGACAAATTGAAAGTAAACAATACCATTGTTGATACCTCTCTTATTTCTCGAGATATCGTATCTCAAAATTGAGTCTGTTAGGTTAACATGCTGCCTGGATCAGAAAAAAAATCCACGAACGCCCTATTTGATGAATTCTTCTGTAACTCGACGAGACAAATCGAAAGAAAAGAATACAATTTTTTGATATCTCTCTTAGCTCTCGAGACATCGTATCTCAAAACTGAGGGGGTTATTTTGACATGCTGCCTGGACCAGAAAAAATTTGCAATGGGAATTACACAATTAACATGCACAATAAGTGTTTTTTCTTCTTCTTAGTTGTGGCGGTTAGGCTGAAATATGGCCTGGATCAGAAGAAAAATGTCACCAAAAGCATAAAGAATAGTGTGCATGTAAATAAACTTCAACCCACCCTTTTCTTGATAGGTGTCGGGTGAATCTAGGTTTGATTTAATTCCGAAAAAGATTGGCGTGAATTTTATAAAACTTTGTACACATGTTTCTCATTGCGTTATGAAAATAGTCAACTGTACCCGGCAACGCCGGGAACTCTGCTAGTATATATTATCTTTGCCTCGCATTGTAATTTTTATCTCAGCTACACATCATACAATTGAATTTTAGCTGACGTCGCAGTTACACTTTTTTTGTAGTGTAAGTGCAAAAAAAATCAAAGTCAATTATTTATTTAAAATTTGCACTTCTTTTTACATTATAGGCGCAAATAAAATCAATGCAGTTATTCATTTGAAATTTCCTGGTTAGCCAAGCTGTGTTCTGATGGCGGCCAGTAAAATTAACATTTCGAGTATCATCAATCAGGTAATGTTTCCGAGTTGTCAGGTTAAAGTGGATGCTTAACCTACAACCAACCATAATACACAGCGCAGAATGTTAGCACGAACTGACCTTTAGATCATGTCCCAGATATCTTCGACTGTATTCTTGCCACCCCATCTGGGTATCCAAATCATTCACTGGAATTGTCCATAAAGTTCCCCAAACCAATCGTGAACGATTTTGGCACCGTGGCATGTAGGCGTCACGGAAAGTTCATCGTTATTTGAGAACATGAAGGTTATTAGTGGCTGCGAGTGGTTTCCAAGTAGCTGAACATAACCATTCCCAGTGTATGGTCGATTCAGTTTGACCTGAGGTCAATAAACACAGGATGAAACCATCACCTCTTTGCACAGTACCTTCCTAACAATCTTGGTCTATTATCTCGTGGGATCTGCGCCACAATCTAACCCTACTATCAGTCTCATCAATTAATATCTTGACTCCTCTGTCCACACAATCTTTTTTCAGTCGTCCTGGATGCAGCTAATATGTTCACTAGCATAAGAGAGAAGCTACAGCCGATGCCGTTATGTTAGCAGAGACACTCGCATCGGTCTTCCGCTGCCATGTCCCATCAAAATTACATTTCGTTGCACTGTCCTCACAGACAGGAGGGTCGTACTTTCCACATTGAGTGCTCCTGTTCTTTGACTCGGTGTGACCTCAACGCTTGCCGACTATTCCGCTGTCGAAAATGGGAGTACATGCCGAAAATTACATATTCACAGCACACTCTTTACACTGTAGATCGAGGAATATTGATCCCACGAACTATTCCCATCATGAAACTTGTCACATGACTTGTGAGAATTCAAATGAAAGCTCCGACACTGCTGCGGATATTTACACGTTTCTCCGCGGTGCTATATTTGCATATTCCTTTAGGCTGACTTTTGGGACTTCAAAGTATATTACGTTAAGTCTTATTTGGCAGACGAAATTATGATCGTCCACCTGTGTGGCAATTGCAAGAGACACACAAAGAACAAGTGAGAAATATTTCGCGCAGTTAAAAGGAACTGACTCATGTAGATATTTTGCTGTAACTATCACGAATACTGCTACAAGCAAAATAACTTTTTTTAATATTTCGTTTTTACTCACTGTTCGTAATCTGACCACCGTAAAATTCATTTCTCGAATGTAGCCCCGGGAGAATTCTCTGATAGGCAAAGTATTACAAAAAGAACCTTGCTTTAATTACTTACCCCGGTTTCTGTACGGTAGCTTTGGATTTTCCACGCAGAGGGCAAGTGGTTTGTCTGACGTCGTAGAATTAAAGGAAATTCAAGTTTAATGCAATGTTTGTGCAGTGTGTCTACGACCTGATGAAAAGTACATTTGCTTCAACAAATGAATTTCGCTGATTAAATTCCTGATACCGTCTCCCACCAGTGGTCAGATATATTAGCTGCCTAAATGCAAGACAAAAATTTCATTACGCTCAAAGAACTGCAATTTATTTCTATTAATTAAAATTTCTTGATATTTGCTGCTACTTGGATGAGGTAGCTTCTGTATTTACGTATTTAACAGTTACATATTTCTATCGATATATAAATTACAAGAAAATTTTATCAAAATAACCTTTGTATTTGTTGTGAATTAAGTCTTGTAATAATTACGAAGGTCTTATTTTTCATTTATTACTGTTGTTTTTACAATTACAAAAATCTGCTGATTTACGTTTTTGGTATTATGTAAGGCAATGCTTTCACTGGGCTGAATAGAATCAGCAAAGAAGACATAATATAAACATTAAATAATGACCCTGACGGACATTTATTCGTAAATTTGTTTCAGTCTTGACTTAGATACCGAAAAATATCAAAACAAGTCAATCAGTTTTCAGAAGTCTTCTGAATAGCTAGGTCTTTATTGTTGAACTTTTGAAGTAAAATGCATTTTTTTTTTTAAATCGTAGCTAAATACTATGATAATCCAAGCAGAGTAAGGTACTCATATCACGGAAATAATTCTTATTCGTTTATCCTTTTCCAGAATAAATTCCTACTACCATCATAGATGATACCTTTAGTTTTTAATACACGTAGTAATGCGTATGCGTTGCTTGGGGTATGCATCATTCGCGGTAACGTGATAGTGTTGCCTGTATAACTGATACCTTTCCTCGAAGATGCTGAAGTTCTTTAAACAGCCGCCAAGCTATTAGTTTACCTTGTAATAGCTAACAGGTCATACGAATTTGAATTATATTCTGAAAGTTTGCTGAAGTTGACACTGGTATCAGATTACACTATAGAAAACATTTAAGGCAATATCGAACTTGGAAATCATATATGAAGATGCAGATTATCCTCCAAATCATAACACTGTAAGGAAGTGTCCACGCTGGTAAACATACTTATATTTGCACCCCAAACTTCAAACTAAGCTAAGTGATAGTTTTAATCGCTGCTACTATTGACTTCTATACACATCATAACAAAGGTTCTTGACACAGAATTTCAAAATGAAGTTCTTCTCTTCTAAATCCTGTATTAGAGCCCGCAAACTATTTCCGAGGCAAGGTAAGCAAACAGTTGGTAGTTACATTTTGAAATTTACCCTCGCGGAGCAACGCGTAATGCTATTTCAAAACTGCCTGCTTAAAAACTGTTCCAGACTGCCTCTCAAGACTGCTTGCTTAAAAACTATTCGAGAATGCCCGCGCCGGTTGGCTTTTTATAGCCTTGGCTAATCTATTGCTGAATTTTCATGGAACAAAGGTATATTCCCGTACCAAAATCCCCCATTCCTGTGGAACACTAATTTTACTCGGATTTTCCTTAAATTTTAATTTGTTATAGTTTAATTTATTCCCAATATTTTTTGTCATGACAAATTTTTTCGTAATTTTTCTGGTTTAAGAGCTATTAATTTCTAAAAGTCACAAATGGTGATGCCATCACATGTCGACACTAAAACCCATTTTTCTCCCTTTAAGTATGGAATCACTGCTAAACTGTTATATTATATTATTATTAAATTAATTTTTATCTCTTATTTAAGCCTACTTTTATCTTCCTAGCTCTTTTATTTAAAAAGATCGAATTATTTAGATTTGAAATATCTCCTTCAACAAATTTTAAAAGCACACAAAAACCACCTTAAAGTGATCATCATTCTCTGCTTCCTTAATGGAGTTGAATGCAACAAAATTCATTATGACTAAAAAACAACCTTATTTTGGTAATATGTCTTCCAAAAAATGGTTTAGAATTCATTTAAAAAGTGCTTTCTTGCTAAGAAAATTGTTATAAATGTTCTTTACTATACAACTATATGAGATTTGCCCCTTCCTAAATGGTTTTAGCAAGATAATGGACATATAACAAGGTTATGTTCTGAGATGAAAAGTGCTTTACTATTGAAAATGATTTTAAAAGTTATTCGCTATATGCATTATATGTAACATACCTCCTGTTGAACGGTTTAGGCAAGGTAATAGATATATAACAAAGTTTTAGCTATTAAATGAGAGTGATGTTTACGTTTTTATGTTGATTTAAATCATCAGGGATATGACTATGTATACGCGATGTGAAACTAATTTTATCAATCGCAATTCAACAACGATATTCATGCCGCAAAATAATAGCGATCAGAGATATTAGAGATTCCGGCCTAGACCAAATTTCAGTTTAGTTAAAACTTTCGCTAATGTTGCTGTTTGATCAAAGTGTTTTTATTATGCTTTATTTGCACTGACCACTTTCATTAATGGTCTTTGTTCACCTTCGCTGTACGCGAGTTATTAGGTTTTTTCAGTGGCTATCAGGCAATAAATGTTTCCGAATAGAGTATTCTGACAATTCATGTCTTCGAAGTTGTTGAGCTATTTAATAATCTGGAATCTGTATAATTTCTCCGGCTGTTACAGAAACTGTTACGTTATGAACGTTTTACCAGATTCAATAAAAATCGTGATGCTTTATGGAGGTGATTGGAAAAAAATCCCATTAAAACGTGAGGAGAAGATGCGTTGTTCATTTTCTTGCTTCGAGTCTGAGTCATTGTGAATTTTGTTTACCTGCCATTACCTGTCGTTGAAGAAGCAGCGAAATAGTGAGAGGTAAAGAAGGATTTTACTTTGTAGAAAGATACTTTTTAGCACAACTAATGATGTTGTTATCATTACGCATTTGTCACTAGACTCGAACGCTACCCGTGAAATGGGCTTTACTGTAGTGTATATATAACTCGTAGATGTATAATAATAACATAATTTGTCTTAAAAATGTGATAATGTCTCTCGAATCGCAAATACGAACAAAAATTAATATTTATGAACTTTTTCTTATGATCTACGATATCGTGTTCACAGCATCAACGATGTTTTTAAGAATGATTGGTACGAAATATAGGCCCTACTTGTAAGCATGCGTTACTGCAAATTTTCGTATCCACTCGCTATGAAGTCAAGTTATTAATAAAAACTTCTTGTAAAAATTGGATCTAACTTTAAGGTTTAAGAACTGTGGATGTTAAGTCGAAATTTAATCAGATAAATAATCCCTAATCACAAACCAATTAAAAACTTCACAAAAATCAGACAGAACATGACGAAAATTTCTGTTTCCAGTCAATATATATTTATTGAAAAAATGTCCTTTTACCGTAGTAAAGTGTGTGTAAGGTAGAGACTCAAATAATCAGGAGAGAAGTTTTTTCCATTAATTGCACTCAAGTTTTGAACATACAATTAGCAAATACAATTTAGTAAAAAAAAACTAAGACACGTGAAAAGAAAAATGAGTAATAATTTATTTTAGTATGATCTACTGTACAAGAGAATTGATGAAAACAGATTAACACTTCTGTATTAACTGTGGGCAACCCACTACATGGAATGAGGCAGCCTGTAGTGAAGATATTCCATTGCTTGGGTGTACGCAGCATTACAAGAAGAAGGGTAACGAATACAAAAGCGGAACTCGTATCTTATATTCACTCGCTGCCATAAGACTGGTCCAGGACTTTCTGGAAAAACGCCTTCGCGATATCTGTAACAGCAATGACGTCTCAAAGAAGCGGCCCGGTGATATCCTGTTCGTTGAGATCGCTACAGTCTGACAAACGTCTGAAATATGAGAAGTCGGTTCACAAACAATTCATGCAAGCAATCAGTGCTTACTTGTTTTTTTTTTTTGCTGTCGTCAGTCTATCGACTGGTTTGATGCAATTCTCCATCCCTTCCTATCCTTTGCTAACCTCTTCATTTCTACATACCCCTTACAGCCTACGTCTTCAATTATCTGCTTCATATATTCTAATCTATGTCTTCCTCTACAGTTCTTACCTTCGAATATTCCCTCCACTAACAAATTAACCAATCCTGCATGTCTCAAAATATGACCTACCAGCCTGTCTCTTCTTCCACAAACTTCTCTTCTCCCCCATCATTTCCAAAACTCGTTCATTACTTACTTTGCCTGTCCACTTAATTTTCAGCATTCTTCTGTACCACCACATTTCAAATGCTTCAATTTTCTTTATTTCCGGTATTCTTAAAGTTCATGTTTCGCTACCATTAAGTGCTGTGCTCCACACAAAGAGTTTTAAAAAGTTCTTACTAATTCCTAGATCAATATTTGAAACTAAAATATTTCTCTTTTTGCTAGTGCTATTCTGCTTTTAATATCATTCCTGCTTCGGCCATCGGTTGTAATTTTACTTCCCAAGTAACAGAATTCTCTTACTTCTCCTATTGCATCCGAACCTATTTTTATATTTAATCCACTAGTATTGGTATCATTTCTGCTACATTTCATCACTTTTGTCTTGCTTTGATTTATATTCTTTCCAAAATCTTCCTTCAGTAATTTGTTTATACCATTCAGTAACTTCTCAATATCCTCAGCCCTCTCTGCTAACAAGACAATGTCGTCAGCAAATCGTAGCATACTGATTCTTTCTCCCTGAAAACTTATGCCACAAGGAAATTTTTCTTTGACTTTCTTCATTGCTTCTTCTACATACAAGTTGAATATTAACGGGGACAGACTACAACCTTGTCTCACACCCCTTTTAACTGATGCATGTCTCTCATGATTCTCTACTTTTCTTATAGCCACCTGATTCTTATATAGTTTATAGAGTATTCTTCTATCTCGGTACTTTAGACCTGACTTCTTTAAAATTTTGAACATCTTGTCCCACCTAACATTATCAAAAGCTTTTTCCCAATCAATAAATGCCACAAAAGTATCTTTGTTTTTCTTGATCCACCCTTCAAGTATGAATCTTAAAGACAGAATTGCTACCAAAACTTATCTACACCTACTATTTCTTCTACTACCCTTTCCATCCTTCTGTATATTATTCTGGTCAGTAATTGTGAAGCATGTGATGTTAGACTAATGGTGCGATAATTCTCACATTTGTCGGCTTGTGATTTCTTTGGAAGTGTGAAGATAATATTTTTTTATTAAAATCAGTTGGAATTACTCCTGTTTCATAACTTCATGATATCACCTTGAATAATCGTCCGATTCCTTCCTCTCCTAGGGATTTAAGAAGTTCTGCAGGGATCTCATCAATTCCAACTGCTTTATTTGCTTTCAAGTCATTCAGAGCTTTATTAAATTCTGTCCTCAAAACAGGATCTCCTAAGTCATCAATGTCGACATCGCCTTCGTTTTCCATTACACTATTGGTCAAGTCGTCCTCAACATACAGATTCTAATGTATTCTTTTCATCGGGTAGCTCTATCTTCTGACCTTAAAAGAGGTTACCCATCGGCAGCTTTAATGTTCATACCTCTTTTCTTCATTTCTCCAAAATTCTGTTTGATCTTTCTATATGCAACATTTACTTTACCTACGACCATTTCCTTTTCTACTTCTTCACATTTTTCTTGTAGCCATTTTTGTTATGCCATTTTGCAATTCCTATTTATTTGATTTCTAAATATCCGGTACTGCTCTCTTGATCCATCAGCTCCAAAATTTCTACTGTGATCCAAGGTTTTTGGGCAGCTCGCTCTCTAAAGCCTTATGTTTCTTTACCAGCTTTCATTATTTCAGTCTTTAATACATTCCATTCATCCTCGGCTGAACTCCTTTCAGAGTTACTTCTTAGACCTAAGTCTAGCATTTCTGCAAATTTTTCTCTTGTGCTAGATCGTTTCAGTTTATTCACTTCCAGTCTGTTTTGTTTATACTGCTTCCTTATTCGCTTAAATTTTAGCCTGCACTTCATTATTATCAAATTATGGTCAGAGTCTATGTCTGCTCCTGGGTACGCTTTACAGTATAGAACTTGATTCCTGAATCGCTGTTTGACCATGATATAATCAGCTGATATCTGCCGGTATCCCCAGGACGTTTCCAGGTGTATATTCTTCTTGCATGGTTCTTAAACAGTGTGTTTGCCACTACTAGCTTATATTTTCACAAAATTCTAACAACCTGCTTCCTCGCTCATTTCTTTCTCCTAGACCAAAACTTCCTACAGTATTCCCCTCTTTTCCTTCTCCCACTATTGCATTCCAATCACCCATGATTATTAGATTTTCCTCCCCCTTCACATATTGGATTAATTCTTCAATTTCAGCGTATATTTTTTCTATTTCTTCGTCATCGTCCTGTGATGTTGGCATATACACTTGTACTAATATGGTTTGGGCGGGCTTAGTTTCTAACCTCATCGAAATAATCCTGTCAGTAATCTGTTCATAATAACTCACCCGTTTCCCTACTTCCTTGTTCATTACAAATCCTACACCAGTGATTCCATTGACAACTTGTGTGCTAATTATCCTGTGTCCCCCAGACCAGAAATCCTGTGCGTCCTTCCACTTAATCTCACTTATACCAACAACATCTAACTTAAGTTGTTCCATCTCCCTTTTTAGATTTTCTAACCTACCAGCCCTATTCAGACTTCTAACATTCCACGCGCCGACTCGTAAATGTTTCTATCCATTTTGATGACTCCTCCCTGAGCAGTCCCCACCCGGAGATCCAATTGGGGGACTATTTTACCTCCGGAATATTTTACCCAGGAAGAAGCCATCATGATATTTGTAATTACATGTCCTCGGGATACCCTTTGGGTCTGTAATGCAGTGGTTTCCCGTTGCCTTCTGCATCCCCATGTCGTTGATCATTTCTGATTCGTCCACCTTTAAGGGCCCTTTCCAATCCCAAGGGCAATAGGGTGCCCTGAACCGCTTCCCGCTCTTCCGCCCTCCTTTCAGAGGCCGTTGGCAAGCAGTGGGTGATTCCTTATACCGGGAATCTTTGAGTCGCCAGAGCCTCGTCCGTGCAAACAGGGTGCACCACGTGAAGGAGAGGTTGACATTTGGTTGGAAAAGGCTAATATAGCCTCTTCCAAACCCTTACGCTTACTTGTATCAGTTGCTTTTAAAATTATACATTAGTGCTATTCATGTGTTAAGTGATTTTTCTAAAACAACAAGAAATACCTTTGAGGTTGCCTATTTAGAATTTTACACTCTCAAAACATTTAACATCAATTCATGAATTACGGAACTAGGTGGGTGTGGGAAATGGGCTTCGGAGCATAAGCTCCACTTGAATTAAATTGCAGTGCTACTATCAATATTTTTGACCAGTTTGTATTTATTCTAGCAAACCTTCTTCTTTATCGGGGAAAAATAAACAAGCATTTAAATATATGATTAAATGTACAACTATTAACACATTAAAACTAATGAATATATGCGACTGAAAGATGAGCAACTCAAATCTCCAGACATACTGCAAACTATAGACTAAATTTTCTGTTATGACAGTATAATGTACAGTTGAACATGTTATCGGAATACAGAGACTGTTGATGATATGAAGTCACCTTAATCGATAATTTCCCACTTCAAATTACAGTAAATCTCCAAATAAGTATTAAGTTTTGATACAAAATCATTCACGGCATCTCGACACACTTCTGCCCGGATAAATGCTATTTAACGTATTTTATTATCTGCCTCATTTTAGCTTGTCTTAATGAATTCCACTGATATTGATCTGTAATATTCACTATCGTTTATTCCTGTACAATCATTTTATGCTGTATTGTTTGCTAAATTGTGTTTTTTATTAATGCCATTATCTTAGCAATAGCAATGTATAGAACCTCAACATTAAATAATTTTGCAATCTCGCTGTAGGAGTTTGGCTCGAAATTGTTTTATTTGAGACTAACTATCTCCGAACATTTTTATAAAAGCTATTCTTTGTTGTTTCTGCAAGTTATTTAAATTGATACAGAGATTAATTGATTTATAGCAAGTTACTAGTAGTTTGAATTAATCGTAGCTGCAAGTAATTTAAACTATCCGTAAATTATTCTAATTCGATAAATAACCATTCGGCACGTCTCAGATTTCAAATTTCACAATATCATTCAAAGCAAATGCCGACCGATATTGTTTCTTCGGAAAAATATGGCCAAATTCCTTCCCATTTCTTGCCCTCAGTCATATCCCCGCTCTAATGACCTCAACGACGACGAAGCGTATAGCTCTAATCTATTAATATAATAAGCCAGCTGTCACGTATGACGTCACCTGTCACGGCATAGCGTCAATCTATGACATAGCCCTATGACGTCACGGTTTTCGTCCAATTTACGATCAGCCTTGATGTCGTAAGTTATAAATGGACGTTATTTAGTAACAGTTCTATTTAGCTAAGCACCAGTAACTAAATTAATTGTCAGAACACTGAAAAAAGTAAATATTTCGTTTAAATTGGCATAATAACTATTAGTTGCTTACATTTGTATAATATTTGTTTGATGTGAAAGTATTCGTTAAAAACTTTGGCTATAGATATGTAAGATAAAACCTTTGAATTTAAAAAGAGCATAAGTATATTATTTTTTTAAAAATAATGATTTGAATTGTTTTTATTAATGTCCTGTTAGTTAAATCATTACTTCGTTTGAACGAAAGCTGTTCCACACTGATCGCAATCTATACAACCTAGACTAAAATTAAATCTAATATTACCTGGCAAGACGTAAGTTGTTCAGATTTTTTTAATGTCCTTTGCTTTTACTGATGACATGTTTCAGCCATTAACTATTAGCCATTCAACCGTTATAATACCGATCTGAATCACGGATAACGTGAAAGGCAGATGTAAGCACCCATGAAAATTTTTGATTAATTTATATCGCGATTCATTATTGACACTAAAATGTGATAAATATATGTATTAATATGCGTGTTACTGAAGTATTTTTTCTCTGGTGGCATGTTAAGTGTAATATATGGTTAGGCGATTCTACGATAACCGTGGCACCGCAATTTGATGATAGATCTTATGCAACTCGACGAAAAAAAATTGAAAGTAGAGAATTAAATTTATTGATATCTCGCTTAGTTCTCGATATATTGTATCTCAAAAGTGAGTAGGTTAGGGTGAGATCTGGTCTGGACCAGAAAAAAAAATTTCTCCAAAACCAATATAACCACAATGTGGAAATGCACTATAGCTGTTTTATTTTCTTCCTGGTGGTTGTTGTCAGATTGATATACAGCCTGGACAAAGGACAAGAAGAAACGCCACCAAAAGCACAAGGAACATTAGCGATAACTGATTTTTAACATAGTATATCTCGAAAACCAACAGAGATATCAAAAAAATTTATTCTTTATTTTCGATTTGTTTCATCGCGTTCTACAAGAATTCATTATCAGATTGTGGCACCACGGTAATGATTGAACTGTCTGTGGTTAGATTGAAATACAACCTGCATCGGGATAGCAACAGAAACATTTTGTTACAGCGCAAGGTAAAAGGTATTACATTATGCTTTATTTTTTGTATTTATTTAAGCAATTTCTAGGAAATGAATTTCCAAAACACTGAAGGAAAAGTACGTATTTCGTTTAAATTGACATATTAATTATCAGTTGCTTTTTTCACTGAAATCATTAGGTTTGAATGAAAGAAGTTCCAAATTGATCACGATCTATGCAGGCTAAACCACAGTTAAAACTAAAACTACATGGCATAACATAAGTTGTTAAGATTTATTTAGCATCCTTCGTTTTCACTGGGGTCATTATTTCAACTGCATGTAAGATATGTAATCCGTTAAAAGATCGATCTTCATCACAGATAATAATAAATAAAGGTATAAGAACTCGTGAAAAATTTGGATCAAGTATATATCGTGAATCATTATGCACTGAATTGCGATACAGGGAATATAATAATTTGCATGTGATTGAAGCTTCGATTTTGTAGCGGCAATACTAGCGAAGATAGTGATTAGACTGAAATTCAAGTTGACAACTGAAACTTTTTGCTACATCACAAGGGACGGAAATTATAGCACATTGAGCTTTATTTTATAACAATTCTGTTTAGGTAAGCAACTAAAAAGAAATTAATTTCCAGAACACTCCGTTTGACGGGCTTTGTGGCTAGTCCAATATTATAATAATCAACAGTGTCAACTATGACGTCACCTGTCACGGCATGCCGTAACTTAACGACATCGTACAATGACGTCACGATTTACGCCATTATTCCTGATAATGCCCGTTATTTAATAACATTTCCAAGCATCCGTGAATAAATTAACTGACAGAGCAATGAAATAAAGTATGTATTGCGTTAAACTCAACATATCAATCATTAGATGCTTATTTCTACATTAAATACTATTAATATATAAAAGCTGCCGATGGGAAACCTCTTTTAAGCTCAGAAGATAAAGCTAACCGATGGAAAGAATACATTGAGAATCTATATGTTGAGGACGACTTGACCAATAGTGTAATGGAAAACGAAGGCGTTGTCGATATTCATGACTTAGGAGATCCTGTTTTGAGGACAGAATTTAATAAAGCTCTGAATGACTTGAAAGCATATAAGGCAGTTGGAATTGACGAGATCCCCGCAGAACTTCTTAAATCCCAAGGAGAGGAAGGAATCTTTTTTTTTTTTTTTTTTTTAAACTGCTTTACGTCTCTTTTAACATCGAGGTCTTTAGAGACGGGAGAGGATGGGGGGCAAGGATGGGGGGGAAGGATGGGGGCAAGGAATGGGAAGGAATTCGGCCATGACCTTTTTAAGGAAGCATCCCGTCATTTGCCTGGAGTGATTTGGGAAACCATGGAAAACCCAAATCTGGATGCCCGGACGGGGATTCGAACCACCGTCCTCCCGAATGCGAGGCGAGAACGCTAACCGTTACACCGCCCCGCTCGGTAGGAAGGAATCGGACGATTATTCAACCTGATATCAAAAAGTTACGAAACAGGAGAAATTCCAATTGATTTTAATAAAAATATCATCTTCACACTTCCAAAGAAAGCACAAGCAAATGTGAGAATTATCGCACCATTAGTCTAACATCACATGCTTCACAATTACTGACCAGAATAATATATAGAAGGACTAGCTGACCCGGTGAACTTCGTATCACCTACATCATGAGATGGCAAGACCTGACATTACAAATCAAAAACTCTTTATTGTCATGACTGTACAGTTGTGTCTCTTTTGTGCACGTCACGGTTTATGCAGTTGTTCTACTACAGACACTTATGTCAACAAATAAGGTGCCTACAATTTTTTGTTTGGTCTGTAATGTAATATGCATTGCCCGTTTTGAAAATAGTGGATCGAGCGGCAGGACAACCAAAGTTCATGGCCTAGTTGTTATAACATTTTGTTACTTTGTGACGAATGTAAAACAATAATAATTTTATTTCGGACGGATATGTTTTAGGAACAAAACCACATTTACATTTCACATACACCCATACGCATACCCTCACACACATTCAGCATACTATATCTAACACTTTCGGTTGGTTCTTAAACGAAATTTGCTAATAATTCAATTGTTATCTACATTAAATACAACACATTTGTACACTTAATCAATTTAAAGCTTTCTGATAAACTATATTTTTTGTCTTTTTTTGCGGTGCGTAAATATATAAAGACGATGGTTGTCCGACGCGCGAACACGCGACGTATAATTGTCCATGCGCGAAACAGGGAAACTCCAAGTTGATTCCGCAAACTTGCAACGACTGGCCTTGCGAATTATTTATTGTAATTGCAAAGGCCAGACACACGGGAAATTGTAGACGCTTAAAATCGAATGGCAAACCCGTTGGAATCATCGGTATACGTGGAATCAAGACATCCTCACCTTTGTATTTTCCCTTGATGATCGTGGCCTCGATCACGTTATTCATTAGCTTTTTCACAGCCAGTCTCGTTCCATTGCACAGTCGAGGTTGATTAATGTTACGCAGCATAATCACAACTGATCCTACTTTTAACTGTAAATTGTGAGGGTGGTAGTCCAGGCAATTCTAGTGAATTTAAAACCTCTGTGGGATAATTGACTACATCATCCTGGTTTGTAACTGTGTCGACTGATTTGTATGAAAACAACTCTCCTGGAAGAAAGTTCTGAATGGTCGCATTGAGATCATCGACATCTTTGTTTTTGGCTGCCAATATTGCTCGTTCACTCAGCCAACTATGGTTACTAAACTGTTGTTCTATGTCCGTAAAAACTCGCTGAATAAGCTCCTCTTTTGAGTCGGTGAAGAGACAGAAATTCGTGGGTAGTTTAATTAATCCGGTCGAGGTGTCAATTGCGACCTTACCATTTCCAATATCTAATAACTGCTTCGAAAACACAACCGCAGTTTGATCTTGTTGCAAAAACACTCGCATGTTAGTTGTTAATTGGAGTGTCTTTACATGCCGCCACAAATTAGATGACTTTAGGCATGCGTTTAGTTCGTCAGCAATAGTTGATCGGGGAATAATTGGAAGAGTCTGACGAAAATCACCTGACAACAGAATCATGGCTCCACCAAAAATGTTTTGGTTGTCACGAAGATCTTTAACGTTCTGTCAAATGCCTCCAGTGACCTCTTGTGGGCCATCGTACACTCATTCCAAACGATCAATTTGCATATCTGTAGAACCTTCGCCATTGCGCTGTTTTTCGTGATGTTGCAAACTGGTACTTCGTTGATTTGCATGTTTAGTGGTAATTTTAAGGCAGAATGTGCGGTTCGTCCACCTTCTAACAATGTTGCAGCTATTCCAGATGAAGCCAACGCTAGGGCTACTTCATTTTGTGATCTGATCTTTGCCAACAGCAATGAAATTAGGAACGTTTTTCCAGTCCCCCCGGGAGCATCAAGAAAGTAAATTCCACCAGATCCACTGTTGACAGCTTCTATCAAAGTATCGTACGCAATTCTTTGTTGTTCATTCAATTGCGGAACATTTGAACGAACTGTTTCGGTCAATACTTCAATATCGTACTGTTGTTCTCTTTGTAACTCGTGGTTAAATGCATCGCGCATAGAACGATCTGGTGATGTCATGCCCAAACACGACAATACTTTATTAGCCATCAATAAACACATATCTTCTATCATTATTAATGTCTCATTGTAAATTACTGTAGTAATTTGTAGTGTAGGATTCAAAGTTTGACAACGCACACGATGCAAAACATCCTCAGACATGTCATCCCTATATTTGATCCACAAATCTTTCGGATTCGAGGGGAAACATGTTGATATTATAATCGCAAATAATGTGCGAATTTGATGCGGCGATGAAGAAATGAACGGATTCCTTGAGCGTATTATCCCAATGCGAATCGTTCTCAAGCAACTGTAGTAGTTGACACGCCTCGCGGTAAGTCGCACATAGATGTCCATCAACTGTTCTCAGTTGTTGAAACGATGTCGGACCACGAACATTCACCAACAACAATCGAAGATAATAACATTCATCGTTATTTGGATGAACTGTGTATATGCGACCTAGAGCGTCTGAGGCAAATACATTTGGGTGTCCTTCAACTGGTGTTCCTTGTTTCCCGACGCTGAAACGATTTCGATGATGCGTTCCAAGTGTAATAGCGTGGCATATCAGCATACAGCAAAGTGCGTGCGAAAACATCTGTTTGACAAACTGAGAAGAAACTTGTCAATGTGGTCGATGGTGGACGTGCCGCTCTATCCGCCGCGTTCTCTTGATTGAAATACACTCGTTGTCCATTTTCTAGATGAACTGCCAAAGTGGACTACTGTAGGATGTCTTTCGTGGATCGAAAAAGAAAATATGCGCCAAATAGCTTCGTTGCTACTTATATAGCGACCCATCTGATACTGAGATACTTCATCATTTGCATTTGTTATAGCGAAGATGGCCATGTCGCTACCTTTGTTAACATATTTACATATGTACTTTATCGACTTGACGGAGTTACATATTCCACATTGATGTGAGCTTCAAAAGCTTTTGACAATAGTGGTGAGTACGACATAATCCAACGATTGTCTACTTCAAAATCTTGTCCTTTTACCTTCAACAACTACCGATCGCCCACCGTCCGCAACTGATCGCCGACTATACAGTGGGTAACCGTCAATTCCCGTGATGGTTTCATCAATCAGGTCTCTCGGGTATCGCTTGGAGCACTTGCCGTCGACCATACAGGGTGAGTTGTTGTTGAAACTTCCGCAAGGTCCATGTATCATGTGTTTAGTCACTACTGCATGCAATTTTGGGTCAACTGTTTCATCGGGAATCTCAGCTGAAATTATGGAATCAATTTCATCTGGCCTTATTTTGTCAACTAACCAAACTAATATGTGCGCATGTGGAAGACCACGCTTTTGCCACTCAACAGAGTACATCCAACAACGGACTTGGTCATAAACACGATGCTTTGTAATGAAATTCATTAGAGATTTCAATTTTTGTTTAAAAACTCTGGCAGTGATGTCATGTCTATCAAGTGGTGTTTGGCCTTGTAGCAATTCCTTCTTGATTTCTATCCATTGTGGGTTACAGGTGAATGTAATGAATAGGTCTGGGCGGCCATATTGTCTAACATACGACATCGCATCTTGCGCGTACTCGTGCATGTGGCGCGGTCTTCCTATGTTAGTGGCTGGCAAAATTGTCATTCTTCCCACATTATTTACGTTGCCATCGACATTAATAGCATCACGGAGATGAATGTATTCTTCAGATCGAAGCTGCCGTTGGTTCAAACGGATGTACGTCAATCGTTCAGTCTCAATTTTGACATACATGTCAACTGCAAACTGATGAAAAAGCCGTTGACACATTAAAATGTGATTTACTTCACCTTCACGGATCATGAGTCTGTATGAATAAAAATTCATTGCACTAACTTTTTGTTGGTTTCAGCACCTGGAATCGTAAATGGAAACAATTACATAGATATATTGAATTTTAAAATTATTATTTAATATCGTTTAATCTAGTTACCTGTTACTTGATTACCATTTGGATATTAAAATTGTATCCGTCTTCTCCTTGCCAGAAGATTAATGGATATTGTAACGCGTCATAACTCCTATGCGTTTCAGACACACGTTTCAATTCATTGTTCCGACGATGAAGCACGATATCTCTAGACTGCAAATTTTCTCCAACAACGACAATAGCCACTTCGTCGATTGTCGGAGAATTAAACCTCCTTGCATGCTCACCAGCAGGCGTTTTTTCAGCTCTAATGACGATTTTATGGCTGTCCGATGGCATCCGATCCAATGCCATTTTGAACATATTTACTAAGTCATTGTTCTGATGAAGAAACGTTTGCAGTTCTTGGACAATGGTTCGCTTCACTGTTGGATTATGAGCACAACGCTTATCAACTTCGGCATCCTGACTGCCCATAAAATAAATTTGTAAGAATTGATGATCTGCATCTGGAAGTGGCAGCAGCGCTCCCAGTAGGTGATAAATTTGCCCTTGTATCTGCAATTGTTTATGATCTTGTTCAATTATTTACAAAATTTTAATTTTATCAAAAACAATTGTGATATACTACCTTGAAAGTGGGCATGAAATTGTCCTGTACAATATGCGTGGCGCCAAACGACGTCATTTGAAAGCAATTGTTATATTTTTGGATGTTGGCCAAGAAGTGTTTAGAGTCATTTCCCATACCAGAAACTAATGAGCGTAATGGATCTGGTGGTGGGACCAATTGTGGCAATTTTACTTTACCACCAGCACAACATAATCCAGTAGATTCACCGCTGTATTTTAACGCTCTACAATATTGACAAATGGTTGTCATTTCCCCAATTCTTACGGATTTGTCGGCATAATAATCTATTTCCGGGTCGTAGTGGAATGCTGCTCGTCCCAGGTTTACAGGAACACTGCGTCTGCGGAATCGCTCTATTTCATTAAGTCGTGTTCGCTGTTGTTGTGTTTGATGTGCCCGAACTCGTTCCATTCTAAGCCTATCTACTTCATTATTATTCACTGTGGAACGCAATTCTGCCATACTAATACGAAAGTTATCATTATCCGTCTCTCGCTGGTCATCAGTGCGGTTTGCACGTGAGGTAGCTCGTCGCACATTTGATTGACTTCGACGTCCTAAGTCAGGTCGTCTTCTCCTTGGCATTTTAAAACAATAACAGTAAATAAAGTTCTCGCGTACTGAAATACTTCCAAGTGACACTATTATGTATTTCTAAAATCGTAATACACGATAGTCCGCCCGAATGTTGTGGATAGATGTTATCTATTCGAAGTTCCAAAGTAGACTGAAACTATTTATCATTAAAATAAAACTCAATAGCGTGTTTTATTTCATGATAGTCAATTGTTTAAGGCATGCAGTGTTGCCAACCATATATTCGCAGTATTTTTCTGTATATTTAATATTATACGTGTGCAATTTTCCATCGAAATCGGACGGAATCTGTGGGTTTGTGTAAATTAGTTTAAATGAATACATTTGAAAGTTTGTTTTTAGTAAAAATTAGATATACATGTATACATTTTAATTACTGTTTCATTGCAATGGTCTTGGATATGCAATTTTTTTGGTGATTCCGATCAGCATATATACAAAAAAAAATCTGGGATTGTTTTGGAGATATATGCTTAACACAGAAAAGTTGCATGTGTTAATCAGTCTTAAGAAGGGTGAATCGGGAGAGTGAGTGTCGTTTTGTAAACTAAATATAAACATCATTTACACTTATTTTGAAGCAAATGTGTGCAAACTTCCTTCGATATCAAATAAAAACAGTAGAATTGTATGTTGTCACAAAAACTTTAAAATAATTTTTAAAAGCCCGATCGTAATCTGTCCATTGCTGTTTAACAGGAAATATTGTGTATGTACTTTAATAATGTTGCTATGTACTTTGTCTAATTTATTCTTTTAAAGGTATACTTCCATCAAAATCTGATAAAAGGTGTGGGTCTGAGTAAAAATTAAGGGGTGGGAAGGGGGAGAGGTGTTGTGTATTTTGAAATCATATGTAGGCAATAATTTTATATTTGTTTTACAGTATATGTGTGCCAATTTCCATCAAAATCAGATAAAATGAGTGTATTTTTAAATTATGGGTTATAAAGGGGAAGAGGGGATGGTTTTGGGGTGGAAAAGGGGATAGGGATTGGGTTTTTGTTAAACTAATCTTTAAAAAAAAGTATATATGTTCAAAGTTCCATGGAAATCGGATAAAAAGTGTGGGTTTGTGTAAAAATTAAGGGGTGGGAAGGGGGAAACGTGATGCGGTTTTGGAAACCAAATGTAGGCAGTATTTTTCTGTTTGTTTTACAGTATACATATGCAAATTTCCATCAAAATCGGATAAAATCTGTGGGTTTGTGTAAATTAGGGGGATGTGAAGGGAATGAGGGGTTGCGTTTTTGGAAACCATATACAGGCAATATATTTCAATTTGTTTTCAAGAATACGTGTGCAAATTTTGGTGGAAATAGGACAAAATCTGTTGGGTTGTTTAAATTATGGGGTGTTATGGGGAGGAAGGGGTGGTTTTTTGGAAATTTTATTTCTTAGGAACCATCACCGAAACGCTCTAGACAACTCACCAAAGTTTCACCGTAATCGGATGAACGGTTTAGGAGCACATCATAAAGAAAACTCACATTGATTTTTACATATAAGATTAAATTGTCGTTTTTAATATTTTCCTCGCAATTTTTCCATTTTTTCTCACCGTTTAAACCTTCCCTGAACCTCCACAAATATTTCAAGATCAAAATTAGCCAAATCGGTCTAGCCATTCCCGAGTTTTAGCGAGACTAACGAACAGCAATTCATTTTTATATATAAGATGGAAGGGGTAGTAGAAGAGATAGTAGGTGAAGATCAGTTTGGGTTTAGGAATAATCGCGGTACAGGGGAAGCAATTCTGTCTTTAAGATTAATACTTGAAGGGCGGATCAAGATAAACAAAGATACTTTTATGGCATTTGTTGATTTAGAAAAAGCTTTTGATTATGTTAGATGGGACAAGATGTTCAAAGTTTTATAGAAGTCAGGTCTAAAGTATCGAGATAGAAGAATACTCTACAAACTATATAAGAATCAAGTGGCTATAATAAAAGTAGAGAATCACGAGAGACAGGCATCAGTCAAAAAGGGAGTGAGAAAAGGTTGTAGTCTATCCCCGTTAATATTCAACTTGTATGTAGAAGAAGCAATGAAGAAAGTCAAAGAAAAATTTCCATGTGGCATAAGTTTTCAGGGAGAAAGAATCAGTATGCTACGATTTGCTGATGACATTGTCTTGTTAGCAGAGAGGGCTGAGGATATTGAGAAGTTACTGAATGGTATGAACAAATTACTGAAGGAAGATTTTGAACTGAATATAAATCAAAGGAAAACAAAAGTGATGAAATGTAGCAGAAATGATACCAATCACAGCAGATTAAATATAAAAATAGGATCGGATGCAATAGGAAAGGTAAGTGAGTTCTGTTACTTGGGAAGCAAAATTACAACCGATGACCGAAGCAGTAATGATGTTAAAAGCTGAATAGCACTAGCAAAAAGAGCCTTCTTGAAAAAGATAAACCTTTTAGTTTCAAATATTGATCTAGGAGTTTGAAAGAACTTTTTAAAACTATATGTGTGGAACACAGCACTTTACGGTAGCAAGACATGGACTTTAGGAATACCAGAAAGAATGTAAATTGAAGCATTTGAAATGTGGTGGTACCGAAGAATGCTGAAAATTAGGTGGACAGACAAGGTAAGAAATGAACAAGTTTTGGAAATGATGGGTGAGAAAAGAAGTTTATGGAAAGAAGAGACAGGCTGTTAGGTCATATTTTGAGACATGCTGGATTGGTTAATTTGCTTGTGGAGGGAATATTCGAAGGTAAGAACTGTAGAGGAAGACAGCGATTAGAATATATGAAACAGATAATTGAGGACGTGGGTTGTAAGGGGTATGTAGAAATGAAGAGGTTAGCACAGGATAGGAAGGGATGGAAAATTGTTTCAAAAAAAAAAAAAAAAAAAAAAAAAACAGAAGTATTCCTTAAATTCTTTGTTTACATATATGTACGATTAAAGCTTTGTATTTCGATCATCAATGTAGCGAAAGTTTTGGTTAGATTCTTACGTAACATAGACCAGAATTACAACTGGCATTTGACGTCACGGCAGAGTTAATGAATAACTTATTTTTTTTTAAAATATTTTGAAATGTCTTCTATTACTGAAATTATTAATTCGTTTGAACGGAAATAGTAGCAAACTAATTGTGAACTTTGCATCTCACACTACACTTAAAAACAAATGTTACATTGCATTATGTAAGTTTATAAGATTTATTTTAATTTCCTTTCCATTCACTTTGTAATATTACTGACCCTATTATTTCAGCAACTGTGTCAGCCATTCACAGTTTTAATATCGGTCTTCATCACGGATAACAAAAAAGAAATTTGTAAAAATCTTTGAAGATTTTTGATCAAATTTATATCGCAATGCATTTACCACTAAAAAGCGATACAGTTCATGTGTTAATATGCGTGAGATTGGAGTATTATTCTTCTGGCGTTAAGTTTATCGTAATTCGTGGTTAGGTTGAAATTCAACCTGGCCCCAGTTGGAAACAGAAACCTTTTGGTACAGCGCAAGGCACGAGGAGTTACACTGAATTCTATTTTATAACAATTCTATTTAGTTGGGCAATTGCTAAAAATGAATTGCGAGAACACTGAAAGACAAGTATGTATTTCGTTTAATTTGGTATATTAATTATCAGGGTTTTTTTTTACTGAAATCATTACATGGTTTAAATCAGTGATGTCAAAGATATGGCCCGCGAGCGGCATCCGGCCCCCGGGCCCTATCAATATGGCCTGCGATCGCAATGTGACACAGAAAGAAGAATCATGTTTTTTTAGAGCTTTTAGACATCACTCGATTCCTCTACGGAAGTTTTTAAAATCCGCACACTACATTTATAAGTAATTTAAAGGGCAGCGCGTGCCTAGAGAAGCGAGGGAGACAGACAGTAACGCCATCTCTTAGCAACAAGCTGAATCTTCCACGCGCTTCGAGTCTAGACTAGAACCTTCCTTATCGATATAAAAGGAGTGCGTCGGCGTGAGTCAGTTGAGTCGATTGTGAAGGTACTGTGCATTTTTTTGTGTCGTGCTCGTGTGATATCCATAATTGTGTCGAGTTCCATAATAGTTACGATTTTGGCATAATGTCACAAAAACGCAAAGTTGATAGTGAGTGCAGAGTTTTTCAGTCTAAATGGGAAATTGCATATTTTTTCATAGAATGGAAAGGTAAACCACTGTGTTTAATTTGCAATCAAACAGTTGCTGTTTGTAAGGAGTTTAACTTGAAGAGACACTATGATACGAATCATAAATCAAAATTCGATTGTTAAACTGAAAAAATACGAATAGACACATTGTCATCTTAAAAATCTAAACCTCAAGGTCAACAATCGATGTTTACTTAAGCTAATACTGAGGGCGAAGATGCCCTGAAATCAAGTTTTATTATTGCATTAGAAATCGCGAAGAAATGGTGATTTTATTAAAGACTGTATGTTGAAAGTTGCCGATGTTTCATTTCCATCTGACAAGTCAATAATTCAAAACATTTCGCTGTCAAGAAACACTGTTGCTTCAAGAATAAATGATTTATCTCAAAATTTGGTTCTTCAATTGAAGGAGAAAATTAAGGAATTTACAAACTTTTCACTGGCTGTTGACGAGAGCACTGATACTGTTGACCGAGCGTGGTGGTGTAACGGCTAGCATTCTGGCCTCGCATTCGGGAGGACGGCGGTTAAAATCCCCGTCCGGGCATCCAGATTTGGGTTTTTCATGGTTTCCCAAATCACTCCAGGCAAATGCCGGGATGCTTCCTTCAAAAAAGGCCATGGCCGAATTCCTTCCCATTCCTTGCCCCCCCATCCTTTCCCGTCTCTAAAGACCTCGCTGTTAGAGAGACATTAAGCAGATAAAAAAAAAAAGAGATACTGTTGATACAGCACAACTTGCTGTTTTTATACGAGGTATTAACAGTAACTTTGAAATAACTGAAGAACTATTAAAGTACGTTCCATTGGTAGGTACTATAACAGCAAATGATATTTGTTCTGCAATTGAGCATTTGATAGCAGATTATGAACTCGACTGGAATATGCTTAGCAGCACAACTACGGATGGCGCTCCTGCCATGGATGGCAAACATTTGGGCGTTGTAACTAAATTAAACTGAAAACATCAGGGAATTTTGTGGGAGTTCACTGTATAATTCATCAGGAATCATTGGCATCCAAACATTTAAAAATGGACCATGTCGTGCAACCTATAATTAAAATAGTAAATTTTATAAAGAGCAGAGGACTAAATAATCGTCAGTTCAGGCAGTTTTTACAATATTTGGACGAAAAGTTTTCTGATGTCTCTTATTTCACCGAAGTTCGTTGGCTCAGTCGAGTAGAGGAGTAGTTTTAGAAAGATTTTTTGCATTACTTGACCCTATTCAAGCTTTCATGTTAGAAAAAGCCAAACCAATTGATTATGACAATGACTGGTGGGTTGATTGTGCCTTTTTGGTAGATATGAATAAACACTTGACTGATCTGAATGTAAAGTTACAGCGTAAAAATCTGATTGTCACTCAAATGTATTCAAGCATTTGAAACAAAGTTGAGGCTGTGGGAAAATCAGGTAAAAAATCAAACTTTAGATCATTTCCCTCATTTAAAATCATTTAGCACAGTGAAAAAAAAAAAAAAAGGATCAATATTCGCAACTTCTGCAAAATCTGATAACGGAATTCAACAATCGTTTTGAGGACTTCCACAAAATGAATGACATGGAATTCCCAATTTTCAACAATCCATTCAATTTTGAAGCTTTACAGGCACCAGTTCATTTGCAAATGGAGTTGATAGATCTTCAATCGGACAGTATTTTGAAAGAAAAATTTAAAGAGGTTAACGCTCTCACATTTTATACACAATATTTCAAGAGTTTGGATAACTACCCGGAATTAAAAAAGCATGCAGCAAGCATTCTGAGCATGTTTGGCAGTACCTATTTATGTGAGCAAATGTTTTCCGTCATGAAAATAAATAAGAACAAACATCGCACAAGACTTATGAATGAACATCTCCAATAAATTCTTAAAATAATTACAACAAATATGATACCTGACATCAATGAGCTTGTAAAAATCAAGAGAAATCAGGTATCTGGATCCTCGAGCTCTTTTATAACTTTGATATTATTTTTAACAACATTATATTATATACTATACAATTAAATAAATAAAATGTTATAATAATTCAGTAATTTTTTTATTTTAATCTGGCTGCCTAAACATTCTAAATCTAATATACGGCCCTCTGCAAAATTTAGTTTGACACCAATGTTTTAAATGAAAGAAGTTCCAAATTGATACTGATATATCCCACACTTAAATATTACGTAGCATAGCGTAAGTTGTTAAGATTTATTTTTAGCATCCTTCATTTTAACTGGGGTCATTGTTTCAGCCGATGTAAGCTGTCTCAGCCGTTAAAATATCGATCATCATCACAGGTATTAAGAAAAAAAATGTAAGAACCGTGAAGATGTTGGATCAAGTTTATATCGCGATGCATGATGACACTGACATGCGATAAAGGGAATGTATTAATTCGCGCGTGATTGAAACTTTGCTTTTCTAGCAGAAATATTAGTGGAGATTGTGATTAGACTGAAATGCAACCCGGATCAAGTTGACAACTGAATATTTTGCTACAGTACAAGTTACGATAAATTACAATGATCTTTATTTTATAACAATTCTTTTTATTTAAGCAACTGCGGAGAAATAAATTACCATAACACTCCGTTAAACCCGTCATTTCTGACGGGCTTTGGGGCTAGTAATAATAATAATAAAAAACCTTTTATTAGGGAAGGACCCACCGGTGAATTTTTATTTCTGTCTCCATAGCTCCAATAGAGATAAGAGACACGTTCACTTGGTGTCTCGTGGAGACAGAGAAGGAAACCAACGGTGGCAGCTGTTGTCGAACTCGTTACACAAAGCACCTCCGCTCCTGCCATCTGCTGCATTCTGTTCCCAGTGTAATGGTGCCCTAAGGGGTTGTGTTTCTTCCTACCAACAAGGAGCTCCTCCTGGATTGGTCCCGTCTGTATACTGGGCGCACATACCAGAAAAAGTATAAGAAGTATTCTGAAAGAAACTCTCCAACACATCATGTGAGACGTTTCAATTTATATTGAATTTTACAATGGAATTCCCAGCCAGAAATGATTGATTTAACTAGACGCATGTTAGTTAATGACGACTGTACTGACACAACACCTCTAACAAGCAAGCCTACGCTTCTATAAAAAGTTCAGTTTTTAATTTTTATAAACATATTTTTGCATACAGAAAACGATTTTCAAGCGTAATTTGAGTATCCAGATTTCAAAGGACTTGGTATTAGAAGTACGTCTACGAAATACTAAAATTAGTGGTTAATTATTATTTTTTAGATTTTGAGTTATTTCTTAAAGTTATCTGTTTAAACTATAGAAGATGAGCTAATTTTAAAACTTCAGTAAGTTAATTTGTTGCCGTTAGGTGAGAAAGAGATTAAGACCACCTAGAGAAAAAGTATTACTTTATTAGTGCAAGAAAGTGTATTGCTAGTAGTGACTAGAAAGAATATTTAGATGTCACGAAGATGTTACTAGAAGAGGAAAGCGAAAGAAGAAAAGAAATATTTAGTTATCACGAGATAAATCTGTCCGAACTGCAGTATACTGTTGACAGCAGTTATGGAAGGACTGATTGTAATTAGACATTTATAGGTCGTTTTTGAACTTGACATTGAACTTTTACGACAGAAGAAATAGTAAATAGATAAACCGCGGAAAAAAACAATCATGAAATAAAAATTGAGTATAAATCCTATGGTGGCAAAGCTAATTGGGTGGAATGCATTTCGTTCAATCGTAACTGAAAGACATGAAAATAAATAGCAGAGCTCGTTAGTAAAAATGAAACGAACCTAAATTGATGGACTGTGTTTAGCTACTATTTATATAGAATATAGTGAACTGTTAGCATGTAAAAATGAGCTTAAGCGAGCAAAATATTTCTCCAAGTAACTGTTAGAAGTGCTGTGCTTGGAAGGAGGAATGTTTTTTACTTTCAGGAAACTTTTAAATCTCAGAAATTGAAATACAAAAATCAATCTTAACAGTGTAGTGGTAGTTTCGGCCACAACTTTGTACAACCAAAATAATTAAATATGTTCAGTTTATTTACATACCATAAGATAGTTTTCAGAAACAAGTGAGAAGTATATCTTCATTGGCGTCCATATAATAGGAACTTGCAGGGAACTGGAAGTAATCCAGCCAAGGATGTCCAAAGCAACCACTCCGGCATTAGACTGGAGTAATTTGGATAATCATGGTAAACGAAAAACTGTACAGCCCAAGTGGAGATCGAACCCACTAACCGCCAAATTTCAGACAGGAAGTTGCTGCTCAACCAAAAAGCTCGGCACCAAAGTTCTAAATGAAATAACAGTATTCATGACAAACTTCATAACGGTTTAATATGATTGTATTGAAGTTATTTTATACACTTTCAAAGCATTTATTTTTGAACTATTGTTATAGAATTCTTTAATGACCCTCCAAAGAGAATGACAAAGTGCTATGTGTAACAGCTGGAATTACAATGTGTGCATCGGAGATAGAGACTAAATTTATGGCAATTATGTTGAGTTGATAGACGACAATTGTAACAAAAATAGGCAAATACTAAAATCTGAAAGTAATGTAAGTTATGTAACACGCTAATACTAAAACAGTGGTTTGTAAACATAGAAATTTTTTGTTTACAAATTCCAAAACTGTCTGATTTAATATAACGTGGTTGCGGTTGCTTAGTAGATTAACTGTTAATAAAGAGCGCCAAATAAATTACGTTTTTCTGTTACTCTCGAGAATTTTTACGAAGTTGAATGCAGAGATTGGGCATAAAGTTTTGAAGTTTTCTAGGTACGGCTTTGGCGAGGATGACTGTGTGGCGCTTACCGGAGCTGGCCCACTCAGAATCCCTTCTCTGGCCGGTTGAGTGTCTCCGCTAATGCAGTCGATCGGCGCCGGATTGGCTCCCACCCAGTGCTTTCCACTCCCCGAGGAGGCAGGCAGAGATATTTCTACCGACGTCTCCAGGATGGAAGAGCTTTAGTGGAAGGAAGGACATTTCAGTTACGTTCAGTTTCTAGTAGCGTAGTATCACTGACACACGACTCCAAAACAAAAAAAATATTTAATTCTTGTTGTGCAGTATGTTCCTACAATAGTAAAACGGGAAAATTCATTAGTTGTTTGTTTCTTATTTTTTTTCCGTTATCAAGTAATCGTAGTCAGTAACGCAAAATAAAATTTTCCAGTTTTATTTTCCAAAACTCTAATATTTTTAACACTTTTAACTTTCCTTTTAACTCTCTTTAGAGCGGAAAAGCCATACTCGATACGTTACTGTTTTTTTTATTTAATGTTTTTTTTTTTATTTCAAAGTTAAAAAAAAAAATGGTTTTGCTTCTTCAACGTTAATTACAAACAACTACGTTTATCTCTTGATATTCAGTATATAACACGGAACCTGCGCAAACTTCTTTTTTTTGTTGTTGTTGGAAACTATATTCGTTTCATTTTAATCTTTTTAAAATAACATGAGCAATCATCATGGTCCCAAAACAGATTTCCAGAATATCTCGCCGAATCTAGGTTGTGAAACACTGAACGCAGATCAACAACTGATCGTTTTCTGTTTGTATCGTAACGAAGAGATTTGTGTTTTTGTGTCGGCGTCAAATTCCAAAATACAGTTAGTGGTTTTACTGAGCAAAACAGAACTAACGACACACCAGTGAATTTTTGGCTAGCACGCGATTACAATACGCACAATAATAGCTAGTTGAATACGGTGTATTGCACGGATTTCACAAGTTTTATGTGAAGATGGCAGTGTTGTCATCTGTCTCTTGGTGCAAAAAGCAAGAGAACCACACAAAGTTACTTGGTATAGGAATGATTGTCAGAGGAAATCAGTAGTTGACTTCATGATATTTAATGGAGAAATGAATAGGAGTTTGGCAGAAGTAAAAGTAATACCGTCAGAGGCATTAGATAGTGATCGCAGGTTATTGTTGATAATGCTCAGGAAAAATCTTAAAACCAGGAGAATAAAGTTATGGAAACTGAAAAGAAAGGATAAATGAAGAGTAGTACCAGAAAATTGTAAGGAGCAATATACCTTCAGGTGAAATAGGGGACAATGAAAGAGGAGTGGGAAAGACTTAACATGACTTTAGATGTAGCGGCAGAAACAATACCTGGAACGACTAGTAAGACTAAATATGGAAGGAGACTGTGTGAAGGAGTGACAGAGTAAAAGAAGCAGTGGGTTTGAGAAACGTGACCTTTAGAGAACTGTTCAAACAGAGGACAACGGAGACAGGAGATGAATGTGTTGTCTAATGAAGAAGAAGAAAGCAAAAAGATGACAGCAAAAGAAAGGGAGAAGTTCCTGGAGAAATGGACTGATATGATGAAAGATGACAGTAAAGATAATAAGAAAGATATGGCGAAAAGAAAGAGGACGGATCAAAATGAAAACCAAAATTTGCTGAGTAAGTATGGAATGGAAGAAACGAGTATAGAAAAAGGAAAACGGGTGTTGAAACATATGGATTTTGAAACTTTGATCAACCAATATTCGACTCGGGATGAAACAGTAATATAAGAGAAGCAGGAGAACAACAACCATGTACGAGAGGTGGAAAAAGTCTAATTTGAGAAGAATTGGTAGCAGCATGTGGTAAGTTGAAGGGTGGAAGGGCATCAAGCATTGTTGAAATCGTAAGAGCAGTAGAAATAGTAGGAAAATCTGGTTAGTTGTATGATGATAAAGATTTGGAAGAAGAGGACAGCTTTGCAAGTCTGGAATAAAGGAACAAACGTACCTATCTTCAAAAAAGGAACCAGAAAGGAGCTTAAGAAATGTAGTTGAAACATGCTGACTTGCTACTGTGCGTAAGTGTACGAGAAGTTTCATTGTTAGGAGCATGAACGAGCATAGAACACCAAGGATAATTCATAAAATTCAATGTGAATGACCCAGAGAAAGTATCTGAGAGGAGTGGAGGAGTGTGTAAGGAAGAGAGGAGAGGACTGGATTACGGAGGTGACGGAGGTAGTAGGAAGAAAGCAGAAAATGGAAAGGCTTGTGCACAAAAGTCAATAGCGGGAAACTGTTGACGGAGAGGGTTTTAAATAATCCCGACGTTTGAGGGCAGCTCCAAAGGTTTGTGACTGAATCATAGAAGTTTTACTTACTCTTCTACTTTGTATTGACAAATAAATTTACAAATATTTTAGTTAAATAATTTTGTGTGTTGTGAAAGTGAAGTATTTTTTCTGTTATTTTCTATTTTATTATTTTAAAAAAAAGTTTAAAAATTAAATTCTATACGGCTTTCAGATGGTACAACTCTTACAAAAATGGAGAATGTCTGTGGATGCCTTTCGGCTGTGAGAATAGTTCAAGAGATATTCAAAACAATTCGAAACATATTTTTGGTCTTGATAGAATTTAAGGAAACGATTTTTTTTCCATTTATTTAGAATGCAATATGAAGATTAAAATATAACTGGAGAAATCGGAAATAACATTTTACCCGTAATTACGTTGGGAAATGGAGATGAATATTATAATATAACATTATCACGTTTTCAGTATCATTTCTACTAATTGGATTCATACTACTTGTAATAAATTTAGCATTGATTTACTAATATTATAGCCAGTAATTTTTTATTAGATTTTTTATGAAATTTGTAAATGTTCTGTTTTAATTATATATTTTCTGTGTATTTACAGGAGGGATTTATAATTATTACGTTGTTAATATTCTAATTGACAATCGACACCATAGCTACTGCTGCATCACCGAAACATAGAACCCTTACTATTTTCTGACGCCTGCTTGTTTATGAAAAACAATTGTTCAGATACATCTGGTCACTCTGATTGGCTGTAAGTTTAAACGGGTTTTTGCCAAGACTCGAAAACTTAAACATATACAAGTGATGTCTACTCATCATCTTAGGGTATAATTGTATGCATAAAGTGAAACACGAACCTAAACGAACCAATAAATAACATTGATTCGTACGACTGCAATTATTTCTTAAAAACCCCACTTACTCACTAAATGTGTTAAGCAGTTAATGTGAACTTTGTACATGCTGTTATAAGTTGCTTGTCGTGGAGTAGTAAGTTTGATCTTCATGGAATTCCACATGGCAGTCTGATTTTGCACATCAACAATTAATTCAAGAAATTAACAATGACAGCTGCTAGTAACAGTTATGTTTAAACCTACGTGTCTTCTTCACAGTAATATTACAGGACAATGAATCAAAACAATACAGGTGACAACAGGTGACATATATGGTAACTTCCACGCAATTATGAATTGTATAGATCCGTTCCAAAACTCATAAATGCTCCAAACCTGCGCTCAAAGATATACTATTAATTTACCATTAAGGCTGGAGCATTAATTCTGAGTCTAAATTAAATGTTTCTAAGGAAATAATTTATTGAAGCCTGCTTCCATACTAAATAATTTCCGTAATAATTTTTGTATGATATAAAATTGATCTATTTTTTTTTGGGAATATGTCATTGATTAGGTATTGTTACGAAACATGGGGCCACGTTCGATTATTCCGTAAAGTTGGTTCAGTCAGTCAGGAAGAATGTGAGCAGCTGAGGCTGCCTGGCCTCTTGTTATCTGCTGGCAGCTGTGGCGGTTGAACCCGCTGGGACCTGTGAGCCATTAGCAAACAGATTCCTGATGACTTCCGCCCACGAGACGCTGCGCGCCTTCTGCGGCCGATGTGGCGCCAGGGATTATTCGTAACTCCTCAAGTTGCTAATCAAGTTGCACAGAATATCCGAAGGCTCTGCTGCTAACAATACAACAGAAAGGGGTTTGTCTTAAGGATTACCAAGCGCGAGATTAACACGAATTACATGTAGTAGTGAGTTATCTTCTTCATCTTGCCATTATCATCCAGATCTACTCAAAATTGTTACTTACAGTAAAATTCAATACTTTTATTTTCCTTTCTTCTCCCACGTATCTTTAAATTATTCTAGTAAAGGTAGATGAAAATCTTATTCTCATTGCGCACTCCAACCTGTACGCAATATGTCACCAAGTGATCATGTCAACCAGGCGAAATGCTGCGATTCGAGTCAGTGTTCTTCAAGCAAATTAAAAAGAAAATTCGGCACCTTGTAGTCTCAAAAAGTCATTATAATTTGTAAACCAGTGGAAAAATAATCTAAAACTTATAATGTGTGGCTTAAAGTCACATTTTATGGCCCATTTTATTATGTTCATGACAATATATTAGAATAATTTTGCTTACAATCTTGGACGATCGTTAATTTTCTTCAGATCATTTTTAATGAACACACGAGATTATAAGGAACGATGTGATGCCAATATTTAATATTCAGTTTACGTTAGTGCAAATAGACATAAAACAATTTGAATGGGAATATTGAGTTGTGCAGGCTTGGCTAGTGGCCTCGATGAGACGATGACCCGAGGAAACCGTTACCTGCCCGCGACACTGTGTCGCCGCCCAACAAGGTGCGGTTGGGTGTATCCTGCTCAGCACTTCCTCGAATAGCTGAGAGAGATCCCAAGGGACGCCATCCGGCATGCGATTAGCGAGAAGATATGCGCCCGTCGAACATTACGTCACTCACGACGGTTACCGAATCGTTTCGAACGTCGTTGTTCACACGCTAGAAATCGTAGAAGAATAAAATGTCTGCGATATCACGTGACCTCAGAATGCCTAGCCCACAAGCCTATCCAAATGGTCACAAGACTGAAATTCTGCGAATTTTCTGTTAAACATGTTTCGATGAGACCACAGGGTGGAGTTAACGTTTACGTGGGTGACAGAAGACGCTACAAAACTCTCACACGGGACGGTGTTCCAGACGGTTCGACTCTGGTGCCGGACCGTGATACTGCAAGTTATCTCTGGTGCGAGACTCCGAACCTGGCTTCTGATTTTGGTCAGATGCTGTTTTCTGAGTGCGAACGCTGGTCCGGAGAGTCCGTGATGCTGATGTAGGCATTACATCGTCGAACTGTATTGCGGCTTCCTTGTGAGTCACAGGTCTCACGTTCGTGGGTGAAGCTTCAACCATCGCAGGCTATATAAGCAAAGTTGCTATAGAAAAACGTTATATCTCCATGTCCAGTATTTGTGCATTCCATGAAACTGAGAGTGACCTTTCAGCAATCCTTAAATAGGATTTTTTTTTTGCTCTAACTGTATTAATAGAACCCTATTGAGCTAACAGCATAATTTGTCAGAATGGTACGAGTTGTTAGAAAGGGCTTTGTTTCTCAAGATAACTTTGGTACATTCTCGTAAAATTTCGAATGGCATACTGATTCCATGGCATCCAAGGTTATTTTCGTTGTAAAGTCACAGCATCATTGATAACGATGTTTAATGCCATAACTCGTTATGTACTACCATGCTCATATGTATCCGAACGATCTGAATCGCTCATCGCTATATTTCCTCCCAAAACTTATTCAACCCTTCCTACACATCAGCTTACACAGTCCTATACCGAGTAGGTTGTATAGTCACGTGAATATACAAAATTGATACTCACTCACTTCACAAAAATACGTGATATATTTTAATATATTCGTTTAACGAACGAAAATTTGGGTTATATTTCGTTGATAAAAGAGTTGTGCAGCCCTTAAATGTACTTCATGTTAGTTTTTTAAAGCATTTAAGAGAAATTAGTGTACCTAAAGAACATAAAAACTTGCTGTTTTCAAACAATTTTTTTTGAATAAACGCTAGGATACAAAGATACTGATCATATATCACGTAAAATAACTAGATATTAATGACAAAATCAATATTTGCGATATATAACTATTCTGGATAAAAATGGTTTGAGTGAGAGCGTTGACAGACAACTGCAGATTTTGAAATTAGTCAATTTTTCGGTGTGCTATTAAGACATGTTGTTCTTTTACTGCAACATTTAAACTTATTTTAGAAACAAGGTGACATGAGATGTCGTCAACGCAGTTTGATTGGACAGTATTTTAGCATCAAAAAACTTATTTTCGTCTACCATTAATATCTAAAGCTGCTTATAGCGCACTGAATACTCCTTTTAAAACAAAACACGATGAGGGTTCAATAGATAAAGACACAATTTCACATAGCTTTGTCACCTTTGTGGTTTTAGTGGTGTTTAGTAAGCAGACAAAGAACAAAAAACTAATACGGATTTTCGCGATACCGATTTTCTGTGGGTGCTGCTGTTAAACTCAAATGACAGGTGAAACGTTGGTTGGCTGTTCTTTTAATAATAATAATAACATAATAATTATAGTAAAAAAACTATTGGTAAATATCAAAGGACGTGCACTAAAAACATTAGGTAATTAACAAACTGCCGCGTTTTCTAGCTGACACGTATGAAATGATTGGTTCTTTTCCCGATTTATACTATTGTAGATCAACTTATCACCCCATATTGATGTTAATGCTACGGTGACCTCTTCCGACAGTAGTCCTTAAAGAACTCGCACTGATTTAATGTGTAAAATTGTTACCAGTCATCTGGTAACCCAGAATGCAACCAGAAGTTACATAAGTGTGAAAATTTACAAGCTGATACTAGTGCAGATCATCAACAATTATTTTCATATTTTGTAACTATTGTTTATAATATTGCACAGGAAATTGGGATCAAGGAAACATAATGCTGATCCACACGCGTATAGGAATTATTGCCACCTCTGCTGCCGTCTTGGTAGGTCTCAGCCAACTGGTATAAGTAAAGAAAGTTCATTGAGAATATGGTTAGAAGAAGAAAGTTCTTAAATCACCGTTTTTCCGTTTTCTACAATGCTGTTAGTAGTTTCCGTACCCATTTCCTTATGTGCTTTACAGTATTGCGATTTGATAACTACGGGGGTTAAATACTAATTCCTTAATAAAGCATGAATTTTGATGCGTTCTTCTTTGTTTGTATTTACTTCACTATACCAACATAATAAATACCAGCATTCATCTGTATTCACATGGAGTGATTCGGGGAAACCTTGGAAACCTAATGGGAGGCCAGAGTGTCACCGCTTATCCCACCACGCCCGCTAATTCACAACTGTCACAGCGCCTACAAAAATTTGTGTTCCGAAACGGCAATAGATTATTTTCAACCTTTAAAATGAAAACTATATATATATTACGGAAAAAAATAATTTTGATGCTATAAATGCTTGGAAGATATTACTTTTGGATTGCCCCCGTACAATAAACATGGATTCCTACAGTATTTTTAAACACCAGCTATGGTTTGCAGCTTTACTATATGAGTTGTATAATTTTAGCCAAAATAAATTAAATCTTGAGCAAAATCAGTTCCTGATAAATTATTTGCTATGCGTGTTCTAAGGGTATTCTTCTTTGCCGAAGGAAATAGGAAAGATACGACTTATTTCCTGGTGCAACATTGCCAATTTGCTTCCTCCAATCTTGTCAAATGTTCTGCTGCTAGCAGACCTATATTCGTTTCCGCATAGAATAAGTCAAGTCTCAATAGCTAGAATAATAGTGAAAAAAAAATCATGTCTTTCAGCATTGTTGGACAGAGTGTTCATAAGTTTAATGATTTTACAGGCTAAAACTTCGTAATATAGTGCTTATTGATAAAGTATATAATAATAAAATTGTTGTAACTGTAGGTTACAATTACAGCTTCTTAACTTCACAGAACAAGTGTTCTTAAAAAAAAAAAAAATAAAATAAAAATGTTTTTCTACATCTGGTGAAGCAGTGTATTCACGTTTGAGAGCAGAATTTATTTTTAAGTTCTTTGCTGTAAAATATAATAAATACCCGTCTGCAGGCGCTTCATGATTTCTAGATATTTCATACGTATTTTGTAACAACTGGAAAGGAAGTAAAGAAAGAAAAAATATTCATCTAGAAGCAGTCTAGAACTTGCGACCAAAACCTTCACAGGCCAGAACTTAACCACGCAGTTCCTTTATCCGGTACAGAAAAGTGCCTCGTCTATTTTAAAGTAACATTATATAAAGATATCAAATTTACTGTATCAATTGATAATCTGTATTAAGAATCTGTTATAACAGAAGTAATTCGTTATATGATAGATTAAATTGTAAAAACATTTTTTACGTCTCTGTTCTTTTTATAACGTCTAGCTATTGAGACATGATTCCTAGAATGCGGAAAAGAGTACAGGTCTGCTTGCAGCAGAACATCTAACAACGTTGGAGGAAGAAAATTGGTAATGTTGCACCAGGAAGTAAGTCGTATCTTTCCTAATTCCTTCGGTGAAGAAGAATACCTTTGGAACATGAAGAGCAAATATTTTATAACAAACAGCTCATTTGGCTTAAGATTTAATTAATTTAACTACAATTATTCAACTTATATAGTATAGCCACAAATCATAGTTGGTTTTTAAAAATACTGTATGCAACCATGTTGATTGTACGGTGGCAATTTATAAAGTAAGGTCTCCCATGCATTTATAGAGACAAAATAATTTTTCCGGTAATATATATATATATATATGATTTTAAAGATTGAAAAATTATCTATTTTATACAGAATTACCATTTTGTAACACGCGTTTTTGTAGACGCTGTGACAGTTGCAGTTTCGAAACTGCTTCTAAATATTTTTTCTTTCTTTACTTCCTTTCCAGTTGTTGCAACATACATATAAAATTTCAAAAAAATATGAAGATTCTGCATACAGGTATTCATTGTATTTTACAGCAAAGGGTTTAAAAATAAATTCTGCTCTCAAACGTGAATACACTGGCTCGCCGGACGTAGAAAAACATTTTTTTTTTAAGAACACTTGTTCTGTGAATTTAAGAAGCTGTTATTACAACCTACAGATACAACAATATTATTTTACTACAGTTTATCAGTAAGCACTATATTAGTGTACGAAGTTTTTGACTGTAAAATCTTTAAAGTTATGAACACTCTATCCAACAATGCTGAAAGACATGTCACAGGTCACAAATGTCTTTAAGTGATGAATTTTTTTCCACTATTGTTCTCCAACCATGATTGACTTCGTGTTTGCGGGAAAAAATATTATGCATTACACCTGTTCGAAATTTCTTTTTAATTCCTATCTCTCCTGATAATTTTGTCGCATATAAGGTATATAGATCAAATCCAGTGGCCTTAACTAAAGTAGTATTTTCTATACCATATCTTCATTTTAATCGGGAACTCCAACCTAAGTGATGAGAAACGCCCTCTCTTTCCAACACTCCATGGACATTCCGTTTCAACGTGCCTTTACATACATTACATCTACATTAGATTTATTCCTTCAGAAGAATGTAATAGAATTATGTGATATCTGAGATATTCTAGAGTAATATTGGAAAACCATTTCAGATTCAGAGCAGAGAGTGGATATGCAAGGAATGTTTATATATAATTGGGAAATTAAAGAATGAAATAATATTCAACTAGCAGTTTACTCGAACCTATGACCGTTATATCCACAGGGCAGAACGCTACCACTCAGCCACTTTGTCCTGTTCAAACAAGCACCTTGTCTATCGTATAAGGGAAGTAAAATTATATAAAGATTCACAATTTCGTGAATGAATAGTCACTGATGATCTGTATAAAGAATCAAACTATTATAACAGGAGTAATCCGTTTAGTAAAAATAGCCACTTTGCCCTGTTCAAACAAGCACCTTGTCTATCGTATAAGCGAAGTAAAATTATATAAAGATTCAAAATTTCGTGAATGAGTAGTCACTGATGATCTGTATAAAGAATCAAACTATTATAACAGGAGTAATCCGTTTAGTAAAAATATTATATATCAAATTAGAAGAACATTTTTCCAAGTTGTAAATCTCTCTGTTCTTTTTATAACGTCTAGCTATTGAGACAAGACTCCTTGTATGCGGAAACGAATACAGGAGGTCTGCTAGCAGCAGAACATTTGACAATATTGGAGGAAGCAAATTGGCAATGTTGCACCAGGAAATTAGTCGTATCTTTCCTATATCCTTCTACAAAGAAGAATACGTTTAGAACACGTATAGCAAATAATTATTCACGAATAGATTTTGCTCAAGATTTAATTGATTTTGACTAAACTTATACCACTCATATAGTAAAGCTGCAAATCGTAGCTTGTTTTTAAAAAAATACTGTATGAATCCATGTTTATTGTACGGGGGCAATCAAAAAGTAATGTCTCCCAAGCATTTATAGGATTAAAATCAGTTTTTTTTCTGTTTTATATATCTACTTCATTTGAAAGGTTGAAAAATTATCTATTTTTCTACATCATTACCATTTTTGAACACGCATTTTTGTAGGCGCTGTGATAGTTTTGAATGACAGGGCGTGGTGGGATAAGGGAGGACAGATTCGAATCCTCGCCCGGTCATCCAGATTTGGGGTTTCCAAGGTTTCCCCAAATCACTCCATGTGAATACAGATGAATGCTGGTATTTATTTATGTTGGTATAGTGAAGTAATTCCAAACAAAGAATAACGCTGAAATATTCATGCCTTACTAAGGAATTAGCATTTAACCCCCTAAGGTATGAAATCGCAATACTGTAAAGCACATACGGTAACGTGTGTATAAATTACTAACAGCATTGTAGAAAATGATAAAAACAGTACGGTAAAAAATTATGTTTGTTTTACCACAGCAATCTGGCTGTAAATTTTTGAATGACAATGGTCGTTTAATTTTTTACAGAGCTAATATTTAGTTCCAAGCGTTTTCCTCTCATGTTTTTAAATAATATTTTTGTTTTCCTTGACTACGGTGCATGATAATTATAGTGCACCTACAGAATTATAGAAAAAATTCCCACAACAGTTTATTTGTTTCTGAAATGTGATGTTAGTTCTGCTGTAAAATAATTATTTTGGAAACATGTGTGCAGTTTGAGAAAGGACAGACGACGTGATTTCACCGCAGTTAGAAACCAGTGTAGCTAGCAGTAAAATTTAGATCCGATTCATACTTTGTGTAATAACAGCTCATATCCAGATGTGTAATGAGGCAAAGCAGTAACATGAGATTCTTCGCCGCTCTCGAGAAAATCGGCATTGAAATATTCCGTTGCGTTTATATGCTTCCTATGTTTAGAAATCGGAAAGGGGGGTAGTGGCCCAACGAGCAAACTCTCTGCCTCTTAAGCCATTCGTCGTATGAACGATTCTTGCTAACGGCAACATTTTTTTTAAAAAATTATTATTCAAGATGATGAGATGCTTGAGGCCGAAAAAAAGTTACCACGTGCACTATACTTTTGTATACCATTCCTTCACAGGTATTAAACACTTGAATACATTTCATTTTGTTTATTTGCTCAGCGGCTGACTGTACACATAGACGTTGAATTGTTTTTTTTTTTTTTTTTTTTTTTTTTTTTTTTTTTTTTTCAGACAGTCACTTATTAAAATTGAAATTAAATTCGCTTAGAAGTGTAATTACCATATGAATTAAATAAATTTCATGTTGTGACTATTTTTCTGTATATCCTGAAAGCACCGAAATTATTGCCAATTAAGATTTACATAAACTCTTTAAAATTAATATACCCTTTCTTATTATCAACTATTAAATGATAAACCCCAAACTAAACCTTCCCGCAAGGACCCAAAATACTACAAGCTGTGTATAATGTAAATAAGGATCGGCCATCGTAGTTTCCGGTCCTAACTTAACGAAGAAGTTTTTTAATCACGATTTTACTAATTCCCGCATTCCATTCTGACAGTAGCAAATTTTTTCTGTTATCTCCCTTGCAGTAATAAATAAAGATGTCATGGGCTCTGCCTCATAAAATTGCTTTCCATATCCAAGATGAGTCATCATTACATTCTGCTGTACAAAGTCAGGATTACCGTATATCACCTTAATTATTCAGTTAAAACAAAGAATCGACTGTGAAACAGCGCCACCATGATTATGGCATTGGACTGAAAATTAGAGACAGCAGCAGCAACAACCATTGGTATGCAGAAGATACGAAAGCTGAGATGACGGTGAATATACAAAAGTGATAAGCTGAACTACGTTTAAATTTCAAGAAAAGAGATTGTTTCTGCAGTAAATAAGATTTCTAACGGAGAAATCGAAATAAGGCAGGATTTAATCTTCCATTTTCAAAAATGCATTATGGTGAAGGATTTGTTGCGGTCCTTAGCAATGGTGGACTACTTTAATATGAATTTAACTGTAAATTAAACTTCAGCCTACATATGTACCGCTATGTCAAGGAAAGGTGTGTTGAAATTGATTCAGAAGTCAAGGTAATCTCTTCTGAAGCAAGGTGAGTAACATATTACTTGCTGTTGTGTAGGTTGTAACAAGTTCTGTTGGTTATTGCAGTACCGAGGATATAATTACCACGAATAACACACATCTTTATTAAATTCTATTTATTACTCTTATTTAAATGAAAACTGATCGTAAGTGAAAACATTTCAATCCATTTAGAGTCTATTTACTAGACAATATCATAAAAATCACACTAACCCTGGAGATCAAATAAAAAAAGCTACTTTTTATGTAGATCTACTTATTCCAAAACCTGTCCTTTGAAATAAGTTTCTTGAAGTTATTCGTTTAAGTTCTATCCCCAAAGAAATGGAATATCAGACGCCATGGTTTAATGAAACTGAGTCGTGTCAATGTTAACGGGTCTGAAGGTGTTGATCTCCCAGGTCGCGAGAGAGCCATTAGCAAATTACTGGTGGCGGGAGGAATCTTTGCCATTCGCGGTCTGAAACCAAGTGGAGTTCCAATAGTGTTTCGTATTTGCCTGCACTAGGTTCAGCAGTACTTTGCTGGAGTCTAAGTGGGCACCGGATTTCTCGCGTACTCAGCGCTTAACTAAAAGGAACCTGCTACCTACACAGCTCCCGTGGTGGAGAGAAACCTCCAGCGCTTCACCTCTCACAACTTTAAAGCAGAGTTTAACATTACATCTTAGTCTGTGACCACAAGGTGTTTGGATATGTACTTTGAATTGAAACTGAAGTGTGGTAGTCTTTGGTCGCAGTTCGTATACCCAATGAGGCACAGCGAATCCAGTAATCATTCTCTTCAATGTTTAGTAACCAGAAACTGGCAGATGTACAACAAATTCGCACCTTAAGTAACGCGTCCAGGAAATCTTCGCCATTGTGTGACGACGTTCAACAATAGGTTCAGAATGAGGGCTGACATTATCATTGAAATAAAAGTCTGGTTTGTCTGCACGGTCATGATTCTTATCACCACCTAACTATGGTTAAACTATGCACTGAATTAATTTGAACGGAAACAGATAGTTGTGTTTGAATTATCACATTGGAGAAATAAAAGCACTCAATAATAGACCTCTCTGATGGCGTAATTGCGTGAAACAAATCCTCTTATTTTTTCGACGCAATTCATGCAAGGTCCCTGGAAACATCATCATCATCAGTTTTCTGCCCTAGGGCAGGTTTTCACTTGGCTGCTCTCCATGCTCTTCTGTCTTCTTCCTTTCTCTTGAGGTCCATGTAGTTGTCGTCTTCCTTGATGTTATCTATGATTTTGCACCTCCTTCTCCCTCTTATTCTCCTCCCACAAACTAGACCTTCCAATGCGTCTTTTATCAGGCATTCCCCTCCCAACAACTGTCCCATCCAGTTCTTCTTTCTCTCTTTTATCACTTGGAGTATTTTTCTCCTCTCACTAACCTTGTCCAGCTCTTCAACATTACTTATTTTATCCATCCTCCATCCTCCTCCACATCCACACCTCAAACGTTTCTAATCGCTTTTCAGCCCCTCGTCTCAGTGTCCACGACTCCGCCCCATAAAGAGCCACACTCCATACAAAACACTTGCCGAGTCTTTTCCTCAGTGCTTTGTCTATTTCTCCCGTTAGTATCCTCCTTTCTCTATTAAATGATTCCTTCGCTATGGAAATGCCAGTTTTTATCTCTTGGTGGCATCTCAAATATTCGGTGATCATACTCCCAAGATATTTGAACGAGCTTACTTGCCTGATATCAGCTCGTTCTAACTTAATATTTATTATTTTCCTTCCTTTTCCTCTTAGTTTTTGCTGCATTGAATTTCATTCCATATTCTTGGCAAGCTTTGTCTATATATTTCAGCATTCTGTTTAGAGTTTGTTCGCTTTCTGATAACAATACCATATTATCAGCAAACCGTATGTATTCTATTCTCTTGACACCAATACGCACTCCTCTTTTGCATTTAAGCCTTTCGCAATAATTTCTTCTAGGTATAAACTGAACAATAATGGGGAAAGGCAACAACATTGTCTTACGCCTCTCCCAGTGCTGCTTTCTCCCGACATCTCGTTTCCGATCTTTATTCGTACTTTCTGTTGTAAATATAGGTTCTGTATCAACCTTCTCTCCTTCCAATCTGAAGTGAACTACACTTAACGGTTCCTTGAAGTTTATTACTCGGTACACAATACAACAGTTAAACCATAAACAAATGTGGGTACAGTTATCAGAAGACCGTCGAGAATTTCAGCCTGGTCCTGATCCGGGGTAGAGTGACGGCTTCTACTTCTCGCGAACTTCCGGTGGTCTTCTGTAGTTGACGCTGGTTCAGCGGTCAGGCTGGAACTGGCGGTGGAGCGGCCGGCTACGCTTATATAGGCGGCCTGGCGCAGGAATTCCGTTGTGTGGTAGTACGGCGACCTCTGTAAGAAATAGTCCCACTTAGCTTCTAGATGATTCTATTTGTTTTCCTGGTTTGTTTTGATGCCTCTGCGCCTGTTTGGAGTCGTATATGTATCCCGGCGTGCAGGCGCGTTGTGTGTGAGGTCTGCCTGGCAGGGGCCTTTACTGGCAGACTGAACATCTCCCTCCCCGGGGGGGGGGGGGGGGGAAGCGATGTCTGCGACGTCTGCGAGGTCGTCTGCGAGGTCGTCTGCCGCGGCGCCCTGGAGCAGACTATGAAGGCTACCTCCAGGGGAGTATGGAGCTGTTCCCCTGGCGATGCGTGCCGACCTGCGTCGTGGTGCAGGTTGTGGTGGAGGTACTTGTGGAGCTAACGGCATCGGTTCGTCGGCGTCGATGGCCGGGGGGCTGTACGGGGGGCGCTGAAGATGGTCCCCGCAGGTGGTCGAGAGGCTGCGGCTGAAGGGTGTCGGAGCGACCGACAGGTTGTGGCGTCGTTGGTGGCGCTGTAACTGTCCCTGAGCAACGGTTAGACGGCAGGAGTGGTGGAGGTGGCAGGGAAGGAGAGGAAGAAGTGGATGGCCGTGCCGTGGTGGAAGAGGACGGTGCCGTGGGTTAGCGGGGACGTAGTTGGTTTCGATGGCGTCGCACTATCCGGCCATCCAGGCTGACGTCGAACAGTTGGCGGCCCCGGGGCCGCTGGATGACCCCCGGAAGCCAACCGGCCCGGGAGCCAAACCCGCGGGCCCAGACTAGGGAGCCCGGGGTGAAACGGAATGGGCCCGAAGGTACCTGTTCTTTGGGCGGGGGTAAGAGGAGATGGAGGAGAGTGCGAGGTTGGCGGCCATGCAGTAATTCCGCCGGGCTTTTGGCCCCCACTGGAGTGGTTCGATAGGAACTGAGGAAGAGTGTCAATGCCTCTTCGAGTTTGTGACTTGTGGTGTATTTGGTCATTTGGGTTTTGAATGTTCTGACTAGCCGTTCCGCCTCCCCGTTAGATTGGGGGTGGAAGGGCGGGGTGAGGAGGTGTTGGATATTGTTGGCGGTACAGAAGGATAGGAATTCCCGACTTCGAAATCTGTGACGATAGCGTATGGTAATCCTTCGATGGAAAAGATCTTCGTGAGGGCTGAAATGGTGACCTCTGTGGTGATTGTGGAGCAACTGACGACATATGGGAAGTGGGAAAAGGCATCCGTCACTAGGAGCCACTGGTGGCCTAGGAATGGGCCAGCGAAGTCGAGGTGAATGCGTTCCTAGGGTCCGGACGGTGCCGGCCAGGAAAGGAACTTTTGAGGGGGGCGGGGCAGTTGTTGGGCACAGATGGTACAGCGCCGCACCATCTCCGTGACATCCGTGGTAAGGCAGATCCAGAATACATGGCGTCTGGCAAGGGATTTGGTGCGGGCAATTCCCCAGTGTCCTTGGTGGAGAGTTTGGAGGATTGTCGGTTGTAGGGATCTCGGAACGACGACCCTCGGGGTGGAATTTGGTTCTGTGCGGAGGAGCACTCCCTCTACTACTGAGAGCTGGTGGCGGATGGAGTAGTAGAACTTGAGGTCTTGATGATGGCGTGGAGGGGAACGTGTTTGCCACCCGTGTTGGATGTGGTGTCGGATGACACGGAGGAGGGGGTCCTCCCCTGTGGCTGCCGCGACTTTTGAGGCCGTGACTGGAAATGTCTTCAGTGCTTCTTGTATGTCGTCGTCGATCTGGAACACCAGAAGTTCCGACTTGTCGAAGGCAAGGTCTGGTCCCTGCGGTAGTCTGGATAAGGCGTCTGCATTGGCATGCCTGGAGGTGGTACGGAAATGCATGGTATATCTGAACTGGGACAGGAATAGTGCCCAACGCTGGATGCGGTGGGATGTTTTGGTAGGCAGACGTGTGGACGGATCAAATAGTGATAGGAGTGGCTTGTGGTCGGTAATGAGATGAAAAGAAATCCCATATAAAAGGGAATAGAATTTGGAGCAGGCAAAAACAATAGCTAGCGCCTCTTTCTCGATTTGAGAATATTTAAGCTGAGCAGCCGATAGGGCTTTGGAGATGTAGGCTACGGGGCGTTCCGTGCCATCTGGTAATTTATGAGACAGAACTGCCCCCACACCGTAATCGGATGCATCTGTGGCAAGTATCAAGGGGAGGTTTGGAGTGTATGGCATGAGGCATGCTGCGGACTTGAGCTGCTGTTTAAGGGTGTGGAATGCGGTCTCGCAAGCTGGGGTCCAACGGAACGGGACATTCTTGCGACAGAGGTGGTACAGGGGTGCTGCCACTTGTGCTGCTGAGGGTATAAATTTTCTGTAGTATGAAATCTTGCCTAAAAAAGATTTCAACTGATGTAGATCCTGAGGCCGAGGTAAGTTGGAAATAGCGTCCACATAGGAAAATGCTGGGGAAATGCCTTCCTGAGCGATGATGTGACCCAGGTAGGAAATGGATTGTTGAAAAAATTGACACTTGGTAAGGTTGCATTTCAATCCTGCTGCACGGAGGCGGAGGAAGAGTAGGCGGAGGTTGGTCATGTGTTCGGCAGCGGAGGGTCCCGTGACGACTATGTCGTCGAGATAGTTGATGCATCCCGGAATATCCTGGAGAAGTTGTTCGAGATACCGTTGAAAAATCGCTGGAGCACTGGCCAAGCCGAACATGAGCCGGTTGAGTTGGAAGAGGCCAGAGGGAGTGTTGATGACTGTGTATTGTCGGGACTGGATATCCAAAGGGATTTGAAGGTATGCTTCTGCCAGGTCAATTTTTGTAAAGTAGGTACCTCCTGCTAGTTTACGGAAGAGGTCGTCCGGTCTCGGAAGTGGATAATCGTCTACCAGCAGATGCGGGTTGACGGTGGTCTTAAAGTCACCACAGAGACGTAAGCGGCGTCCTGGCTTCTGAACTATGACCAACGGCGTGGCCCAGGGGCTGAACCGCACCGGCTGGAGGATCCCTTCGTCTTGGAGACGTTGAAGTTCTTCCTGAAGTGGTTGTTGAAGCGCTACGGGTACCTGGCGTGCCCGGAAGTATCGAGGCCGTACGTCCGGCCGGAGTTGGAGTGATGCTTCGAAGTCCTTTGCACAGCCGACGCCTGGTGAGAACAGGTCCTGAAACTCGGTGCAAAGGGCGTCCACTTCAGGAAAAGGAACATGCTGAGATACGAGGTGTATGTTATCCTCAATTGAAAATCCGAATAAGCGGAAAGCGTCCAGTCCAAATAAGTCTGCTGTGAGAGAACTGTTAACTACTAAAAAGGGGACTGAACGATGTACAGACTTATACATGACGTTTGCTGTGAATTGTCCCAGGAGTGCTATTTCCTGTTTGTTGTATGTCAGGAGGCGCTTGGGGGCCGGCGAGAGGGGGGGCGAGCCAATTTGCACATAAGTAGTATAATTAAGCAATGAGACTGCTGCTCCTGTGTCGACTTGTAGGCGCAGAGGCTTGCCATTGACCGTAACGTCAATAAAAAGTTTGGATGCAGTGGAAGTGTCTACCTGATTGATATCCATAGGTGCGCCGCTCAACCTGTCTTGGTATGACCCTGGGCGGCGAGAGCCGGGATTGGCATTGGTGGTGTTGGTGCGGCAGACGGACGCCAGGTGTCCTTCCTTGCCGCAACGTGAGCATTCAGCCCAACGATCCGGACAATTTTCCCTCTCATGTGCTGAATAACAGGCGGGGCAGGAGGGTAGGCGGAGCGGGCTGCGGCGTCGGCGCTGCGGGATCCACTGCTGCTGCCGAGACTTGGTGCCCCTGCCGGAACGGGCCGGTTCGATGTCCTTCTGAGGAAGCGGTCCCCGGTCTGTGGTGTCGGGAGGAGCGCGACGCGACTGGGAGCTCTGGATGGCGGCGACGTCCTGTGTGTCCTCTACGTCGGTTCGGATTGCGGCCACATCCGCCCAGGACTCCAGGCGGCGATCTGCGGCCGTAGATATTTCGAATTTGTAGGCAAGTTCGATGACCTGCTCCAGGGATGGGTCCTCTAACTTGAGGGCTTCATGCCGGAGTGCGGCATCTGGTGCAGCCTGTATGATGTGACCACGCACCATGTCGTCGGCGTAGGATTCGTGGGAACAACGAGTTTGAAACTTACATTTTCTGCTAAGGCCTTGGAGTTCGGCCGCCCACTGGCGATACGTCTGATCGGGCTTCTTCCGGCATTGATAGAATTCGACGCGGGCCGCGACGACATGGTACCGGCGTCTGTAGTATGCATTCAGTGTCGTACAGATGGTCGTGAAGGTGAGGGTGTCGGGGTCTTGTGGCTGAAGTTTGGTGAGCAAGACATACATCTTCGATTGGTTCCAGGAAAGGAAATATGCACGTTGGTCTTCTTCTTTGGTTATGTGGTGAATTGCGAAGTGTTGTCTTATGCGCTTCTCGTAGGTCTCCCATTCCTCGACGTCGTCGTTGAATGCTGGGAACGGAGGCGGGGCCGTGGGTTGGCGGAGATTCCTGACTTCCGCAATCAGTTGTCTCTGAGATTCGAAGAACTGATGTAGAAGTCCTTGGAGGAACTGTTGCCATTCCGTAGGTGCTGCTGGCGTAGCCATGATGGTCGAGAGTTCTTATCCCAACCTTGTCGCCACTGAAGTGAACTACACTTAACGGTTCCTTGAAGTTTATTACTCGGTACACAATACAACAGGTAAACCATAAACAAATGTAGGTACAGTTATCAGAAGACCGTCGAGAATTTCAGCCTGGTCCTGATCCGGGGTAGAGTGACGGCTTATACTTCTCGCGAACTTCCGGTGGTCTTCTGTAGTTGACGCTGGTTCAGCGGTCAGGCTGGAACTGGCGGTGGAGCGGCCAGCTACGCTTATATAGGCGGCCTGGCGCAGGAATTCCGTTGTGTGGTAGTACGGCGACCTCTGTAAGAAATAGTCCCACTTAGCTTCTAGATGATTCTATTTGTTTTCCTGGTTTGTTTTGATGCCTCTGCGCCTGTTTGGAGTCGTATATGTATCCCGGCGTGCAGGCGCGTTGTGTGTGAGGTCTGCCTGGCAGGGGCCTTTACTGGCAGACTGAACACAATCTACCCCTTTTCTCTTCAAGATATCCATCAGCTTCTTCCATTGCACCCTATCAAAAGCTTTTTCCAAGTCAGTAAAGACGGCATAGATATCTCTTCATTTCTCAATATATCTTTCCCTATGATTCTTAACAGGCCGACAGCATCTCTTGTTCCTTTTCATTTCCTAAATCCAAACTGTTCTTCTCCAATCCATCGATCTAACTTTCCATATAGCATTCTGTTCAGCGCTCTCAACATGAGTCGAGAAGTGAATTGTCAACGGATAGACCACCAAGGAGTACATACGCTGGGGTCAGAACATTGAGGCATATAATGTACAATCATGGAGTTCAAATATTAACTTCAACTGTATATATGAGCGGTGGCTCAGTGATTAAGGCGTCTTACTGGAGATCTAAGGGACCCAGGTTCGAATCCCTGTCTCGACGGTGATTTTCATAGGCACTTAACCCGACCGTCGCCTTTGGGAGAGATTGCTGTGTAATGTGCAGTACATCAGTCCGCTTCTACGTCAAACTGTAGCGCCCCTGTACCTGGCAGGATTGTCGCGTTAGGTCAAGGCTGTTACGACAGGGGTGGAATGCGCAGCAAATAGAAACACTGTTACAAGGTCATTACGACCACACGGGATTATTATTATTATTATTATAGCAGTATATATTGAAGAAGCGTAATGAAGTTACCATAGTAGAAGTCTTAGATGTTATCATAAGTTACTGCAGTCTAGAAAGACTTTAACTGGCGTAAAACGTATAAAAGTGATAACGAAGGAAATATACTTTAACAAACTGTTCAAAAATAAGTAAAACGCATGAAGTCGTATCTTCAATTGTCCCACACTAATACTTCAGTTTGTGAAGTTATAGGGCAGGGGTGGCCAAGCTCCTTGATAGTGCGAGCCATTTTTCAAAATTTGATATTTCCGCGAGCCGCAATTAAATACGTATTTAAAAAAGGTATTAAAAATTATTTTACAGAAATTATATTTATTGAAAACATATGAATAAAGGTAAAAAATATGTGTATTGAATTTTAATATTAAAAATTAAACATAATTTATTTTACTTCTCTTGATAATTCTTTAAAATTTGGTGAATAATTGGTGACAGCACTTCTCAGTAATTCTTTGATATGCTGGTTAGTTAATACTGATAGGTGTTGGATTTCACGAATTTAAAGTGGAATGAAATGATTCACATAAGTACGTTGCTCCGAATATTGAAATAATTCGACAAGCAGTCTTTTTTAATTCAGGATACTTCGATTCTAGTACAAATTTCCAAAATTCAGTAATCGGCGTCGACTTATACTTTAATTGTAGAGTTTGATCTTCTTGCATCTTTATTAATTCTAATTCTCCAGATGTTTTTTGGGTCATAATTATATTGGAAATGGAAAATTCACCTTGAATTATGTTAATTTCAAATGGATTTAGTAAAAAATCAAGAGACGATTTAGAATATTTCAAGTCTTGAAATCTATTTTGGAATTCCGTCAATATTCCTTCTAGGTTTTTTTATATACTCGTTGAGTTTTCTTGTTTAATATTGGAACAATTTTTTTTAATTCGAGGAAAATGACAAAATGTTTTATTACGCCACTGTTTATGTTCGATCGCGCAGTTTTCGATGAGTCATGTCATTCTTAATTTAGAACGAAATGAAATTTGTTACAATTTGAATTTAGTGTTTCATATTTGCTATCAGTAATTTAAAAGACATTTTGAAACACATACGGAACGATAACAACTTTTTAAAATATAAGAACACAAAAATGAAAAGGGAACTCGGGTACATTTATCAAGAGCCACAAATAATCCTTCAAAGAGCCACAGGTTGGCCACCCCTCTTATAGGGTGACGGTAAAGTTAATATCCGAGTGCGTAGAAGCGTGAGATTTAGTCTTTGAGCGCAAGAAGTAAGAAGAAAAATTAACAAGTAAAACAGTTGGATAGATTTCGTGAATATAGAATAAAAATATTAATAATTTTATTTTCAGATTTCAGTATGGCTAACATTTTAAATTACCGAGGAGTGAAAATTTAGAGCAATTTTTCAGTTAACAAAATGATCCAAACTGCACGGCAAAGCAATCTTGTCCCATATCGCCGCCATTATATTGTTTCACAAGCGCAGAAATGTAATGTTTGGTAAGGTGCTTCACTATGACTGGAAATGTCCACTGTTTCCTTCTGCGTAGTTTTTAGGAACTGACTTTCACTTTGTTAGCTCTTGTGTGAAATTACATCTGAAATTGCAGTTCCGCTTCAGCCGTCATTACAGTGCCAAGACAGATGGCCATGAGAGATTCGAAATGGGTATGAATTTAAACTAATTTCACTTATGAGAACTGCCTTTGGTGTGTGCAAGACAGTAAATTCATTTACGTACAACCAAACACATAAATGTCTTGTTGCTACTATTCTGTTTCACTCCAACTTTGTTAAGAGGCGAAATAAATAATACAGGTTGTACTGTCAGTTTGGTGTTTTGTTACTCGTTCAACAGGCCCTAAAATGCGATTTGCATTTTGACCATTATTAATTTTAGATAATAAATGTAAACAAAGTTTTAGGTATTGAATAGAAATATGAGATTAAATTTGTACTCATATTTGGGGTTTCTTGATAATTTTTTACATAATGTTCCAATGTTTGTTCTCTCTACATGTGAGGTAAAACGCCTGCTTCGTTTCACAGCGTTAAATTTTACGCGCTGAAACTTATTCTATTTGAAGCTCGCCAGCTTGTCTTAATGGTTGTTTAGAGTCACTTTGTTCCACTTATTTCCAATATGTGTTACATCAAACTATATTGATCTAGATAAATACATGTTTCAGCTAAATACCGTGACTCCAATTAAGATAAAACCAATGTTGTGGGTACTATCTATCATTTCTACTGTTTCTTCTCGTAAGCACGAATTTTACAATATATGAAGTACATAAAAAGAAAGAAGACTGACTTAGATTCGTGGTTACACCCCTCACTGGCTACGTTAAAAGTACTGCCATTTGCATTCTCTATCATGGAAACTCTGTGATTAAAGTCTCGGTTTTTAGGACGGATGAAATGTGTTACAACAGCAATACCCTCGTTACTGCGTGGAACTCTAGCAGTCAGCGCATTACATCAAAGAATACCGCGCCACTTGCTACAGCGGACAAGCACACGAAATGTTGTAAATTGCTGCTACTCGGCGAGGCAAAAGCTTAAGCACCGGCAGGGTCCTTTAAATGTTCGTTTGTGTGTGTGTCGCAGGCCATTCGACATTGTGCCAAGGCTTTTATCTTTTTGTTGCTGCCTCCCATATGTCAGCTACATTGCAAATGTTCTCGCCGGGTAAAATTTGCTTTGCAGATGCTACACTTGAGTAATTCATGTAAGCAGAGGAGGTCTGCAGTTTTTGAGCGTCCCTATGGGTGCGTTGAAACCCTTGTGCGCTGCTTGCTCTCTCCACGACCGTTCTGGGTGTCGTATGAGACTGGTAAGTGGGCTCTACTCCCACGAGCTGCTTCAGTGACTCCCCACGTAATCTCGGTCCCCGGGGGCAGACTTTCAGTAGGTCGTGAAAGTTCGTCCCGTGTCGGGAAACTGACGAAGTTTGTCGAGTGGCCGAGAGTCCCTACGGACAATGTTTTATTCCGCTGCACTTCTCGGAATTAGCTTTTTCGCGCTACGTGTAATGCACAGATACAATAACGCATGTATAAAATTCAGTTTCTGAAATCTGAACAAGTTTTATGAGTCCCTTCCTGTGTTAAGAGTATCATAACAGTTATTCACAGATATATTTCCACTTTTTTTCTATTCGTAATCGGGAAAAAAGTTTAATTTTTATTCTTAAATTTTTAAGAGCAACAGTTTTTAATTAATTCTGATGCAGCTTCTGTTGAAATTACCCGCAGAAGTTATATGATACTGATATCTGGAGCTTTAGTTATTCATATTCACGAAGCCATGATTCCACTACAGATCGTGAAAGTACTTGGGGATTATGTCATCCATTCCGTTGATAATGCGGTGTACTAGTACCGGCTCGTTTGTCTATGACAACCACTGCGTTGTGGTATGATTCAGTTTAATATAGAAATTAATTGAAAGTGACTATAGCGGTTTTTCGTTTTTCGTTTTTCATTTTTTGCCAATGCTTTGGGCATTATAAGCAAATGATATCTCAGTACTGTACGTACTAACTATGTCATAATAATGACTATTCATGTTGTTAGATTTTTTTAGAAAAAAAAGCTTATGGTTTTACGTCACGTCAACACCGATGTATTAGTAACGGGAACGGACTGAACACAAGAAATGGTAAATAATTTGTTCATGGCTTTTGAAGGAACCATTCTGTCATTATCCTGGAGCTATTTGAGAAAAATTGAAAACTGAAATCTGGGTGGCCGGACGGGGATTCGAAATTGTTTTCTCCAGAAAGCCTGCCGAAGTTTTACCACGCCCAGTAATGAAAACATCGGTGAAATGCTACAGCAATATATATATATATATATATATGCAGTAGTTACTTTCTTTGTAATGCGAAATAGTATGAGTATTGCGAAAATTCGAAATAATGGACACCACTGGTAAAAGTACATTATATATCTGACATCTCCTGAATAAACCGTCATGGCACTTAGAATTTTTTTCCGAACAGTTAAATTAGCTATAAAGTGGTGATTAATGCATTTTCTAATTTTGATTGTCCTGTAACCGTAGAAAGAAATGTTACTGGTAATCAGTCTAAATAATCGTAGGGGAAATGTACAAATGAAAAAGTTAGATCGTTGGAACAGCTTTGTAATTACAGTTTATATATTGACCATTTAACGTTTTCTCTTTACACGAAGATGCAGATTAATCGAGGTACAGCAGGCAGGACAATGCCATTGCTGCGTAACTGTGCAAGACGGTTTGCAACAGTGTTGCTCCTAGGTGGTCACCGTCCAGGGAGCGCTGATAGGCTACAGGGTTATCGAATTACATTCAGCAGGTACTGTCTGATTGCTCAGCCCCTTCCACACTGCTATAAAGTTACATCTGTAATTCTGTATTCTAGTTCAGTAAAATCTTACTCCTATATTTCATCTTCTCACGAAATATTGCCTTACCTTCTAATACTATTTGCTTTTTATTTAATAAGTATATCGTCTCCAAGTTTAGATTATTTTTTTTCATCTTTCCTTGCATTATTCCTTCCCTTTGATCAGTTTTTATTTTTAACTTTATAGTATTAGTGCACTATAATTTACAAGAAGAATCTTTCGTTTTAAACAGCTTCTTCTTCAATTAATATTACATTTACAATATTTAACAATCTTTATTTACTATTTAATTAATTATAATTTCTTTTTTATAACTGAACTCGTAGTTTATATACTCTGCTTTATAAAAGAGATTTCTTTTCCATTCACATTTCATATCAAATACTTTACAACTTTCAATTAGTTGAATCAACATTACAAACACCAATAAATGGAATTATTTATATGTAAATGCAACTATTTATCCCTAAAATGTATTTCTTATATGAATATCTTCAACGAAACAAATTATTCGATTGGACAACCGTATACCCCTTTGCTGTTGCATTCCAGGAGCAATAAAACTTTGTGGGTAAGTCTCATTCTAGCGAGTTGTCTCATATTCCCCAGAGAGGATCTTTCTCTCTCCGACACTGCGATATTATTGCCTCGTTATTACTATTGCCCATTTATTTAAATTGTAAATTTGATAGTAGCAAGCTGTGACCTCAAACATGTTATGCATTAATTTAAGTAAATTCGCATATTATCAACTTCCTAAAAAAGTATATTTGTAATTATTCGTTCCTGATGGTTTTTCGTATTTTTATATACCTTCATATACAGTACCGTACCTCATTCTTTGTTACTCTGTATTTCTAGTTTCTTCTCTAGTTCCTTTAATATTACCGTGTTGCTTGTGTGTTTCGTCATCCACAAATTGTATTATTCTTTTTGAGCTGCATTTTCGTTGATAAACTACATTTCATTGCTTCCAATACACATTGCTTGCACTGCCGAGATTTTGCCCTCGATCGTAATGAGGAAGGATATTTTTTTAAGCTGAAATCACCAATAAATTTACAAAATTTCTCGAGAAACTTATATGCGCCTGTAGAGAATATTCTTCAAATTTAGCTTTCCAAATTTGGGATAGCTATTGCTGTCTCTATTTTCTTAATTTTGCCAACTTTAAAAACAAATTCAACTAAACGTTTCTCTTCATAATAAATAATTCACATCTACCAGGCACATATTGTGATTGTGAGGGAAAAAAATTTCTACTTAGTATCACCCATATCGCTTAGTCCCCCTCCCACCCCCCCTAGATGCTGCGTTATTGCGATTACCTGACATGGTTCTTTAAACATCTTACTTTCGCTTACTTCTTCCTTCTTCAGTAACAACGAAAGAGTAGAAATAAATATCTGTAACTACATTAAAACCTTTGACGTAACAGCAAAAAAATCCCTTATCAACCGACAACAAAAAAAGAAGGAGGTTCTCAATTCGTCTGCTTTTTTTTTTAATTGTATGTTCAGCGATATCTATGCCAATTTTGAACCGATTTAAATGAAATTTTTGTGTGGCTAAGGTATACCTCCAAAGCCGTCCCATATGAACTTCATTGAGAAACCACCCCTTCTATCTCTTTCAACCCCTTAATTTTTATACAAACCCAAATTTTTTATCTGATTTCGATGGAAATTTGGACATGTATAGTCAAAAATAAAGAGAAAAATACTGTCAACGTTTGGTTTAAAAAAACTGCTCTCCTCATATCCACCCCCTTAATTTTTGACAGTTTTCTTTATACAATGCTACAGTAGACACCATTTAACTGATATGCTTTAAAGTGGGCGTAAACATGTGATTTTTCATGGAGAAGGTTTCTGATCAAAAAATAAAATACAAATAAAAATCATCCCTAACATCTCTTAATTTTACATAAACCTACATATCTTATCTATTTTGATTGAACTTAGCACTTGTATAGTTTAAAACAAAGAGAAAAGTCCTGCCAACATTTGGTCTGCCAAAGCTCAACACCTCTCTCACCTTCCATCCCGTTAATTTTTTGTCAATGTTCTTTATATAACCTACACTTGACACCGTTTGACTGATTGTAATCAAAGTTGGCATATACATGTAGTTTATCATGGAGAATATTTCTGACCAAAAAATAAAAAAACACATCTCTCCCCTTTACATACCATAATTTTTATACAACCCCAGATTTTTATCCGATTTCAATGGAACTTTGGACATGTATAGTCAAAAACAAAGACAAAAATACTGTCAACTATTGGTTTAAAAAACTGAAGCCCTCTCCCTCTATCCACCTCCTTAATTTTTGCCAATGTTCTTTATACAAAGCTACAGTTGACACCATTTAACTGGTCTCCATTGGCATATATATGCAGTTTTTCATGGAGAATGTTACTGACCAAAAAAATAAAAACACACCTCTCGCCTTTACTCTCCCTAATTTTTATACAAACCCACATTTTTATCCGATTTCGATGGAACTTTGGACATGTATAGTAAAAAACAAAGAGAAAAATACTGTCAACTTTTGGTTGAAAAAACTGAAGCCCTCTCTCCCTATCCACCTCCTTTTGCCAATGTTCTTTAAACAAAGCTACAGTTGACACCATTTAACTGGTCTCCATTAAAGTTGGCATATTTCATGGAGAAGGTTTCTGACCAAAATAAAGATAAAGAACACACCATGTCTCCCTTTACAAACCTTAATTTTATGGAAACCTACATTTCTTATCTGATTTTGATTGAACTTTGCACATGTATACTTGAAAACAAAGACAAAAATCCTGTCAACATTTGGTCTGTCAAAACTCAACCCCTCTCCCTCCTTCCACCCCTTAATTTTTGTCAATGTTCTTTATAAAAAGCTACAGTCACAACTGTTTGATCGATTACCACGAAAATTGGTGGTTATATGTATCTTTTCAAGAAGAAGGTTTCTGACCAAAAAATCAAAAACCACCCCCTCTCCCCATTAAACTGCTTAATTTTTATACACATCCACTGTTTTATCTGGTTTAGGTAGAAGTTAGAAAATTTTTACTATAAAACAAAGAGAAAAATAATGTCAACTTTTTTTGCAAAATTGTACCCCTTTCCGCACATTTTTTTTTTTTTTTTTTCGATAAGATTTCTGACCAAAAAATCAAAAAACTACCATAGATCCCCTTTTACATTAATTTTTGTACAAACCCACATTTTTATCCGATTAGGTGGAACTTCGGAAGCATATATTTTAAAAAAAAAATAGAAAAATTAAAATTCTGTCCACATAACATTCAAAAAAATGGAAACCCTATCCCCCTTTCTAACCCTTTAATTACTGTCAATGTTCTTTTTATAAAGCTACAGTTCCTATCTGATTTTGAAGGAAGTATCCACATGTATACTTCAAAGCAAACAGAAAAATACTGTCTACATTTGGTTTCGAGAAGGCAAACCTCTCTCCTCCTTTCCACCATTTAATCCGCACAGAACTACAGTTTCTATCAGATTCTGAAGGAAATTTGCACACGTATGCTTTAAAAAACACAGAACAGTTGTGTTTAAATTAGGTTGCATAAGCCCAACCCCTCTTCCATTCTACCCCCACCCTTTTTATTTTCCAATGTTCTTTACAAAAATCCACAGTTTTAAATCCCGTAAAAATCAATTAAGCTATTTTTAAGTCAGGGCAGAATATTTATAAAATAAATGTGTCCTAATGTCTCAACATGTACTTCAGATTTCAACTTGAACACCAAGTCTACACGTTGTGAAAACCAATTAAAATTCTATATTTTCTGTGTGATGCCCGAACAAACAGATATATTCCAGAGACAGATTTGCGTATGTTGTATGGATTAATGTCCAGATGTTACATTTGGCGAGTAGCTTAAACAGATGTTATGATTAGATCGAAGCACAGTCTGGACCAAAATTTAAACCGACATTCCTTAACACAACATCCAATTCACCCCGTTCTGGAAATTGTTGGGGTATATGGACAGAATTTTTTTGAAAGCAAGTGCTTTAACTACTGAGCTATCAAGATGTTTGCAAAATGAGAACTGCTGAGGCGTATTTAAAATACAAAACAAACTATAACACCACTAAAGACTTAAAAATAAAATAATTGTTTTTAAAAACATAATAACCGCCTTCAAAAAAATCACACTAAATTTTTGTAAATAACTTTATACCTTGCTTAGAAGAAATTAAATCTAAATGGACAATATTTTACATTACTGTTATTGAAATTTTTACATTAATTAGTTATATTTTTGGAGTCGGTGCCAGCCAAAGCAAGAAACACAAAAAGATAAAAACAATAATGAATAACAACAATACATAAAAATCACGTTACTACTTACCCACAATTAATGCTAGACACATGTTTCAACAAAACTGAAACGTACAGATGATACACCGATATTATACTAACTGTAAAGCGTTGGCTGCATGATGCAGTCAACCAACTGACACTGTAGCGCCAGAGATGTGCCTGGACGACCAACAAGGCCGAGCCACGGATTAAAACACTGTTAATTTGTTTCCCTAAGCTGTCTCCCGCAATAACACAATCTGCCTCACGACATGCTATAAAATATTTGGTATTTTTGTTCGTACTCCCCGATTCTCCACGAACACAAATAAAGGTCAGTAATTCGATGTTCGCGATGTGTCAACTGGCACCGACTCCAAAAAATAACTAATTATTGTAAAAATTTCAATAGCAGTAATGTAAAATATTTTTCCATTTAGATTTACTTTCTTCGAAAGAAGGTATAAAATTATTTTAAGAATTTTAGTGTGCTTTTTTTAAGCCAGTTTTTAAGTTTTTTTATACAATTATTTTATTTTTAGCAAGCAATTATCGGTGGCGGAGATTAAAAATTACTCAGTGGATGTGAGTATCATCCTCTAATTGCCCATTTTGTAAGTTTTAATACAAAAAAAATGACTGAAATCTTAAAAAAAAGTATGATGAGTAATGAATAAGCCAGAAATTATATAACCTGTTAGATAAAAACAGTCTTGACATACTAGTTGAGCTAAACGAGGAGATGTGGTAGTATACCTTATGAATGTCAGTTGCCACCAATTCACCCTATGCGTAAACAAGGATACAATAAGTACATCATTAAAAATCTAGACGTTTCGATATCACCAATTCCTAACAAGTTTTAATAGAATAAGCAGTATGGTGAGTAATCAGGCTGGATGTTGAAAAAACCGTTTCCCGAAACGGTATTTCACGTTTTCCCCCCCTTCCAACAGCTACAAGACAAATGGAACCTTAAGTTCCCTTTTACATTTGTAACTTTCAAAACGATACATGACTTGATTATTGACTGGGATTTATTATTCAATGTTCTAAAGTTTGTTTTGGATTGCCTTTTTTTTTTTTTGCTGTCGTCAGTCTTTAGACTGGTTTGATGCAATCCTCCATCCCTTCCTATCCTGTGCTAACCTCTTCATTTCTACATACCCCTTACAACCCACGTCCTCAATTATCTGCTTCATATATTCTAATCTCTGTCTACCTCTACAGTTCTTACCTTCACTGTTCCCTCCACTAACAAATTAACCAATCCAGCATGTCTCAAAATATGACCTACCAGCCTGTCTCTTCTTCCTGTAAGCTTCTTCCATAAACTTCTTTTCTCACCCATCATTTCCAAAACTCGTTCATTTCTTACTTTGTCTGTCCACCTAATTTTCAGCATTCTTCTGTAGCACCACATTTCAAATGCTTCAAGTTTTTTTTTCCGGTATTCCTAAAGTCCATGTTTCGCTACCGTAAAGTGCTGTGCTCCACACATAGAGTTTTAAAAGTTCTTTCTAATTCCTAGATCAATATTTGAAACTAAAAGGTTTCTCTTTTTCATGAAGGCTCTTTTTGCTAGTGCTATTCTGCTTTTAACATCATTCCTGCTTCGGCCATCGGTTGTAATTTTGCTTCCCAAGTAACAGAATCTCACTTCTCCTATTGCATCATCCTATTTTTATATTTAATCTGCTAGTATTGGTATCATTTCTGCTACATTTCATCACTTTTGTCTTCTTTGATTTATATTCAGTCCAAAATCTTCCTTCAGTATTTTTTCATGCCATTCAATAACTTCTCAATATCCTCAGCCCTCTCTGCTAACAAGACAATGTCGTCAGCAAATCGTAGCATACTGATTTTTTCTCCCTGAAAACTTATGCCACATGGAAATTTTTCTTTGACTTTCTTCATTGCTTCTTCTACATACAAGTTGAATATTAACGGGGATAGACTACAACCTTGTCTCACACCCTTTTTAACTGATGCATGTCTCTCGTGATTCTCTACTTTTATTACACTTGATTCTTATATAGTTTATAGAGTATTCTTCTATCTCGATACTTTAGACCTGACTTCTTTAAAATTTTGAACATCTTGTCCCACCTAACATTATCAAAAGCTTTTTCTAAATCAACAAATGCCATAAAAGTATCTTTGTTTTTCTTGATCCGCCCTTCAAGTATTAATCTTAAAGACAGAATTGCTTCCCTTGTACCGCGATTTTTCCTAAACCCAAACTGATCTTCACCTACTATCTCTTCTACTACCCTTTCCATCCTTCTGTATATTATTCTGGTCAGTAATTTTGAAGCATGTGATGTTAGACTAATGGTGCGATAATTCTCACATTTGTCGGCTTGTGCTTTCTTTGGAAGTGTGAAGATGATATTTTTATTAAAATCAGTTGGAATTTCTCCTGTTTCATAACTTTTTGATATCAGCTTGAATAATCTTTCGATTCCTTCCTCTCCTAGAGATTTAAGAAGTTCTGCAGGGATCTCATCAATTCCAACTGCCTTATTTGCTTTCAAGTCATTCAGAGCTTTATTAAATTCTGTCCTCAAAACAGGATCTCCTAAGTCATCAATGTCGACATCGCCTTCCTTTTCCAATACACTATTGTTCAAGTCGTCCCCATCATACAGTTTCTCAATGTATTCCTTCCATCGGTTAGCTCTATCTTCTGAGCTTAAAAGAGGTTTCCCATCGGCAGCTTTAATGTTCATACCTCTTTTCTTCATTTCTCCAAAATTCTGTTTGATCTTTCTATATGCAACATCTACTTTTCCTACGACCATTTCCTTTTCTACTTCTTCACACTTTTCTTGTAGCCATTTTTCTTTTGCTATTTTGCATTTCCTATTTATTTGATTTCTAAATTGCCTGTACTGCTCTCTTCCTGCTTCATCCTGAGCATTTTTGTACCTTCTCCTCTGATCCATCAGCTCCAAAATTTCTTCTGTGATCCAAGGTTTTCGGGCAGCTTGTTCCCTAAAGCCTAAGTTTCTTTGCCAGCTTTCATTATTTCGGTCTTTAATGCATTCCATTCGTCCTCGGTTGAGCTCCTTTCACAGTTACTTCTTAGACCTAAGTCTACCATTTCTGCAAATTTTTCTCTTGTGCTAGATTGTTTCAGTTTATTCACTTCCAGTCTGTTCTGCTTATACTGCTTCCTTATTCGCTTGAATTTCAGCCTGCACTTCATTACTATCAAATTATGGTCCGAGTCTATGTCTGCTCCTGGGTACGCTTTACAGTCTAGAACTTGATTCCTGAATCTCTGTTTGACCATGATATAATCTAGCTGATATCTGCCTGTATCCCCAGGACGTTTCCAGGTGTATATTCTTCTTGCATGGTTCTTAAACAGTGTGTTCGCCACTACTAGCTTATATCTTTCACAAAATTCTAGCAACCTGCTTCCTCGCTCATTTCTTTCTCCTAGACCAAAACTTCCTACAGTATTCCCCTCTTTCCTTCTCCCACTATTGCATTCCAATCACCCATGATTATTAGATTTTCCTCCCCTTTCACATATTGGATTAATTCTTCAATTTCAGCGTATATTTTTTCTATTTCTTCGTCATCTTCCTGTGACGTTGGCATATACTTGTACTAATGTGGTTGGGACGGGCTTAGTTTCTAACCTCATCAAAATAATCCTGTCACTAAATGTTCATAATAACTCACCCGTTTCCCTACTTTCTTGTTCATTACAAATCCTACACCAGTGACTCCATTGACAGCTTGTGTGCTAATTATCCTGTGTTCCCCAGACCAGAAATCCTGTGCGTCCTTCCATTTAATCTCACTAATCCCAACAACATCTAACTTAAGTTGTTCCATCTCCCTTTTTAAGTTTTCTAACCTACCTGCCCTATTCAGACTTCTAACATTCCACGCTCCGACTCGTAGAATGTTTCTATCCATTCTGATGACTCCTCCCTGAGCAGTCCCCACCCGGAGATCCGATTGGGGGACTATTTTACCTCCGGAATATTTTACCCAGGAAGAAGCCATCATGATATATGTAATTTGAGAGGATTACATGTCCTCGGGATACCCTTTGGGTCTTTAATGCAGTGGTTTCCCGTTGCCTTCTGCATCCCCATGCCGTTGATCATTTCTGATTCATCCGCCTTTAGGGGCCGTTTCCAACCCCAAGGACAAGAGGGCCCTGAACCACTACCCACTCTTCCGCCCACCCCTTTTTTTTAGATTATAACAGATATTAGAAACGGAAAAAAGATTTACAGATTTTATTCCGTTTCCAAAAGTGTGTTTGTGACTTGTCTGATTTTTTTTCAGCTGATCCCTTAATTTTTAACAACAACGACACTTCGCTCTGTGATCTGGTACTGGGGAGGTCGAGGGTTCGATCATTGATCCAGCCGCTATCCTCATTTCAGTATTTAACGGTTTTCCGAAATTACTTCTAGCGATTTCAGGGATGGTTCCTTCAAAAACTCATGGCCTAATTTTTTATCTTATCGTGTCTCCAATCATTTCCTTTCTCTAATTATCTCAATGTAGTTAAAAACCGGAAGGGAATGGTGCTTACCAACAGAGAAAAAGCTTCTGTGAGACAATGAGTCCTGGAACATATCTCAAACATTACATTACAGCTGTCAAACTCGAATAATTGTATGCCTTTTAGACTTTGATTATGATTCGACATTGACAAATATGACAGCCCATTAGGAAAGAATGAATAACATAAAGAAACATCTTAGTCAAGAGTTGGGTTGATCGGATACCAAGTTTGAAATATAATCAAGAATTTTACGAGATACAGCTAGCAGCATCATTAATTTGAAAGAAACCCGTTGTGTTTTATGGGTGCATCTTCAGAATGATTGAATGACAAATATTTTGAATTTCTCCAAACACGTTGTGACCAGAAGGAAATATTTCGAAAAATATAATAATATTCTGAATCAGATTGGAATTAAGAAGAATGAATTCAGATACTGATATGTGTTTGGAAGGGCTATCAACTGTTGTTAGAGTTTTGAAGTCGATCGAGAACCATAAAAAGGGCGAGGATTTGTGTTAGAATAAGAAAGGAAGGTGACTGAATGGGTTCTCACAGAGCTTCTAGCACGCTTTAAATGAAATTACATGGTTTCCACGCCGGACATGATGGCTCAGTTAAGCTGATAAAACGAGAGAATTTAGAACTGCATATTCGTAGCAATAAATAGAATATTTAGATCGAGAAGGTTGATTAGTTTAGTTGATATTACATGTAGGCAATACTGAGCCACAAGAACGTTACGTTTACAATATAAGGAACTCAACCAAATCCTTTAAATCTATTTTTATAGTCAGCTAAGAGGATCACCTAGACCATAATGGAAAACCCGTTTTTATACATACATGAAAATAAACGCTTAAATATTACTAAAAAGATTACGGTGACGTGTCAAATTTAATTTTTGTTATTTTGGCACATATTATCTTTTCTGTTGGTGAAATATAAAAATTCCTTTAGGCTGATATCACAATGATCCCTCCTAAAGAGAAAATATGAATGCATATGAACTGAAAATACGAAAAGATGGAAGTGTTTACTAGAACCATCCACCAGTTCCTATCTTATCTGATAAGTAATATAAATGTCCCCGAAGGTTTCGGCCACCGAGCAATAGTAATGGAGTCGCTACGCTTCCGTCACTTGTCGCGATTAACCTAACCCAACCCCGTGATCCTATCGGTAAAGGGGAAAAAGGGGATCTCCAGTTTAACGTGGTGTCAGAACCACGGAATCCTTCTGGCGTATTTCACACTGCACAGCAAGCTGTTCCTCAGGTGAATCCCCATCAAGATAGGGATTCAAATGGGGGCCTTTCGGTATCCAGTCAGACGTCTAAACCACTGAAACAATTTGAAACGATTTGATTGTATCCTATGAACTTGATATTTCGTCGTTCACTTTCTCTGCTTCTTGGGCAATGGATAGAAATATTTTTATGATCCTGGCAATGTGTCTTTAGAAAGAGAAAATGTAAAAATCATTTTTTCTGTTTAGACATCCGGATCATGGGCAAGGAATGGATCAGTACTTGTCGTTAGCGAGGACCAGTTGTGAAGGGCCCAACACACATCCACGATCTGGTTGACAACACAGATAATACACTGATCAGCCAGAACATTATGACCACCTAATACCCGATATATCCGCCTTTGGCACGTGTAATAGCGGCGACCCGTCTTGGAATGGAAGCAATTAGGGCTTGGTAGGTCGCTGGAGAGAGTTAGCATCACATCTGCACACACAAGTCACATAATTCCCGTAAACTTCAGGAAGGGGGGCGATGAGCTCAGATGTGATAGATCGGGTTCAGATCTGGCGAGTTGAAGGGGGGGGGGGCAGCACATCAATTGCAACTCGCCACTGTGATCCTCGAATCACTCCATCACACTCCTGGCTTTGTGACATGGCGCATTATGTTGTTGAAAATGTCACTGTCGGGAAACATGGTCGTCATGAAGGGGTGTACGTGGTCTGCAACCAGTGTACGATACTTATTGGTCACCGTGGTGCCTTGCACGAGCTTCACTGGACCCATGGATGCCCTCGTGAATGTTCCACAATCCACAGAGCATAACAGAGCCGCCTCCAGCTTGTCTCCGACCCGCAGTACAGGTGTCAAGAACCTGATCCGCTGGAAAACGATGGATTCGCACCCTCCCATCGGGATGATGAAGAATGTATCGGTATTCATCAGATCATACAACGCTCTGCCACAGCACAAACGTCCAGTGTTGATGGTCACGTGCCCATTTCAGTCGTAGTTGGCGATGTCGTGGTTTAACATTGGCACATGCATGGGTCGTCAGCTGCGGAGGCCCATCAATAGGCATGTTCTGTTCACTGTGTTTTCAGGCACACTTTTACTCTGCTCAGCAATAAATTCTGATGTTAATTCCGCCACAGGTCGGTGCCTGTCCTGTTTTACCCGTATGCCCAGATTACGACGTCCGACATCTGTAATGCGGGGTGACCACCCAACGCCTCGTCTTTTGGACGTGGTTTCACCTTGGATTCGCCACTTGTTGAAGTCAATCACCACTGCAATCCTCGAACACCCGAAAAGTAGTGCAGTTTCCGAAATGCTAGTGCATCAAAATCTGCCCTTGGTCAAACTCAGATAGATCGCTCACCTTTACCGATTCTAAACACGGATAGCACGCTCACTGTTACGCTATCGCCTGGAGACTTTATACCGATAGTATGCAAGTAGTCAGAATGTTCTGGATGATCCGTGTACATTTCACTACTTTGAGGCATCTTAATGATCTCCTGATTGAGAAGGAAGGTAATTACTTCTGTAACTTGTTTTCACATATTTAGGTGACAGAACATGGTGAACATCATTCATAGCTTCAATAAGTTTTAGAAATTTTTTTCCCAGGGATTGCTTATTGACATGTGCTCCTTTCCAGATTTTTTTCTAAATGCTGGGCGTTGTGTCTGTCGCTGGCTGGAAAGCGGAAGCGTGTCGTGACACCACAGTGGCCTCAAAGCCTTTAGGAAGCTTGTCGGGCGGGCCCGGCCCGGCCCCGGGCACCGCGCTCCCGGTCCCGCACAAAATCGATTCCCGCCTTTTGTTCTCCGATCGTCGTCTTTTGTTTGGCTCTTATGAAAACGACGACTGCGAACGGCGCGGAAGAAAAAACAAAGAGTGATTCGTGTGTCGATGTGTGGGACACCGTGAACACGGAGACCAAGCCGTCACTGCGAGTCGTGACGTCACGATTGTCAGGTAGTTGCGCGACGCCAGCAGCTGCATTTGATGCGGGAAAACAACACGTGGCGGAAAAAGGTGCACCAGATGCATCATCACACAGTTCTCACGGTAATTCCAATATATGCAATAATATTTGTCCAAAACTAAAATGAAAACACGAACCTTATATTTCTCGTTTTGGGAGTTTGTGAAATACGGGTATATGATCTCGTTTAAATGAATGCTTTGAGGTGAAATGGAACTGGCTAGGCAGATCGGGAGATTCAATTTATTACAACAGCCTGATATGAAAAATTAATCCTAATCGAGCTATTTTATGTATATTATTGATTTTTGGGTTATAGTTTGATAACAACATGGCTGATACAAAATGAGGAGATTATTTATTTCAAATATAAGAAGTCAGAAGACATTGACGTATACGTTTGTGACAAGTTGGGAATGACGAATGAAGTGAATTCTGTGGTGAATGATGTTTTCACTTGAGAAAAACACTCAAATAAGCAGTACATTTGCGAGTCATAATTTTTTAAAGTTGTAAAGTCACCTCAGATGTCGTTTTAACTCTAAACAAGAAATAAAATTTTTGTTGGAACTGTGTTGGGGAACAAATAAGGAGCTGATGTGCGGTTTGTTTAATTAGAAGAACTGGCATGAGCGTTAAGGCAGGATTTACAGTGACCAACGCTGAGCTGAGAGTGCTGCTCTTAATCTCGCTGGCAGGTTGCGGCTAATTTAGACCTCTGTTAACTCACTTTTTAATAGCAGTGCACTGTTAAGAGAAGCAATTTAATCCTTGCTGGAGAATTAAATTTCTAAAAAGGCCTAGTAAACCAAAGATAAAAACTAATTTCGTTTATCTCGCAGAAGTTGCTACAAGCAGATGGAATTATCCCTATGTGAAGTCAACGTTTAAAACTTCAGTGAAGTCAAAGGGTGTTTGTGGTAACCATATCCCTTGTCTAAACAACTTAGTAACAGAGTGCAATCCTGCACTGGGATAGCTGTTTAAGCTATGCCGATAATCCTACCAAGAAAACGAATCTGCAGTGAAATGTAGTCTCCAAACATCGGACCGTACCAGCGTACTTCACATAGCAAAGAAAAGCTTTGCTGCAATTAAGGACAGCTTTAAGGTCCGTAAAAATACGACCGAGAGCAATATTAGAACCGGATACCTCGTTTCACATTTACTTAACTTAATCGATCATTTTACCTGATCGCTTATACTCATGGAGACGCCATTCAGAACAAATTTCCTGGAATATCGGAGACACCGGCATAAGACTCACAACTACTATGCAGAGGCGAAGTAGCGATGAATCAACAGTGGCATCCGGTTGCCAAAAGGCAGCAAGCGGAAGAGATGCGGCCCCTTCAAATAGGCTGCCCGGCGAACGAGGTTCGGGACCTTACACGGAGACAAAGTTTCAGGAATTGAAACAAATCCCCGGTGCCTCTCACAAAAACGGAGATTGGAGGTAATATTTGGTCATTCCAGAATAAATACTGACTGACATAATTTAATGATTGATCAAAGTTCACGTCTCTGTATTTCATAACTAATGACACGATTTCCGGTGTCAGTAACGTTAAAAGTTCGGTTTTTATCAACGAAAATGTAAAAAATTTGCAATTGGATTTAATATGAAATATGCCCATTGCAATTTAGCCATCTAGTGAACTAACTCTGACAAAGAAATGATACTCAATTTTCATCTCTGACTTGTACCAGACAGTGAAAATTTATAATTGAAATACTTTTTTTTGTATCTGCTTAACGTCTCTTTAACAGCGAGGTCTTTAGAGACGGGAAAGGATGGGGAGCAAGGAATGGGAAGGAATCGGCCATGGCCTTTTGAAGGAAGCATCCCGGAATTTACCTGGAGTGATTTGGGATACCATGGAAAACCCAAATCTGGATGCCCGGACGGGGATTCGAACCGCCGTCCTCCCGAATGCCAGGCCAGAAATTGAAATACTGAAACTGTTTAAGATCCACACAATTTGAGTAATTTATATAGTTTTCCTAAGGGAGGCAAAAATTATAATAGCTACCACAATTATTTTGATACATTCCTAATTAAACTTCAGCCTTCCAGTTTATATTTGAACTATTTAATAGCTGATATAGTTTAAGTATAAAATTGAATTATGGATGTATGTTGTTTTAGTTCTTTAACCATACTTAATTGTTTTCGGGGATTATGTTTTCTCCAATCGGAATTGTAAGCAAAAAGAATATTAACATTTAATGAATCCTCCCTTTATTAATTTTTAATTTTCTAAAACTTTTTTCTGCCATTGAATCGGCTCCGCGTAAAGAAACTAGAATCAAATTAATTGACCGTCAACTGACCTGTAACTAATATTTGCTACATGACTGCACGCGTTGGTCGTAACTTTCATCTCAGTCGCAACAAGAATTTGCAGTGTTCTCAAGAGTATGATATTCACCACGGATGGACATGTGATTTATTGGTCACAGAAGTTGAAATTGAAACTGGACTGTAGAATTTTCACTATGGTACACGTAGCTGTTTTCAGGATCAGTTTGAATTTAATCAGATTAGACAGATGGACGAAAATACTAGAAATAAAACTCAAATTTTCACCAATTCTGGAAAAAATCCTACGACAGGTCTTACGTACTAAGTCGAATTCATATCGAACAAGGTGGGAGAGCGGTTGACGCTCGTGGATAGCATGCGGGAGGACGGGGCTCTAACCCCGGCTCGGCCATTCAGAATTCAAGTTTCCATTGTTCTCAAGATCACTCAAGTTATACGCCAGGATTGTTCCTTTAAAAAACGTCTTGCGGAATTAAAGATCTGGATATCGAAAAGCTGTAATATTCTAAAAATTATTTATAATCCAAGACTGCATTCTGGAAAACCGATTCATTAAAGAATCTTAAACAATAATGATAATAATAATTCCGTGTGGTCGGAATGACCTGGTGACAGGTTTCTATTGGGTGCGCATTCAGCCCCCGTCGTAGCCGCCTGCCGGGTACAGGGGAACTACAGTTTAACTTGGAATCCGAACTACGGAAGAGTTCTAGAGTATTTAATATTACACAGCAAGCTGTGCCAGAGGTGAAGGCCGGGTTAAGGTCCTATGGAAATCCCCGCTGAGACAGGGACTCAAACCGGGGACCTTTCGCTCCCAGGCAGACACCTTAACCACTGAGCCACCAGGGCGCTCTATCTTAGACAAGCATTTCTAAATTTATTCACCGGTGCTACTATCGCACATTTCCAGTCCCTTGATAAGCCGCAATTATCTAAACTCAATTTAAATAATATTTCAGGATAAGATTCAATGTCACATCACACTATCTTAAGACATCTGCATTAATATTTTCCACACCAGCCCCTTTACGTCTTTTAGGTTTCTTAGTTTCTTCAAAATCAGGATGAATTTCAGATTTTTTAGTTCACTTAATTCTAATTGTATGATTTAGCTCGTTCACCGGTTTACACCCTACCATTTGTGATGCATTATCCTTAATGGTCTCACTAAACCAGTTACTTAAAATCTCCTCATCTATAATTGTCTTAAAACCCTCCCTGCCACTTAGTTTTCCTGCCTCTATTGTTTGCGAAAGCGCACTGCTTTGGGTGTTAATCTAATTAAATATGGATTTGTGGCATCTACTGCGACCCCTCAGATATTGCTTCACTTTAATGTACACATTTCCAAACATAATAACTTAATAATAATATTCTACGGTGAAATGATAATGTTTAATAATCCAGTCTTCATTACAATATGTACTGTTTTATCACGTCTGTTATCAATAAAATAGATTTTAAAGTTGATTTGTTCCCCTTACTTCGTTATTTTAAATACTTACTTTGTCTTCAACGAAATATTTATGTGATCTGTTAATATAAATCTGAACGTTTATAGCTTTTTGCGACGTTACGAAAAACCAAGAAGGAGTTGTCTGAACATAGGTCTCCGATTTCATTACAGCAGTTTTCAATATTGCTACAGGTTCTTTGAGAAAGTTTTAGTGTAGTTAAATTTGCTTTGTAACTGTAAAATTTATAAACAACGCTCTTATTTATCTTCCATGGTATGTTGTAATGTGAGTAAAGGTTAAATTAACACATTGGTAGATAGAGCTGCCGAGTGACGTCGTTAACTCTGAGAGCAGAGTATGTTTCGGAACGTTTAAGTTTGCTATTACTGAAACAGAGGAAACAATGTAACAACTATGGAAAACATGGAAGTTACTGAATTAAACAAGGAACGAAAATCGGGCGGGTGCTGCTCTTTCCTTCTAGACGCGGGGCACAGAGTTAGTTCTGCAAGCTCACTTTCTGCGGAATCAACGTCATGATAGTCGCGACAGAGAATCCAGCTATCTTCTGAAAACTAACCGCATGTGACGAGGCAGTCAAATATTTCGTAGTTTGAGCTTGTGGATTTACAGATTTATGTTGTATTATTCCGTAATAATAAAATATTAGTGAAAGATTAGTTTGTGCAGAGTTGACTATGAGATAAAAACAGTTTTGGAAACTCATTGGGAAAAAATGAACGGCAAAATAAAGAAGAAAGTTAGGTTGTTAACAATTAAGTACGAGTTAGAGGGAATGCTTTTAGGTCAAGAGTGCTTTTGGTCCTCGGTTATTTCGTAAGAGCAGCGTTGAAAAACAATCCTGCAACCTTCACATAAACACGAAGTACGATACACGTTCTAGTTATAGATGGTGGAGTTATTAGTTCCAAAGATGCATTAAAACAGTGGCAAAACAAAGACTGCTTTCAAATCAATTTTAACAATAATAAAATCAATAAAACCAGTACAAAGCCTTATTTGAATGCCACACTCATTGATGGAAACTTTGATAAAATATAATGTTCGTAATTATTCCCGGCCAACATATGAATTACGGTATCAATTTAATTTGTTTTGGGTGATAATAAATATCCTTGGAAATATAGTTTTTACAAAAAAAAAAAGAAAGTGAGCAGACTGATATGGAGAGAGATTCTTTAAGGAGCTTCTAGAGTGATGTGGCATCAACAGCCTACATGGAGTACGTAACCGGTTACGAAGGTGGATTCAATTAGCCCATTTCATCTAACTGACATGTATCTTAGTTGTTTGATCAAAGTTAAATAATCATTAACAATTCTGATTCGCTCAAACTAATTTTATTAAACTCAGATTAATTGCACTTTTACTAGTGATGGTTCAATGGTAATTAGATCAGCTTGTGTCAAAATAATACTTTTTTAATTTCATAGTATAAGTTTATTAAGAAATTGTTGTATTACATATAACTACTCAAACATAAACTGTAATTTTATTCACACAAGATTTGCACAAAATTAATTTATATTTGTGCTATTTGCCTTTGATTGACTCTTTTCTTTAGTTTTCTTCGTAACGTTGTTAACTGACTATAAACTGTATGAGTTTTAGCTGTTGTCTGACGTCCCGCAGATCAGAAACTCTGTAAGTCGTTAGTGGTATATTCATTTAATTTTATACGGTTTTCGTTTTACCACCTGCTTTAAAAGTTAAAGCTGAGGATGACAGTATGTTCTGTGTCGTCGCAGTAAAGTCCTGGCCAGAGCATCTTTACTTGTACGTATAACACTCTAGAAGGCCGTACTCTGTATGCTTGTTATTGGTTCGTACAAAAACTACCCCACAGATTTTGGTGAGGTTTTCGCAGTTTGGAAGCTTAGGAATTTATTTTAGATGTTCTAGATTGTTTATGACACAACGTTACCTGGTTCCGGAGACGGAAATGTAAATTAGATCTCAACCTCAACATTTTTAGGGCCATACTTCGTTTAATTTTCTTATGTTCGCAAGAAGAGAATATGATAGCTCGGTTATCTCCCTTTAATGCCGCCTGGTTTGGAGAATTTTCGTTTAGGAAAAATTGAAGGTTATAAATTGTAAATTAAACATTTTTCTGAATGTTTACATGCAGAGATGCTCATAAATGAAGTCGGCTGAATGGGTACATGCATTAAGGCGTATAGTTCCCGTACCAATTGCCACTACAGACAAGTTTCTTTATTTGTGATTGTGTTCATTTTGCTACAGTACAAATTTATTTTAACAAAACTTCATCTCTTTGAACGAACTTTCAATTTTACTCTTCGGATTTTGTTTATATCGTTGTTAACATTTTGTTCTATTGATAAGGTTTGACTAATATATAGGTACTTTTGGGTAACTTTAATTATTTATTTTCTGAAGATGCTGAAGAGACATGATTTAAATGTATTCTCATTTTAATAACGTACAAAAGCATTCGTGTATTTGAGAAGCAAAAGTTGTTTGTTTAAAGATTTTTAAAGTTTTGAAAGTCTAACAGTACTGTGCAGGTAAACTATGTTTTTAGTCAGTCCGCCTGTGTAGGTCGAAAGTTTTCTCCTCAATGATTCATGTCTTACGACGAGAACAATACAACACACGTTATTGAAAAAGCGGAGACCACTGTATTATTAGTGCGCCTGTTTAATGTGATATTTTATTTACGTCCGAAAAATGCCATATGTTGTAGCATATGCTACCACCCCAATTACGAAGTTAATTAATTTGTAAATATTATTTAGTTAAGTGTAGTTAATTATGATGTAATTATTGACTGTAATAATGTATATAATATAATTACTAAGCTCGAGAAATCCACAGATTACCAAACACATTGTCAGTGGGTAGTGGAAATTCATCTTTAAAAGATAAGATAGAAATCTTTGGTCTGGTGTGGCGGACAGCGAGTGAGAGAAAGTTTATTTTTCGGCGAGAAAGCGCTGTCGGTTTCAGACTGCGAATGACGCGGTAGCGGTATATGAATGTATTAGGTATTCGAAAAGTGACATATTGTAATTGTGGTTTGTTTTATCGAGTGTCTGCGAGCTTTGGTTTGATTATTAAACAGTTGATAGTATACGCTAACAACTGCACGTTGTAATTTTTTGTAGAGTTTGCGACCCGTTGATTGAGCTATTTTATGACGATTGAATATTATAATATTTAAAGAAGTGACCTCTACTCTGTTTACTTGGGCCAAAAGACGACATATTTAGGGCCACATCGTCATAAGATCTGCAGAGTTACGAGCAAGTTAATTAGTGGAGTTTGCTCGTCTTCGATTGGATAAATTTTAATTGCATGGAGGTTACAATGTGGAATATTTAGCAGAGAATCTGGTAATTAGATGCAAAGTACAGTTGGCAATGAGTACTTGATATATCAGAAGGAAAAAAAGCAATGGAAAAGTTTTTCTCCGAAATAATAAGTCCGTTATCGAAAGAGGTGTTGCACGGAAAAGGCTGGAGGAACACAAGGCGTGTGAGAAAATAGCCGGGCCGGAGAAAAGTTCTTATATCACATTTAGGTGGTTAATAATACGGGTGAGCCTGCGGGCAGAAGGTAGGTGGTTATAAAAGTGTATGAGTCCGCTGGGAATGTGGAGGAGTGAATCAGGTGATCCAAGTCCTGTCCGGGGCAGGACTCCCGCAGCCGACACTCTCATTCGATTTCCGTGGCAGCAGCTGTCCGTTCCACGGAGCGTGAGTGACATCACTACAGGGTAAGCAGGCTAGACGTCCGCAAGGCGTCCCTCACACCAAGTAACTTAAGTGCTCTTAAAATATTCCCCAAACACTACTAGCCCATAGTGAAAATCATATTTCGCGATACTTGTTGTTACGAATGTTTTAAATAAACTGTTAAAAACAGCAAAAAAAATCCTTCGTTTCAATCATTATTTGATTTATATTGTTATGTTTAACTGACTTGAACTGGTGTTTTCAAACCTCGAAAAATGAGAAATAGTAACATTTTTAACATAAGGGAACTGTCAATTGACATGGGAAAACCGAGTGGTTGGTAAGCGGTTACCCCCGCATTCGGGGGATATGCGGGTTCGAATCCCCATCCATTCATCCAGATCTGAGTTTTTCATGGTTTTCCCAAATCACTCCAGGCCAATGCCGGGGTGGTTACTTCAAGAGGCTATGGCCAAATTCCTCCCCATTCCTTGCCCTCAGCCCTTTCCCTCCTCTATTGACCTCTACGTCGACTATGCGTAAAGTAAGAAGCAAAACAGAAGGCAGTTATATGGAAAAGTACGGTACTGAGTGAAACAGTTTTCAGGATTGTAATAGTTTTTAATAGACCTCATATTTTTATGTTTTAAAAATATTGATTTAATAACTAAAATAGGTTCTGTTCCAATGCAAAATAGACTCTGTGTAATTGAAAAATAGGATATAACGCTTGACGCAGTATTTGTCTTTCTCTGAGTTAAAAAAGCTTTTGTTGATTTCCGAAAGAAAAATACGTAAAAAAAAGGCAAAAATAGGTCCTAACGACAATTTAGGCACTATAAAATCCCAAATAACAGCCATAAATGTCCATGACTAGTGTATATATGATATTATTTTCATTTTTCGCAATAAGGAATAAAATTAGGTTTTTGCCTAAAATCCGAGGCCTAGTTAATACACATCAAAAAATATTTTCTGCGGTAGCATTGTAGCATTGGAGCACCTGTTGTTGATAAAACAATCTTTTCGTAGCAGAATGCTTGGACACTGCGGTGTCAGGCTCTAAGGTGTACAAAATTGGATGTGAGAGGTAGGGTTACGGATTGTCATGTCATACTGTAGTGAGTCGAGTAGGGAATACATTAATTTAACAAGTGATACTATATTATCTTTAACTAAGCGCTGTACCAATCTGTCGGCAGTTACCTTCGTATTGCGCAGAGCACGAGGCGATGAACCCACCGATATAGCGAGTGAAATATCCGCTAGCGTGGAACCAAGAGAACAGAAAAGTAACATACATACTATTTATGTTTGACTAACTCTAAGCGGTTTGTAATCAATCACGTGTCGATTCATGACTTAATCGCTGCCCGCGACTAGTCAAGTAATTACTCCCCGGGCGACACAATCTGTGTGATATCTCCGGATACTGCGATCGCTCGCTAGATTACAGACGCAGCTAATAATCGCAGATCAAGGACAATCATTAAGAAGTGGGGAAACTGCGAAAAAGTCTCCAAAAATTACGCACTGGGAGAGTGCATTTCTCGAAACATTCCAGTCAAGCGTTTCCTTTGTACTGATCGGTTTAGTTACAGAATATTTTATATATATATAAAACAATAATTCTGAATAGAATAAAAATTATGCAAAAAAATTAACAGTAATTGAAGTGGTTTTAAGATCTGCCCACAAGGATGCAAAGGAGATAGGATATTTTCCATTTTTAACATTAATATACTTTAAAGTTAAGTATACCTTAGATTTTCAGATATGAATAGTAAGTTGCGAAATGAAATTATACGTAAGGGCCATGCTTCCTGAACAACAGATTAAGCGGAGCAGGTTTATTCAACTGATATGGTGCACTATATGGAAGTCTTACGAATAATTACAAGCAAAATGAACAAAACAGAACTATTATTAAATGAGAATCACTGAAAATCTGTATTCCTTTACATGAAGTGTTATGACTGGTCATTATATCTGAAACATAAACAAAGTTAATTGAAATATTTATTGTCCGTACTAGCTCGATATTTAGTGAATCTTTATAGAAATGAGACTATCTCGTCTGGTCGGTTACGGGCTTGGTGATACCAACGCAGTGTTGTAAGCAAAAATAAAACTTACCAGTCCACTAAGTCTCCACATTTCCTACGCGCCTAACCGCCATCAATTCCACAAATTAAAGGAGAGAGAGAGAGAGTTACTCCCTATCTTAAATACTGTACGTTTGAAAGGAACCTCCGTATATTTCTCACTTTAACGGCAGTCATTGCCGTCAAACCGTAGAGTGATGTTCGCTGCTCCCCGAAGACGAAAGACGGAGGCGACGACCAAAGACGAAGTGAAGTGATGAGCGGTGGCGTCTCGCTCCAAGCCATCAGCGTGGGTACGAAGACGCTCCGCCAATCCCTTTGTACCTTGCGTGCCTGTCTTCGCCGCGACGCTCAGGATACGCAACTTAAAATCATTTCTACAAAATACACTATTTGTTCACATTCACACGTGACACTCTATTCGTGATACGTTTGGGGTTTGTGTTCCAAAGTTTCAGAGGTCTTCTATCAAATGAAATAATCCCTTTGTATTTCTGCGCTTTGCTGTAACGGTTAAGAATTCCCACGCCCGACGAAACAAAAGATTCGCCGGTAACCCAGCGCCTCCATGTTGCCTTCCAAACAGCTGTGAGGTTAGCGGCCATTGCGTGACGATGCTGCACAATTCCTACACTCTTGAAATTAACATATTTTGCCGATTCCTTGAATTTCATACCTTTGTTATAACATTTCATTTAGTAGTCTCTTTTATTTTCCTGTTCAATATTTGAATAAATTAATGAACTTATCAAAAATTAATGGAACGAAGTTTTGCTCATTACACGTTGACGATCGTGGTAGCATGCAGTTGCTGATCCTGTGCGCACCACGTGTTGCGCAGTGTGTGTCTACTTCTGCCTTTATACGCAGGACATCATCTTAAAGCAGAGGACATCTATGGCTATGTGGGCCACGGCTACTCCTAGCTTGCCGTTCTTCTAGCAAGAGTGGCACTCTTGTGCAATGGGTTTCCATAGCTGGCAACCGTGCGTCTTTCCCGCACCGTCATTCACAGTGAAGACGTCGATATCATAAAAGCAATGTTCGTCGAGTAATGTCATATGCACCGTACATGTTTCTTTGCCTCGCAATGATTAATCTGCCCCTTAAACGTACATTCTGCACCGTATTGAGCATTTTCCTCAGTAATGCGCCTGGGATAGTGTCTCATAAGAATTTGATTTAGCTGGGGCTGTTAGTTTGATTACTGGTTTGCAATCTATCTTCAAAGTAAAATGGTGAAGACCAATTCTCGATACCAATTCTTATTGTCAATGTGTTAAAATTAATATTTTTTAACATTTTAAATATATTTTATCAATCTGATTTCATAATTTCAGATATATGTTCAGTATTAACGGATCAGTTCATTTTAGCTCCCAACACTAGGATATTTCAAAATCAATTATTCCGTTACCACGTACAGTAAAACTTTATCAAAATCGCAATTATGTTGAGAAAGGTAATAACAAAGAAAAACGAAATCAGATCGACAGATTGGTAGTATATTCAAGAAATTTCGTCATATCTGAATACTGACTTTGACGGATGTAACAGCTGTAAATATTTATACGAGTTTCAAACTTAGGAACCTTACTAAATTATTACTATATGTTTGTTTAATAAATTTTGTGCACAAATGAAAAATTCTTTAATCACTGAAGGAGGTATGGAACTAATTGTCAAAAACAACATAAGTATACAAAAATTTTAAAATGTTATATACTTTTCAAGCCAAAGTCAAGATGAAACATAGTGAAACTCATGTTTCAAAGTCTGTTTCATTGCTTTAATGCGTTTACGATAGGCGTGATCTGATAGCAAAAAGTGAAATAATCCAAACACTTCTTACCATATGTTAGAAACACTGGGCATATGTCGCGCCCAGTTATTTTAATTTTTCTATCTCATGCAAAGTTTAGAATCGAATCGTGGAAAATGCGTTACATCTTATTGTTTCTCTTCTTTTTAAACTTACATATTTATTTCCCTGAGAGAAAAGTGCTGTCTCACTATCCTTGTAAAAGCGACTCCAAAGCTAATGTAAGTCAAAGTAAGCGTGAGTACCTCATGCATGTTGCTCTAAGCAGGACACGGGTTTTTTCTCTGAGTGCTTTTAGAGGCGTGCGTTTTCTGGAGTAGTTTGTGAGGTAGGGAAAGATGGACGCTGAATACTTCTTCGTTGCTACCGCTCCTGCTGTCCACTAACTTTTGGTTCCATGTATTTTGTGCTGTTTTAATTCTATGTGGAAGAATTAGAAAAATTCTCAATTTTCTTGGTCAGTTTAACACTAACTACGTTAATTTTATTAGCTTGCAGAGAGGAAAGGTTTCCAGGAGGAATAAGACATTCAGTCACTGTTATGAAAAATATCTATTTAAATCTCTATCCACTGTTGAACCGTATGGAAATTCCAACTGTTATCTTTGTTAGTAATAGGTATCTATTTGATAACATATCAGAACAATATAATTGTGCTCAAATTAGTATAAGTAGCAAAAATGGAAAAATAACACTGTATGGATATTTAACGTTTTTATAAATTTATAAAAGCGTGTAAACGAAATAAAATTATTACAGTGCCTGATGAAAGAGTAAAACAACTGAACTGTTTCCTTATCAGTGACCTCTCCTGTTACTTGGAAGATTTAAATCAATAACAGAGCTGTGTGTTTTCGTGTTACAGGTAAACTGACTGATTGGAGAGCAGGAAAAGAGTTTTGGAAAATTTGACACGTATTCTAGAACATTTTGAAAGAACAGAGAAGTGAGCGACAGAAAAATTTAGCACAACACATTAAAAGAACTTATCATATTTGAAACACGTCTTATTTTAGTGTCGTTCTCAAATGAATTCGTACCTGCATAAATACTGAATGTAAAAGTTGATTTCAATACCGCATTCATTAAGATGTTGTAATGATCTAAGGAAGAGGCCTTAGTGAACTAAGGATCATTGCAAAGGGATAGGGTTCTTGGTTTTAATCTGTCGTTTGTTGGGAACTTGTGCGACAGTAATCTTTGTTCGTACTGGTGTAGAAAGGCTAAACTTTAAACTAATTAAAATCAAACTTAAAACAAATGGTAAATATATTTAATATGTCATGATTCATCTATTTGTCAATAAACCCAAAATCAATATCCACCAACAGTTGAATTCCATAGATCTGAGTTTACTATATTAGGGATGAAATTTTCCTGCAGAATGTAATTTTCAGTGTTTTACAGAATCCAAATTTTTTGTTATAACTCTTTTTCTCATACTGTATGATGGAATCCTTTTTTGTGAACGCTGTACTTCTACAGCAAAAAGAAATTTGAATTGAGTATTGGTCCAAGTTTTAAGTTATGATTTCTCGTAACTGTTGGTATTTAAATTTGTTATATCAATTTTATAAAGAAACATTTCAGTCGTTGTGTTATATGTAATTTCCTTAATATTTACGCAAAACTCCATAAAAATGTATTTAAAACTTCGCAATAACATAGTGCAAATATAAATTAGTTCTACCATTGATAACAGCAGGAAGGACTTGAAAGCAAGTAGGAGCTATGACGCATGACAGTCAGTCGAAAATCACAGGATAGCGCGATAATTCTGATAGAAATAACCATAAAGTTTTACACCTATTACTTAGTCCTACTACTCGTGTTTTGGGCCAATCTAAGACCTGGTTTACCAGTGGTGTTTATACTTTTCTTTTTTCCGAATTAACTGAGCTCGAAATTAGAATAGATTCTCTGAATTACGAACACATTTTGCATGCTAAACAACACTCACTTAAGTTCATATGACTGTGTTGCAAGCATATATATATATATATTATTCGGAATAAAGTCTTCAGTAGCAACTAGATCAATAAATTCTCTTCGACAATCTTATTGCTGTAAGAATCACTTTTCGCTTCACTTGTAGGTAAGTTGAAAACAGAACACGCATTTATGACGGAAGAAATGTTTATTTCTTGAACTGTATCAATGGTACACAAAAAGTTATACGATGCTTTGATTACGTTTGATAGTTGAACTGTAATCTGCCCGTGAGATTCAGTCAATATATGAATTCCATTTACCATATAATTTCTGCTAGAAAACAACTTTTAAGCAACTAATATTTCTACTGTTAATTTGAAGCACCAAAGACAGACATGTAGTGTCGCCATAAAATTCAGTCGAAGTAGTCCAAGAAGATTATTATAAGAAATGTTGAAACTAAATTGTACAGATAGTGAAGGGGCTACCACAGCAATATATATATATATATTTAAAAAAAACCTTCTCAACTTTGTCTTACTGCACAGCTGGTAGTATTGATTGTGTTGGCAGTATTATCCGCATGCAGCTGGAAATTACTTATGCATGTACGATGTGTAACGAATGAGTACAGTAATTGCTGAAGATCCGCACAGACGAATTGTTTAAAACTTCTTCTGTAAACTCGTTTCTTTTATATTGACTCGATATTCAGTGTTTTCAGTGAGGCTGGAAACATATCTTCCATTACGATATACGTCACATAATTACACAATAAATTGTAAAGTAGATTTCGAGGCCTTGTTTCAACGGTAAAGAAACTGGCGCAACTACATTGTGTATGCATTTTGTTCGGTTGCCTTCGACCAGCTACCAACATTGAAACAACGAGACCTTTAATGCTGTTTTAATGCCCTCCTATTCCTCTTATTTGTGGCGTGCGTGGCACAAAAGCACACTGTTAAGCAATCATTAACTTCACTTCAAAGAACCGCCGTGTCACATAAATACAATGTGCAACAGTGTGTGACATCAATGGCACTAAATGAGAGCGTGGAAGGGAAAATGGGGAGGGTGGTGGAGGTGATGACAACTTTCGAGCCCTAGAGCCGATTCAAGAATAATGATTCTCCCAAAGTATATAATAATCCATTTTGATAAAATATTGTTTCGATAAAGTGTAGGAAACGCAATACTGACACAACAGTTAATTTAAATCATCCATGCCGGAGACATTTAATTTTATTTATTGATATAGTACTTTTTTCTGTAGATCCCTACTGAGGAAGGAGCTATACGATGTGTAAAAGGTTAGGAAAATAATAATTATATCGATAAAAAGCAAAAAAAATTAAAGTAATATATATAAGATAATCCCTCAGGTATTTTAATACATATATTTTCTCTATAAACCTTTTAATACTTTTCAGGTGTTTATTAATATGTCCCAGAATAATTAACTTCTTTTTGTACTAAAAACAATGTGTTTTTTACATGTTACTTTTGTAACTTACATTGAATTTGTATATCTGTGATTTAATGTAAACAAGTTAAAAAGTTTTATGGGAAATCACTTGAGAAAATATATATAACCCAGAAGACATTTTACTACCTTTTTAAACAGTTGTATGCAAGGCGTAATTTGTTTCACACTACAAAAATCTAAAAGCTCTTTTCTGTGTTACTTTTTGAAGAGTTTACCAAAAAAGTTATGCCATATGACATTATTGACTAAAAATAAGAAGAGAAAACCTGTTTCGTTAGTAATAACTCCGCTGTTAGAGAAAGTGTTCTTACAGCAAAGGTGGCACTACTTAACTTCTTCAGTAGTAATGTGAAATGTTCTAGTCAACAGAGTTTCTTTTCTATTTGAACGACAATTTTATACAGGACTCGAAAGGCCGCCAATGCCAGACCAGCATCCTAATCCATACTGTCAGGAGATGAAAATAAGATGAATTAATATTTCCTGAAAAATACAGATATTGAATAAAAGCTAATTTGTCTATCAGGAAATAATTACTCAGAATACTAGTCGTAACGGAACTTACTACCAACCCACCAAAAAATTTGCTGTCCGTCTTTGCTTTGACTTCTTTTTTATTGATTACCATATTATGGTCTCTAGATAGTGGTAATTAGTTTATATATGTTTTCTTATTTCTGCAATAACGATTTATTCTCGTTATAATTGTGCTAAGATGAAATACTGAGATCCTATTACTCCGACTTCATATTTTGATATTACTAATTGGCTGGAATTTCTCACAATACTGGTTGAATTTTCGAAAATAAGTTTGGTGTTTTAAGCAGAACTGGTTATTTTAAGGACGATTTCACCTTTACTCTGCCCGTGGGATGCAGCTACTTGTTTTTATGTAATTTATTTATATTTTAGTTCTCATATTTCGGAATATAGGAGTCTTCGTCAGAGTAGGCCTGAATGGGCCAGCAGCAGATTTCACTCTGTCCCTTCTTTCATCTCTCATGCACAACACTGTACAATGAACACGCACTTTCAGAATCACCCCAGTTACAACGACACTAATGAACACTATCACGCTGGTTAAGCCAACATTAATCTTCTCCGGCGTTCCCATGGATGTATAAACATTTCCCATGGTAACAGTCTACGCCTGGATTCGTCCAAAGCGTTCATAAAGAGTAAATAAGTTCGAAAAGCAAAAATTTATCTCACTGCCTCCTTCAAAAAGCTGTAGTGGAAGTCACATCTTATGCCTAAGCCAGGGCTTTAAGCAAACGAAGTAGAGGGCTGGACGATACAGCCCTTTGATGCTTCTCAGTCTTGCAATAAAACAGTCATTGTTCAAACCTCCAAATATACTTAAGAACATAAGAATTTTCTACCAGAGATTTACGGTAGTGTTGTTTGATGCCTATATAATATTTTTATAATACTGTCATATTATGTTTGTGATCTACTTATATGACACATTATTTTTCTGGAATTTTTAGGAAGTTATACACGAAAACAAATTTAATATAACTCAAAACTAATCTTTTAAGGAAGAGTGTGTTGACTTTTCTATAATATTTAAACTTTCTATTTTCCCGTATCTACATACGATAACGAGGCTTAGTATTTTCAACTCTGATACAGAAGTGTAATATATTTTAAATCAGGTACAAAATTTTTACAGAATTAACATACGAAATTAGCAGCAAATAAAATAAATTCAAGTCTACAGAATTTTTTTAATGCTAGAAATTAAGTAATAAATTTGTTAGTAGTATTGTAACAGTTGTTTGTTTCTTTACTAAGCAAGTTTCAGAATATAGATTTTTGAATAATTTAAGAACAGAAAATGTGGATTATATCAGGAAATAAAAATTATTTTTACACAAAGTCACGCAGAGAAGCCATATAATAAACGTTGTGAGAATCATCAAGTTTAATGTTCAGTTTCAATTCTAAGAACAATTAAAAACTAAAATTTAGAGGTAGAATTTTAAAGTAACGGTTATTTGCAATTTGTTCAGTTCAACGCTGACGAAAACCGCGCATTATCAGTTACCAGAACTATGAAGCCATTGCCATTTGGGATCCGTATATTTTCGGTGTGTCCCTCCCTGCGGCTGATCCTCTCGCAGCTGATGGGAATGTATGGTCTTCCTGCACCAGTCGTAAGGCCGCTTCGCTCTAAGAGGATCACAGCAGCCCACGAAACAGAGGAACAGCGTGCAACAAGGTCTCCAGCTTAGCCGAGATGTGACTTTTCTTAGGGTTTAGCAGCAGCCGCTATCCGTCATCAGCCTACATGAAGTTAAGTGTAATTTAATGTTTGAAGTCACAGGAAAAAATAAATGTTTTTTTCTCCCCTACAGTCGTTGTGAACACACATGGAAATATGCTCATACGTAGTTTCAATCCTCCCTCACATTATATCCTAAACGGTGTTATTTCAATACTGAAGTTATCACTGCTATTAAACATACCTGTCGCCAGGCACAACAAATGTGACACAACTAGTTGTCTAAGATAAAAGCATCCCCCGTGTACTTAGGGCCTGTCTTAATCCTTGCGAAAAATCTGTCAGATGTAAATGGCGCGGCAGTCACAAGAAATCATACATTCTAGGGAAACGTAAAACTATAGGCAAAACAATAAGTGAATATGACTCCGAGAGGTGGACTGGACCATCAAAATATTTTGCCAGCAGAGGATTTTCAGCAAACTAAAGTATAACAATTTAAATTAGATTAAACAGAGCCAACGTGAGGATGAATCGTTCTGGAATAAATGAAACAAAAGCTAAACTGAGCGTTGTTTTCACGAGACATAGCGCCACCATGCACATTGAGAAATCGTTTTCGTACCATGATAATATTTGATAGAAATGAAACAACTTTTTCAATTAGATTCTTAAGGCGCTTGTTCTCGAAACTGAACTATTTTCATTGAGAGTGTAACACCTAACTTAAAAGAATTTTTGTTTATTTTTTATCTAATGTTCCAGTGGTATAAAGATATTCTATGCGTACCTCAAATAATACATTAATTTCTTTCACTCTCAACCACTGGGTCACTGTATTGTGTGCATTAAAACGATTATTAGGTATTGATGTAATAGGACGGTCCCCTAATCTTCCATGAAGTTCTGTTTATCAGTCTCCAATAAAATTATGTTTGCCTTTAAACTTTAAGTCGGGTGTTTTAAATATCAACTCACTTCGCAAAAGACATTTCACGTTTAAATCTATCGCACCTATAACGTTGGACTAGAATTTGAGCGGACCCAATTTCCATTTCCAGCAAACACCTCCGGCATTCATTAATGTATGTATCTCGGAAATTAACTAAAATGAGTGACTGAAATCTTTTTTATATCTAACAGCTATTTTTTTCAGTTTGCATTTCTCGGCCTTAATTCGATGATTTGTGACGTTGTTATGTCACTACTGTATTTTGGTATTAGGAACATTAAATATTTTTTTTAGTACCTTAATAACAATTAGGTGCATACACACAATATGACAGAGAAAGCTTATAATACAGATACTTATATAAACAGGAATTAAAGTCGACAAAAATGATATACCAATAGGATACAATAAAAATGCTATATCCCATGATCTATCGTTTTACGTTAAATGTGTGTATCTGTAATAATAAAGGGAATCTGTAATTAATTTAACTTAAAAAAACTCTCCTTAATGCCTATCATTCCTCATGTAGGCTATATGTTCGTGTTAACCATACAGTGAATGGTACGGAGTTAATTTAGTTACCAAATGACAGAACATGTTTTAGCTTTTATACAAAAGATAAGTAATTACCATTAACCTTCTACTAATATCGTGTGGAGCAAGTGATTAGGTTGAATTGAAAGTAGGATACCCTCAGTTTTGTACTTTTACGTATACAAGACTGATGGCGCTTGTCTAGTCGCCGAAAACAGTTTGTCTTTTTTCTCACTTCTCTCTTCTGAGGCAAGGAACTGCTGAAACTTTGTTTGCAGTTGGTATAGCTTATTTTGTGTTGTAACGTTGGCGCCCTACCCTTGATAAATACGACTTTGAGATATTCCCTCACTAAAGATACGCATTTATTCTAACTGTGCGTTTTCTGGTTTCAGGTCACAGATAATAATTTAATTGTGGAAACGCAATTAATATCTTAGCATTGAGTTGAACTGTCACTGTGAATCAATTTTAATCGAACTTTCGGCAGTGATAGTATCACTTTTAATTACATACATCCGTATTAATAACGCATTACATTGAACACCATATAATTAAATCCGGAATATTTTTGCATTTGTTTCTATACACATGAAAATTGAAGGTTGATTCGGTCTCAAAGAGAGTATAACTTCCCACTAGAATGATTATCCTTCTCAACTGTTATACTAAATTACTACTAATGATAAAGCATGATGTGAAATTTGCCTTACTTTTGGAATAAACGTCAGACTCTTTGCCGAAGATTACCAATTGTCATAATATGACAAAATTAACCTAACTTTTTCTTAACATTGTTTCTAGCAAATTCCTTCAAGTTATTTGCATCAAATTCTCGCACGCATGTATTGTACTCTAAATGGATAAGGCGTAAAGCGACCGCCATCGGAAGACGTCAACATCAACCCAGCCATGCCCGAACAGTCGAAGGATCGGGCGGCCCACAGAAAAGGGCGTCAAGCCACGGCAAATACCATCCGCCGACCGACAAAAGTGACCAGCGCGTGCATCAATGCTGCATCCATGAACCAAAACGTGAAAATCAGTTGGGGAAAACCGTCCAGTTGCTAACGCAGCTTATTACAGCTACAGCGATGATCCCCAACTGACCATACGAACCCAGTAGGGGGTTTTAATATTAAGGACGCCTACGGCATCCATAGCCATTTTCCCCCCAAAAGTGAAATAAAAATGTGTCCCCAAAACAACACCCAACTGACACCCAGAAGTTATACTACCAAAGGTAGTGGTACTTCAACAACAGCCGTAGAGGCAGCGATAAAAAAAATAAAAAAATATCCGACTCCAGAAAAGTTTTCTAATGTTTGTTGATTCTGCGTTACTTGAAACGAAGTATGCAGTAATCACATGGTAAAAAAGTGCATGTAACCTAAAATTGTTTCACTAACATGTTGCTAAAGCAAAAAAATAAATTAATATTAGTATATAAAATATATATTACCGTTTATAAGTTTTTTAATGAAAGATAGGATAAACAATGTTTGATGCGGGAAGTAGCAATGAGGCAATGTTTCCAATCTTTTCCTCATAAATGGAGGCTTAAGTGAAAGCTGTGGTAGGTGAGTAAAAACAGTTCCTATATTTACTTATCCTCCTTGCAGTCACCTATACACCCGAACATTTGCCTTGAAACTTCTTCCTAAAGAGGTTTCTTCTCGTGCTCCCAAGATAATCACATATCAGTTGTCCAGATACGATACACTTCAATGGACGACAGTTAAATCTTACCATGGACGCCACAGAGCATTTCATCATACAGCTCGCTTTATTTCAAAAAGCGTCCTTGCTGCAGGTAGTTCATTTATCTCACAGCTCTGAACCAGAAGTAATCAGATTAAAAGAGTTAATTATTTTTTCAATTATCCGGGTTTCACAGATTCGCTGTTATGACAATATCTGAAAACCAGTGTCAATTTGACATGACAAGTGAAAGCTCTAATAATGTATTCGCACATTATTAATAAGAGACGGTGATGATTTATTAGACTCAAAACTGTCTAGTTAGGGAAATAACTTTTACCATGCATGCTAAATATAATATAATCGGAAAAGCCACAGTGATAAACGAAATTTAAATGATAAATGTAACTTCTAGTACTTACCGATCTCTCAATAATACGATAACATTCTAAAAACCAGTACTTCAAGACCTTTAGACTCTTTGGATAATATGCTATACGGAAGCATAAATTTAATAAAGATGTAAAGTATACTCCTCTTACTGTTTCTTGAGTAATTCAGTCAAACAGGAGTTGGGACTGCTTGTCCAATCATAATAATTTTAACTTATATTCTTCAATATATGCATCAGCATCGCTCTTTGTGTATTTTTATTAACGATACCTGTTTCTTAAGTTATTAAATCCTTATTAAAATTTCTTTACCATTTTGATACTTCAATCTTATTTTATTTTATTTTTATTTGGAAATTCCCTGCAGTTGATAAAATATGTCAATTGTCAAGCATCTGATCAGAGCATGCATTTGATATTAAGAAAAGTCACTTCTGGACTTAAACATCATCCTTGAAGCTGCGATTGGCAAAACAATGAACAAGTGAGCTATTGGTAATTGAATACATCTCTAAGAGACGTATTTATTACTTCCGGAAAAAAATATGCAAGGATGGAGGCAGAATGTGCGTGGCGTTTCTTCCAATATGTCTAATTACTTTTTTAAATGTATATTGAATGCTTAGCGGTTAAGACGACGAGTATATTATAACGATGATACGATTTTAGGTGAGAAAATCATCTACAGCCTTTATGAAAGAACCAACCAAGTATTTGCTTGGAACGACTTTGGTAAACTAAGGAAAATCGAAAGATGGATGGCTTGGTGGAGTATCTAACACGCATCCTTTCGAATGGGAGACGCGAATGTTACCGCTGCCACCACGTTTGATGTCACACCTACACCAATGTCAATAAAATAGAAAAGATGATGTTTTGAATGTTTCGAAAAAAAGGCTATTACGCGACAATAACTACCCTTTAATGATGTTTAGATTTTGTCAACGAAATTAAATGTAAAATTATATTACACAGCATAGTATATTTCACATAACCAAAGCAGAAGGTTTAAGTATAGAATTTTCTGATTTTTTGACGAACGGTGTGGTATTTCCTTGCGTCATCGCGGTAATTCTTTACTGCTTGCTGCGCCTAGCTTTATTTATCAGCTCTTTTATTTATGAATTTTCTAGTAAGTAGCTCCCAATTCTTCTCCTGTCCTTCCTTCACTACAATTTTCATTAATTTTTTTCCATGCATACTGCAGATATACTCAGAGAGTGGTACATATACATTAGGGAGGACGCGGGTTCGAATCCCCGTCCAGGCATCCAGATTTTAGTTTTCCATGGCTTCCCCAAATCACTTTAGCCGAATGCCGAAATGCTTCCTTTAAAAGACCATGGCCAAATTCCTTCCCTTTCCAAGCCCCCATCCTTTCCCGCCTCTAATGACCTCGACGTCGACGAGACGTGAAGCCATAATAAAGTGCAGGTATACTTTATTTGGTTAGTCTGTGGTGTAGCATAGTTTCACTTGTTTTTGTCTTTCGCATTTCGTTCTTTTTTCCTAAATTATTTTCTACAATAGCTCTCTTTCTTATGTAATTCCATCGACATTTTGTTTTTACAACACACGTAACTATTATCGTTTAAAACATAAACTCCTATTATTGGAAATTTGTTATTTTATTTCGAGGTAACATTAGTTCATAAAGAGACATAGATTACGAAAAGTAAAAGGGGGAAAAATCTTATTACGATTGCAGTGTATCCACTATTTTCACTCAGACCGAACAGATTCATAGAAGTTTTTCTTCATCATGATTTCTAATACCTCCTCACTCACTTAGAATGTTATCATAGTAAACCTTCCAATACCAATATTCTGTGTGTTCAGTCAAAGATGTGCGTTTTCTGTCGGAATTTTGTATTGTTCTCCAAAGATTAGCTTCGAAGTGCGAAGAGGAAACAAGCGATTCATATGCACAGGAATTAAGGTCCATATCAGATAAGAGTTTTGAGAAAATAAATTTAATTGTCATTTCACTGACTTGTCAAGCCTAATGCATTTTTTGTTGGTTTTTCCAAAAGTAAGTCGCTACATTAATTTACGTATCAGGAAAGAAGGATGGCTTATGTTGAGATTCCTTCTCTTGACACGTGCGTTAAAGATTTTACCTAAACCTGACAAGGAAGTTTTAAACCTTCAACAGACTTGACCAACGAGACTTAGGTGATCCTCTTGATTATTTGACGTTCTCGTAAGAGAGCTGAAGACACAGCCTGGCATTCCCAACAGCCTACCAAATCTGAAAAGGGTTAACAAAATTACATACTCCAGAAATAAGTTTTAAATTTCTATCAAATTTCTCCAAATACTCTGTAATCACAACGGCTAATCATTTTCTTTCATTTTCGTGATCTAAAAAATGTTAAAGAAACAAATATAAAATGTGTTGATGTTTAAATGGTTTGTTACAAAGTAAGTTGCATTAGTCTCTTGGTTCAATGGAGGACACAAATCATAAGGATAGAGCTCCTGGAGATTGCGTAACGAAAATAGCAACAATCTGTCACAAATTAGAGAGGTAAGAATAAAGAGACCAATAACAAAACAAGTCTTCCAAACTGTTGTCTGCAATAATGCTGCGTAATGTGACAAGGCTGGTTCAATAAACAACACCAATCAATAAGCACAACTATTTTCGTTTTTAAGTTTAAGTCTGGAGCCACAAACAAATATATCAGTTACCGGAAATCACCTACTCTACGGTTCGATTCAGACGGGCGCCCTAAGGAAAAGACTCAGTCGGGGCTGCAGGACCGGCCCCGAAGAGGAAATGGAGTGGCAACCAAATTAGGAAAGAGCAATATTAGCCGTCTAATCTGGGAGCGGAGGTCTGGCGATGAAAGCGGAAAGAGAAATATAGAAATTACAGCCGGTCATGTGCGAAGTGGATAGGACACCGGAGCCAGGAGCATCATTATCGGATCCAACACATCAGCATATGCAAGAAGGAACACAAACTTCCAATTAACTGGCTGGCCTGCTGGACAACCTCGATAATGACGTTCACTGAAGCAGCAGAAGCGAAAAGCAGGCTATGCGAATCACCTGGTGGTCAGTTTGGATATGAGTGAGGTGCATGTATACACCACTGTCATTATGTATTTATGGTCCTGTCATGTAACTTATATTATCATTTGTGTATACCTCTAACTGCTTCCGATTCGGTAATAGTTTATCAGTCGCTGCTGTCTAATACAAATATTGAAGTTTCACTAGACCAATGATTAATGCGAGAGAAGATGTAGGATTAATAACTGGGCAAATGCGAGTTGAGTTCCGAGCAAATAAATTGCCATACTGTGATGATCTAAACACATATGTGGTAGGACAGTTGGCAGTCACTAGACACAAATATCACTGTCTGACACAATTTAAGCCCAGGTTGTGGACTCCACTCCCGGTGGCGTAACTATACCTTTCAGGCCTGTGGCAAATTTATCGGATAGGGACTCCCTGAATGTCGGATCTAGGGGTGGTGGGAGCAATCCGGGGCACCTAATTAATGGGAGATCTTTTCCTTTCTTGTAATTGCCCCGGGTGGTGTAAAAGATCGGGAGCTGTTTGTTGAAGGGGCGGCAGGCCTCTTTGGGCGGGACCCTTCCAGGTGGGGATCGGGTTGGGGGCCCGTTGCATTTTGTCATTCCTGCTACCCTATTGTTACGCCACTGATTGCCAACGCCAAGGCACGTTGCCTCGCACGCTAACAATCCTATTGTTCAGTTACAATCTACGCCCGGTACCTATATAATGCAATGTACATTTAATTTAGAACATTTTAAATTTAAAAAAAGTTACAATACAAAGAAGTGTTCTCAGAATAAGATGTTTTGAATATTTTCGTAACTTACAATAAACAATACATTAATTTTGGTGTAATGGTATTGAAATCATATATTTGTTATATTAAACAACTGAATGGGCAGTGTAATAAAATGTGTAATGCACCATATTTAGCAGTCAGAGTGTGTCGAAATATTTCCCACTCGACAAACAAAGGCCATTGGCCAGTTCAATGCTCTTGAGGAGCCCAGTTTCTGCCCCTGGACTGAAGAGGAAATTGGGGTGGGGAGCCTTTGTCCTGGACAAATACAGCACAGAGCTGAATTGGCTCGAGTTTACGACGCGGGTTGTAACCGTTAAACCGCTAGAGGTCGCTGTAGGGAATTCATACATCCGTCTTAAGCTATCAGTTATACAGAGTTACGGCTGGGCTTTTTTAAACCTACGATGCAAGACAAAAAATTACTAATTGCGACGAAGATGAAGCTATACTCGAACTGCAACGAGTATTAAAGAAGTCATGCGATCTGCTCAGCCAATCACAACGAACGAATACTTGGTATTTCATAACGATTGAGAGAGAGTATATGAATCACCCAACGGAATAATTGTTCAAAAATTTTACTATTTATTTACCATCTCGTTTACATGTTGGAGCGTATCCCGTGATCTCCCGAACGAAGTCATTCCTTGAATTGCGGATACATGAAGACGGTAGACGAACCTATAGGGGCAGGAGTCAACGAGTGTCGAGAGGAGGCACATTGCGAGGTCTTCGTGTCAAGATCCGTCGATCTTGCAGCTTTCAAGAAGCGTCCAGTTTTTCAGGTTTGAAGCAGTGGCTGGAATTAAACATTTTTCAGACGATGTTACGTCCTACAACAAATCTAACTAAAATTTGATGGTATTTAGGGCAACTGCAACGATATAGTAAAAAAGACTGTATCTAGCTTTAAAGCGTTTGCTCATATACTTTTCCCTCCTGAATGCAACTAGCTCCCTGAGTGGAGCGATCTGCATGGTTAAGAATATCTCTAACGAACCAATACTGACCACAGTCGTGTGCATTTATTTCAAACTTTAAACTGAGCTGAAGGTCGTAATCCGAAAAGGAACATTAAATGTAGATAGAACATTCCATTATGTGTCTTTGTGTTTTGTGTATATAGTTTGTAATCTTTGTAAAGTCATGGTAGCGTCAATCGTAGTGATTGTCACCTGTTTTCAATTTAAGATATTGATTCGTATAATATAACGACTGTTAGTGTATATTTTGATTGTTTATGATTCTTAAAAGTGTATGCCTCTCTTGCCTGTCAGTAACATTTTGGTTTAATACATTGTCTGCTTAAGATATCTTTTTTAGATATACCTGTGGTTATACAGTCAAATCAAACTCCTCTTTCATCCATAAATACTAGCAATAATTATTGAGAATAAGAAAAAATCTTAAATATAAATTACCTTTAATTGGGGAGGAACCCATACGCGTTTGAATATTAGAAATAAATTTCTTTGGTTTATGTCGTTTAAATATAACTTCCAGTTGGCATTTGGTATAGATTTTAAGTTCTATGTAGTGCAGTTTTTTGAGATAGTCGCGGTAACAAATGTGGTTCAAATCTGACGGTCACACGCGTATTTATTTTTCTGTGGAAAAATTTATTAATCTTTAAGCTGACGACTTTTAAATACTAACACGCCATAGATATGATATTATTTTCCTTTTTTAATTTTATGACCCCCATTATATGTAATTCGTATAACATAAGTTTACAAAATTTTAAATGCGATATTTGGTTTTGGGACACCGAAATAATGTATGAGGAAGTTTGAAGTCTCCAACTTATTACGTTTAGGTACTAGAGGCCACTGAAAGGCGGACAAACAGAAGAACATCAGCAATAAAGCTTTGTTTCACGCTAGTTACGGGAACCTCAAACAGAAACTACCTGTATGTAGTTTTTTACCGTAAAGGTGAACTAAATGCTGAAAGCTGAATAGAAAATATCAAATTCAAATATTAGAAAGTCATTCCAGAAAAAATTGTGGAATAAAACAAAGAAAATGAAGATTGCAAGCACTGATAAACCAAAAAGGAATTTCCAAGTGCACGTGTGACATGCATATCACCGGATTCCGTAGCTTCTGTATTTTGATTGTGGTGATGTGCTGTACAAACGTTCGTACACACATACAGTAAGACATCTAAATTTCCCAACAGATAAGGTGATATTACCTAAATCATGTTAAAGAACATTTGATGAGAAACAGGAAGTAGACTCGTACAGAAAAGGAAGTAACTAAATAAGTAGTGGAAACTACTTATTGGGCTGTGTGGTAGCTCAGGGATTAAAGCGTTTACTTATAAAAGTTTGTGGTCGGGTGCTGCGTTCAAATCGGATGGCGCCAGAAATTTTTAAGAATTATGTTTGGTAATATGAGCTACACCAGGACGTTCTTTAGTTCGGATTACACGTTAAACTGTAGGTCCCACCGGAACGTAAGTGACCTTCCTACTTCTAACACAATGGCTCAGTATGCCTCCGGGAAGATCCAACCAACCTTAGGGTTGTTGACCAAATCACATAATTACTTAATAACATAACACACCAACTAAGGTCACCAGCCTTTTTTACTAAGTCGATATGTTTCATAAAAAAGAATTTTGGTTTCATGCATGCCGTACTGACTAAATCATCTTTTAATCTCGAGTGATTTTGATACAATTATTTAACTGTGTTTTCATTTTGTCCATATGGAACGGTGAAAACTCAATAAGGAGTCTTAAACTCCTACATTTTTATCAAAATTACCAAATAATATATTAAAATACGATACTCCATTAATTGTAGAGCAGGAAAGATCTTTAAGTTACATTTGCCATGGAATTTTATACCTGTTTACATTCTTCGCAAAGAAGACTTCTTCAAAATCTCCAAATATTATAAGTTTTCAATTAACTTTAGTGTAGTCATATCTCAATATCTGAGAGACTTATATAACGTGTTCAAATTAGTGACGAATAAAATTCTAGGTGAATAAATTCCAGGTGTATGTTTGCCATTGTGAAAGTGGTTTCATATATTGTGAGCTACACAGCTAGCACTATCAACTATGATTTGTGCGTGGTAAAATGATCTCATGCCTGCAGCAACTTCTTTACGAAACTTGTTACTAATTTAAGAATAAAAAAATTGAAGACTTCGTACACATAGTATACATATAAATTTTAATTTGCTTTAGTTATAAAATTTAATAATTGTTTAATATGCGTTCTGGTGATGTACATTATTTACATGAATAATTATTACTGGTTAGATACAAGTCTTATTTTATATACCAAAAAATTTATTTTATTGGTAAAAGAATAAGATCAAAACCTGACAGATTTGTCAAGTGTTGATAAGCAATACAATTTTCATTGAAAGACTAATCAAGTACCACCACTTTGATTTTTCAATTCTTTTCTGTCGTAAGGTTGACATAAAGTAAGAAAGATACATTGTTTACGACTTTGGGAACTCGTATCTTGCGAAATACACAAATAAATTAAAATGGCTCAGTACAACTTTGATTACATTTATGATTATCTGTTCAACCATACAACCCTTCACGAGGGGAGCGAAGTAAAAAACATTGTTCTTATTGTGACATCTGTAACGATTTCATTCAATCACTAACATGCAAACTAAATACCTGTAATGTAATTTCGAGCAATAAAAATAATTTTTTTCCCTTCCTGTCTTATAGGAGAAGCAATCAAGAATCGCAAATGTGAGTCGTTAGTCATTCACGCGGTCTTCAACAGCTAAAAACGAACATTAAGAACAGTTTGTTATTTAAGCACGAGTTAGTATTATTGAAAAGCTTAAAAGGTAAAACCATCTTGCAGTGAAGTTAAAATAAATTCTTTCTAATTTATATTGCTTAAAAAGGAAATAATATCTTACATATTTCAATAAATTAAAATAATGACTTACCCGCAAGTGTGGCTGCTCGCTTTAAGGCGCCACCACACTGAATCTCTGAGGCACAACAGGACGGCGATAGAGGACTATTTCACGCCTACTCACCGTCCTCATTACGGTTTTAGGCGGTTTCCAATAATCATTAAGACGATTGCTGAGACGGTCCCAAATCTCCACCTTATAAACTATACATTTTCACAAACAAAAACACACCTACCACACAGAACGTACTTATATGTTTCGCAGCCAGAAGGCAACACAAAATTCCACCAATAGTGTGTCAACACTCCGGATCTGAAAAATACGGTTCAATTATGGTAGGGCACATGTCATCTCAGTCTCGTAATTACAGACTGAACGCCTGTGAACAGGTGCCGGTGTTTAGTGGTCCACCACGACCGATGCAAAACAAATTTAGGATTTTCTGTAGTTAATATATGTTTACCTGCTTATTACTGAACTTTTATAAAATGATTATTCTAATTTTTTAGTAGTCTGCTCTATATTGTCGCTCCTCTCTCTGTTTGTCTTTCACAGGCCTTAAGCTAATAAAATAGAATAAGTTTCGTGCTTCAGATTTGTCCACGGTTCTGTGTTTCGTTGATCGAAAGCCGAAAATTGTATTTAAAATTTTATAAAAACATTTTCTTGGGGAACTTTTGAAATTAAATTTGGTTGAAAGTAGGATAATTTTTTCTTTTTTCATTGGAAATGTAACGAAATAAATAGCCACCAAGTTTATTAATTTTAGATCATTTTGATTACAAGTTATATTATCTGTGCACTTGAAATTTATTATCAGTACCGACGATATTCTGTATTTAAACAGAAATATAGTAAAAATATTTTCAAGGAGCATAATCTGTCATTGGCGAATGAAACAATCTTAAGTTTTTATAGTTGTTATTTTGCCACATGATAATACTATTTGTTCAAAGTGCTCTTTATTCAGAGAGTATTGCAACCTGATTAGTTGAAACTGAAGGATTGAACAGATGCAGCGTGTGGCTCGTAGAGCGGTGCTCGCTACCACACCTGAAAATTCATCAAGCGCTGATTATTAAGCTACGCTACTAGAATCTGACCAATCACGAAACTAGACATTTGTTACTGGAGTACAGAAGGCGACTCTCGACTCGTACGTGCCTGGTTATTTTACTTACCGAGGCGTTTATTCTAAAAACTCATTTCGCAATTGTAGTGTGTTTTCATCCTCTTCACATCTCGTACCGTTTCACCAGTCCACACTTTTGGTTGTGCTATTTCTGTCAATCACAACCCAACACGATTTTATCATTTAATTCTTTATTCAAATTAGGTTTTCTTACCCATAAACATTTAGATTGGTGTATTTTTAATAGCGAACTGATCACAATGTCAAACTCTCTTTACCAAGTTTGCTAGTTGGGAGGTTAACACACTGGCATGGATTTGCGAAGAAACGTATTAAATCCTCCGTCTCATTATAACATACAGGAATACACTTAATTTCGTTACATTCAGAAATAGTCTGAAGTAAATTAAAATCTGAATTCCCAGAAGATGAGCAAGAATCTTAATAAAAGATTGGTGAGAGGAACTAATAAGGCGTGTAGGGAATGGGAATACAGCTACAATTCGTTTAACTGTTTTTAAAACCTTGCTATGTTCTCAGTTTATCTACAAGAGAGTACGCCGTCAAGACACCAGGTCTGAAAGGAAAGGGGAACAGGAGGGTTTTCTTGCGAAGAAACTGGAGCGAGTAGCTTCACTTATCGTTTGGCTGCCATTCCAGACGAACCAACGGACTTTTGGACTTCTATTCTGGACGACTCAATTTGCAACTCCAGAGTTACTAGAAATTCAAACACTGGACTCATTGAAAAAGTAGCATGGCTCAAAGTTGCAATGCATGTAGTTTCGTTAATGCATAGAAAGTATTATCTCAAACTAAGTAAAATATCTGAGTGAGCCAGTGCCGCACATTAACATCAAGTGAAATATCATTGAGGGACATGATGCGGGTAACATCGACATCAAACTGACAATACAAGACATCAGTATTTTAATATCTTTGACTTAGTAATTCATGTACCACACTTCAGAATCGGAACATTATACCGCTGACACATCGCTGATGCAAATCACATGATAGAATATCTCATGATCCACCAATTGTTTACCTAAACTGCGGACATTCAATTTTGTTCTGTGATATGCTAGATGTTGTTTGGCTATTACTTTCATTACGTATTATTTTGTTTAATGATTTTTAAATTTGTCAATTCATTGCTTTTTTTATTTTCAACGACATAATCAATAAATTCACGTTAAGTTTAAATTCCTGTTTAATAAAACACCCTAATTTTTAACTAAATTTGGTTTTTTAATTCATTTAAAAGTAACACCGTCTTTTCTCTCCATTGCATTTCATTAAGTCCATTGATTTAATTAAAAATGAATTATTTTGAATATGAATTATTTACCATGACACGAATGAATAATGAAAAACAAGACAAGCTATCAATATTATATTCCTAAATAATATTTTGTTTCATTTCATTGCAGAATTAAGAAGTGGTAGTTCATGGGGCATAAAAATTATCTGTGACCCACTTCAATGGCAGCGCCAACGATTTTTATCACCGCTGTAGGAAATGTTGAATGAGTGGTGTGGAGCGTTATACCATTCTACAGTGGCACTATTAAGTTGGTTAATCTAGACGTGTTTCTAAACATTTTTTAAAATTAGGACCATAAAAACGTTAAAAAAAAGTTATATAGACCACTGATGTATGTGGGCCTAATTATTTATCTACGCGTAAATTATTAACCAACCGTTCTGATTTTTATTGATGCCATTAGGGCTTACAGACTCTCATAGGTACGCCACTCTCTCTGATGCCAACTGCAACGTATTTAGTGAACAGATTAAGAGAAGCACAATGTACTTTCATCATGGAAATACTAGATTTTTGTTGGTCAGTGAAATATTCATGGCTTTTAGAAAGTTTGGCTATTAGGTTATAATCGCTTATAGCCTAATACTGTAACAATTGGTATCAATTTTATGTGATTAGATTTTACCGATTTATTATTTGTTATGAAATTTTTAAATCAAGTAGAACTGAATTTTAATATTCTGGCAACGGCCCACTTGTCCTATTCTCGCGAGCCACAGAGAATAGTGATTCTCAACCTGTGATGCGCGGACCACTAGTGGGCCGGAAGATGATACAGGGGGCCCGCAGGTAGGATATTAAAAATTTAAACACCGTATTCACAATGTAATTGCCACACGCTAAACATTTTTAAAAGTCAAAAATATTTTAAGGACCAGGAAAAATCTGGTATTTCCAGGTTATGAGAACACGAACTCATTGTTCCTGTAATTGTCTCATAATTTCCAGTTCTCATAAAAAAAAGGGCGCCATTCGCTTAAGGATTAAGTTAAAGATCGTTACTAAGGGACTTTTATCAGATACATGGCAGTGTTGGGTTATAAAAGAGTGGTAAAAAAAAAAAAAAAAAAAAAAAAATTGTATCGCGTCTTGTTTCTTTTGTTTTATTTTGAGCATGTAGGTGATGTTTGAGGTATCAAGTAACTGAAGGAATAAGTGATCATGAAGCAGTTCTGATGGATATTAGAGGATTCAGTAAATCAGCAGCCAAAATTGAGGGGGGAAATAGGTACAATTATAAAAAGGCACAGGTTTCAAATTTGAAGAGATATTTCAGAGGACAATTCAGAAAATGGAAGGAAGGCTCAAAAACAGTAGAGTCAAGGTGGGAAGAGTTCAAGGAGATAATAAGAGAGGGGGAAGAAAAATTTATTCAGAAAATGGAAGGAATTCAGAAAATGGAAGGAAGGCTCAAAAACAGTAGAGTCAAGGTGGGAAGAGTTCAAGGAGATAATAAGAGAGGGGGAAGAAAAATTTATTCTAAGGCAGAAAATAATAAGGAAGTGAGGTGGTTATAGATGTTGGTAAGAAAAGAACATAACAGAGTTAAGAGACAGCAGGTTACTAGGGAATATTTAAAACAACTAAACAAGGACTTAATAACAGCAAAGAAAATGCCTAAAGATGGGTTTATGAAGAGTATTGTTAGTGCAGGAGGACCATTGACTGATGCATCTAGAAATTTCTATTGCTATATCAGGAAACTGAGGGGAAGGGAGGGTGTAGAGACACTTATAGATAAGGATGGAGAAGAAGTTACTGACGATTTGAAAAAGGCAGAGATTTTAAGTAACTGGTTCAGTGAAAGCATTAGAGACTGAATCAGAAACAGGAGGATCTAATTCGGAGAACGTGCTTAACAACAAGATTAGAAATGACGATAGTAAAAAAATTGATATTCATCCTGAGGAAATCATGAAGGAAACAAGAAAGCTGAAAAAATAAATAAAGGGGCTGGTGAAGATAATATTACTAAAGATATCTTAAAGATAGTCGGATGTGACATTGTACCTTATCTTTAAATATTATTTAAATTGATTCTGGATACTTGCTGCTTACCACAGGACTGAAAAAGTGCAATAGTAGTAGCAGTACATAAAGGAGGGGTGAGATATAAAGTTGAGAATTACAGGCCAATCAGTTTGACATCAGTGGTAGGTAAATTAATGGAAAGATTGATATGCAACCACATCAGAAATATATGTGAGGAACGTAAGTGGTTTTCAAGCAGGCAACATGGGTTCAGGCAAGGATATTCATGAGAATGTCAGTTGGTGGGATATTTGCAAGATATTTCAGATGAAATGGACAAGGGAGGCCAAATTGATAGTGTAACACTAGATCTGTCTAAGGCGTTTGACAGAGTAAGCCATAAAATGGTAGTAAAGAAGGTAAAAACCATTGGAGTGGATGAGAAAGTGATTTGCTGGGTAGAAGAATTTTTAAAAGTAGAAAACAGAAAGTTAGGGTAGGAAATGTAGTATCAAAAGAAGTGGAAGTAAAAATGGGTGTGCCACAGGGTAGCGTATTGGGACCATTGCTATTCATTATTCTAATGAATAATTATGTTGATTGTTTACTATCTGAAATTAGATTGTTTGCAGATGATAGAATCAAAACGATAGAGGATTGTAAACAGTTGCAGTGTGATCTGGACAGGATATCTAGTTGGGTTGGTAAACATGGAATGAAGATAAATGCAAAGATGATTCAGCTTATTAGATACACAAATAAAAAACCAAAGGTTAATTATGAATATAAGGTGGGGAAAGAATTGCTTGCTGAAGATTTGAAATGTAAATATCTTGGCATTACTTTTGATAACAAGCTTAACTGGGCAGGACACATTGGACAGTTGATAGGAAAAGGTTTCAAAGTTCTGTACTTGTTGGAAAGAGTGATGAGGGGATGTACGAGAGAAGTCAAGGAATTGGGTTACAAAACGTTGTTCAGGCCATTGCTCGAATATGGTAGTGTAGTATGGGACCCTCATTTTACGTATCAAACACAGGAGTTGGAGAGGGTGCAAAAAGGGCTGCTAGATTTGTTTCTGGAAATTATTGCTGAATGCAATCAGTGACGGATATGATAAAGGAGCTGGAATGGGATTCATTGCAAGATAGGAAGAGGATGAGGAGGGTCATGGAAAGATATTGCAATAGGTATTAAAAGTAGTGCATGGAAAGGAAAAGACGACCATGACCACAAGCTGGCAATCGATTTAAGGCACAAGGGTGTGGGAAGATTCTCTTTTTTAGGTAAGGGTGTCTGGGATTGGAATGTGTTACCAAGAGAAATGATGAATAATTTACCGAAAACTTTGAAAGAATTTAAAGATAAAACTTGTATAGGGCAAATGTAGGTGGGTGCAGGATAGGGGGAAGATGGGTGTGTAGGGAAATTGCCACCGGAGCCTGTGCTCCATTGCAATTAAATTAAATTAAAATTAAATACTGTAGCACTTGGTCGCTAATATAAAGGATTTAGTCAATGTTAAATATCTTTCAATAGTTTACTTCCAGTTTCATAACTGTCTTTCTGCAGGAATTCTAAACGTACTTTTAGATTTATTATGTTACTATGATATACTAAAATATGTTCCAATGTTTATAGTATATAAGGTAAAAAATTAGGCCCATATAAGTTAGTGATCAACAGCATTATTCTCGAAAATTTACTGATCCTAGGGTTTAGAAAGATGAAGAAACAATGCTGTTGACCAACGAACGAGGGATAGTCGTCTTAAAAATCCACGAAAGCAGCTAAAGAGGAGTACTGTAGAAAAAAGAAGTTCAGATAGTTAGCATATGGCTGCAAAAATGAGGACGGAATCAGAAGTGTCCAATGTATGTATCCCAGCAACTGTCTGCAATGATTCGATCTGGTCATTAGGGGTGCCATCGAGGTACTGAATGTAACAACCTTCAATCGGCAATTATGTTTGCACATAGTTGGTAATAGAAAGTAATGTTCGGATACTTACACTGCTAGTAGCGGAGATAAAGACGGCTATTCAGACTTTCGGGGCTAAATTAACGTTTTCCATTTGCAGTATAGTCAACGCGAATTGGAGGTCTGAAGTGGAGAGTCTGCGCTTCCACCATACCACGAGATGTTTAGGGTCGTTGTGGTGAACAGCACGCAGCAAATGATTCGGGGGTATTATGGGCTATTTTCTAGAATAAAGATTCGGGCTGCGCATTATATCTTGGTGTATAACTTTTCTGCACAAAATCTCATAACCAGCAGTAAACCTTTGTTTCAAATAATAAACCGAGGTCAATGAACCATCAATTATAATCACTAATTGATATGCCATCCTGAAAAAGTATTCTGCACCCAAACAAAGTATTAACAACCAATTAATAGTTGGCCTAAATTAGATATCAAATTATATTAGATGTTTGATCCTATCTCAAACACATTCTGACAAGGCGGTTTACCTGAAATCAGAGTTACGTGTGTTCATCTAAAAACAAAGGAACAGAACAACGAAAAGACAGTCTATTTACTTACTGCTATGAATAAAATTACTACTAACTAAATAAAAATGGTTTATGTATTGGTCCCGTGGTAATGGGTTTGGAATGTTTAATAACATAAGAAAATATGCCGGAAATTTCGGAAGAATCTCATATTGCTGGGAGGGAATTTAATGCTTCTCTAAATAGAATGGGGGACCTATCACGTCTCTTAGTCTGTGTAAAGATAATTTGCAAGGAATTCGTTCTAAATTCTTTCTGGTACCTAAAAGCGCACCGAAAGCAATAGGTACCCACAACCTTCCTGCAAAGTCTTGACATTGTTGGAGCTGTTACACAGATCAAAGACTTAGGCTATGAAAGAGAATTTTGGTATTCGCAACTCTTAAAACTTTTATTGGAAATGCATTATACGAAGACAGAGATATCATGAAAAGAGCACTGCGCAAAACTCATATCGAATTTCGTAACAACAATTTTTTAAAACTGTCGGTAATCCCAAGAAATTTTTAACTTTCATCAAATTAACCTTCAAGACACTTATACGCAAGAGTTTTTCAACCAATTTGTCCTTTAATCACAATAAGGACAAATTGTTAAACATACTTTCTAAATTTTCCAGGATGTTCCTCCGAAGTTGAAATAAAATTAATGGGATAGATGAATATTAATGCTGAAATCTAAACTTAAAAAAAAAAACTTCTATAGAAGTAATTTGGAAAAATACGTAGGTTACTTCATTTAACGTACATTTTACAGAAGAGTATTTCATTACCTAGTTTTGTCAAATGTTGTGATATTAATTGAAAAAAAAAATGATCACTTAATAAGAAATGAAAAACTGTCTGCGAAGGTCTGTACTGAACTGTCTTAACCACTCTGTTAATATTTAACCGTGAAATCAAACTGTATTTTTAACTTCTACTGTGTTAAAAAAGTATGTGTAGCTGCAGAAGACTGACATCAGAGAAATACAACTAATTAAGGGAGAGAGGAGAGTAGTGAGAAGGAACAATTACTCTTGACTCACTGAATCACTGAATACTGGCTTGCATGGTCTCTCAGCTTTATATATGTACAAACACACACTCCGGTCTTCATTCGCTAACGGCAGGAGTGACGAAAAAATTATCTGAATAACACCTCATTATACTGATTTTATCAATCCTTTCCTTACGACCCGCATATCATGTTAAAAGAAATACTTAATTGCAGCCGCATATAAAAGAAGATAATCGTAAGTTATACTGCATTTTTAATTAGGATTTTACGCATCGTTCACGGCGATATCATAACAGCAACGGCAGAACTGCTAGCAAGGAAAGTAAATTAAAGCAATCGTAGATTTTATGAAGGGATCGCTGCTGAAATCACCTGGATTAATTTTAGGAAATCTTAGAAAACCAAAATCTGGATTTCCAAACCAGGACTGAAAAACAGATTCTCCAAAATGCCAGGTCCGGATGTTATTGTTACGTAAATGCTGCCAGCCTTCTTCTTTAATATATGATCCATTCATCTCTCTCATTGTCTGGCTGTCTATTCGCCTCTGTTGCTTAGCATTTCTGGTAGCTTACATACTTGGGCCAAGAAGTGTGTTGTATATATTTCTTTTACGTCAGCCTGTCCGCCCAACTATTTTAATTTGTTTGTCTGGCCGCCTCCTTGATCGACTATCCACTGCACGTGTGCATTTGAGAGCTTAACTAGCGTTAGGTTTTCAGGGTGTGCTTAAATTCTGTCTCCACGTAGATGTTGTAGTAGGTGCTTGGGAGGGAAGAAAGGGTGAAAACCTTTTTATTCCCTCTTTTTGTCATTCAAAGAAAACCCTAGGATGCTAATTTATTGGATACTCATACTGGCGTACAGGTGAGGCTTATTTAATTTTAACATTCAATTATAAAAAAAGAATCAAGCAAAGCCTCGTCTTACAATTGCCAACATAAATCATCAAACAACAACATTTAAGCACTACTACATTAACCATTGATCATGAAACAAATTCCCGACATTAATGAGCAAACAAGAAAGCTTCACACTTGGTTTTAAATCAAAGTTCCTTTCATAACAACCAGGAACCATAAGTCTAACATAATACTAACATGAAACAACGTTAGATTTCAAATGTCGGGCGCCAGGATAATTTAAATTATCCACCAAGTGTTGCTACAAGGAAAAATCTGTCCCAACTAGCAATATTTTGCTGCAGGTGAGAACTCCTAATCATTCAAAGGTCGTTATAGCGTTGTACCCAATGACTGAATGTAAGAACCACACTGCAATGTTCGTAGGATTATTACCGTGATGGCGATGGGCGTCCGTCGACGATGGAAAAGTTATAGCACCTTAGCTAGAGACAGGGCACCACGTCCTTCAAGCAACGTACTGAATGGTTGCCACAGTACGCTTCTTCCGAACCCTCGGGTTCGATGCCAAGGCAGAACAATTTTCCAACCTTTGGAAGATACACTGATTTCTCTCTCCAAGCTGGGCGACGAGTACTTCTCCCGCGTGCGCAGTTAAAACAACCTTTACGTATCACGTGGTTAACATAGAGAGAAATTCATGGAAATTAACATTACGGAGATAATAGTCTGCCGTTGATTTACTCCGCTATTTGGCTCCTCCTAACAAGCGATGATGATTGGCCAACATTGTCTTTTGGAGATTCGTGCGAACTCGGACATATTAGCCAAATATGACCGCCGGAGCGTCCACGCGGGGACAGGAGGTCCGGCGTACGTTCACCCCGGTGGGGAATTTTCCCGGAGCTATGGGATTATACACCTGACCAGATCCTTTTGGAAGGGGTAGCTGTCTCTCCATTGTCCCTGGCTGTCGGCGCACCTACCTGACGCGACTTCTCGGCTACTGGCTATTTGTTAACAGGCCTCTTTGATTATTCGTTTCATTATTCTTTTTATATGTTAAATATAAAAATATACGGAATGACCCATTCGTCATTCTGTTACAGTTTACCTGAGTAACTGCCTGCCTGCCTTTGCGCGCTAGTTTTCGAATGTCTCTCACATTGCCTCATTTCCTGGGCGTGTTGCGACTATATTTATTTGTTTCAAAGATTATCTGCCAACAAGTCCGTTTGTGTGTTTGAATCTTTCTTTCAATTTGTGTGTATGATTATTGCACTGTGTATGTTTCTGTCTGAATGCCTATTAATCGGGGTAATGAGAGCTTTGACTATTTCTTTTATCGTCACGGGATTTCTGTGTATACTATTCCGGGCACATACAAGATCATACGCATTGATAACTGATTTTACGATTCAAGACAGTTTTCTAATAACTTTCTGCAGTCAGAAATAAATCATTATGTGAGAACAAACTGAAAGACTTCTGTAAATTGATTTATAATGCGTAATGGCGCTCGTTTATTATTTTGTTTCTCATTACACATCATATTAGACGGAGAATATTCAGTTAAGAAACAATATTCTTTATCTTAAATTCATTCTTCAGTCATTAATAAGCTTTAATTTCGTAAGGGCCTCAATCATTTATACAATAAAAATCTCACTTGTAGATTCAAGTCTCTGTGTGTAGAAAAATTCCTCCTGAACCCCGCCAAATTCCATGACTCAGAAACGTTAGACTCTGTGATTTAAAAATAAATATTCTGTCTTCTTTTATGTTCATAATAGAGCTTTTTTCCATCAACGAACTTCAATCTCTGTTAGCGTGATTTTCATGAATGAATAAAAGTTTTACCACAGATAAAGTAACAATAAATTCCAGGGAAAAATTCTAGGCTTGACCGAATACGTACAGTTATTTAGGAAGATCAAATTTCTATCATATGCAACGTGTCTATTTTTGGTAGCGCACACCTCAGTTTGTTGGCAGTAGAATAATGTGAAATACTAAAAACATCTCGTCAACGTATGTGAAGCAAAATCATTTTGTTGGAAATCCTTATTAAATGCTATAATCTTGAAGTATTTTCGATTTTTGGGTCCTGTGATTGGGAAATTTGAGGGACTAGATACATTTCTAGTGACGTATAACCAAATGAAGCTGTACCAAAAATGCATTCCTTACATTTTTTAATATTTATTCAATGACATCGAGTTCAATGGAATATGTAGAAAAAAATGTTCCATTTTTGTGGGAGAACGAGAGGAGAAATGATTTATTCACAGCCAGTAAAAAAGCAGCGTAACTACGAGGCTGTGATATATTACAGACCGACGGGTGAAAATAAAGAATTTATTAGGGTTCCATTTTACCATTTTGGCTGATGAACCCGAAGAAAATGTTAAAAAATGTAACGAAACAGTCGCACATTTGTGTGTCAGTTTTGTGACCAAAAATATAGTTAGAAATACTCGTTCTGGAAAAGAACTAAATAACAAAATTAGCAGTAGTTAAATATTTCTACTTAAGCATAAGAACAGGTTCTTATTACCAGACTCATCATGACAAACAAGAACAGTTTAACGTGCTGCATAGATTCGTAGCATGGAACTATTGTGGGTGCCATAATTATGCGCATATTGGTTGGCCTTGTAATGTATTACTTACTTGCGCCGATGCATTAACATGTTGAGTCCAAATATCGGTACGCAAAAGAATGCAGTCAAGCTGGGAGATAATTATAATAGGTCATCTAAAGACAAACAATATATGCGATTTCTGTTAAAGTCCTGATGCTTGAATTTTACTGCGCAAGCCTCCTGGTAGTTCTTTCTTTTGCACTTTTTAAATCCAATCCTGCTTTCGAGATCTGTTGGGCCTATCGTAGTTTCACCAGAGTCGTACCAGCCGCAATTTCTTCTGTTTTCTCGGATTATGTAGCGTTTTTGAGCTGCAAAAGATTCTCCGATTTACTATCCTGCTGGCTGTTGTTTACATCATAAATTTGGGCATTTACAACACTTGTAACAGTGGTTTTACTTCGACCGAACTGCCCATACCATTAAAAAATAATGCGTAATTGTTGGTTTTTACCAATGAATGTTCTCCCTATAAGAGTCAATAGCAAATATATTCATGAAAAACAATGAAACAAAACAGTTCCCACTACATCAATTAGAAAATTGCTATTTGGGTGATAAGTAATTAAAATGCACTGGGAAAAACCAAACAATTTACTGTTATATTGCAGGCAGCTAGGCACTACACTACTATTTGACATTATTAAATCACCTTCTAGGCTTGACGAAGTTATTCTAGTTTTAACAGTACAGCGATATGAGTAAAAATTGGAAACTTGCACACCCGGCTAATTGTGATGAGATATTGCTGAAACGATATTGTATTTCTTTCTTTTTAGTATCTACTAATTACGGATATTATTAACTCACTTCGAGGACATAATTTTTTAAATTGTAAAACGTTGAATGTCTTCCACTCCGATTTATACTTCCTGTTACAGCTATTGAAACAAACAGTTCCAATGAATTGCAGCTGCCTTAATGTGAAAATTTGTTTATCTCAGAGTCTACTATGCTACAACCATTGTTTTAATAGCTGACAAACGATCATATGAAGCGGGTACTGACACTACATTAAATCACCACATATGGTTGGTTAGGTAATGAAACAAACGTATAAAAATGTTTCTGTTAGCTTGTCATAGCAGTTTGCTGAAACTTTGTAGCAAAATATCACGTGTTGTAGTTTATGGCTAGACGGTCCTGGATACAATAACCTGAAACATTTGTGACACTCGCTAATGTGATTCCGTGAGTGGATTGCGATGTACGCCAAACTCTATAGACTGTGCCCTCGGTTGTGCACGAATTAAAAGGGTTATGAGTCCAACGTGTAATGCATATACCAGCTACGACCAAAAATATAACTACGAACTTATGTTCCGCAGTGATGGATTACTCAGTCACATCGCTAAGCGGATTTTTCGAGACGAAATAAAGCTATAACGTGTGATAAATTCAAAATTTAAGCAATCATAACAATTTCTTCTGTTTTTAACCGACTTCAAAAAAAGGAGGTGGTTCTCAATTCAATCTTTTTTGTATGTATCTTCAGTGATATCACAGCAAATTTTTAACTGATTTTAGTGAATTTATTGGATAGGATATACTTTCAAAATGATCCCATATAAATTTTATTGGGATCCTTTAACATTTTTGAGTCCACTTAATTCCGAATTTTTTGTAGAACCCTTTAAATATTGTACGACGGAGATTTTCTCCACCATAAGTGTTACATTTGTAGTGAGGTGTTCGACTTTATTGTTTTATTAGCAATATGACTGCGATCCTTTTCTACGAAATCTCGGAATTCCAGTATCCATTTTCTAGTAGTTTCATACCAATATTTAGCAGACTTGGAATTCGGTCTCAATTTAATCGTATTTTTTTGTTAAGATCAGATGAAGCTATCCCTTCACCTCACGCCTTCGCTGACGTGCTACACGCCCGTTTATCATCTTCGTTCGGTTGCGGAATTTCATCCCGCTAATAATAATAAAAAACTAATTGTTGGATAGATAAAACAAACTCGTCATTTCAGTGAGAGCGTTTTCTTCGTGTGAACTATTCAATAACTTATCGTGTATCAAGCCGAGGCGGTGAGTATGATTTTTTTTCTGACCTTCCATTACGTAGGATAAAATTTTTGTAGTGTGTCATTTGTGAACGTCTATGAGCACATTGCTCATCTCTCTCTTTTGAAATATTTGTATTTTCTTCTCTGACGATCATACCTTTCGTCAATAGTTTCATCTACGTGGTGAGCGCTCAGGTGACTCAGTGGTTAAGGTGTCTGACTGGGAAGCGAAACGTCCACAGTTCGAATCTCAGTCTCGGTGAGGATTGTTATTGGCCCTTAACCCGGCCTTCACCTCTGGCATAGCTTGCTATGTAATGTGAAGTACGCTAGATTGCTTCCGCGGTTCGGATTTCACGTTAAAATGTAGGTCCCTGTACCCGGTAGGTTCGCCGGGTTAGGTTAAGGCGGCTACGACAGGGAATGTGCAGCCAATAGAAACCCTGTCACCAGGTCATTACAATCACACGGAATTATTATTATATCTAAACGGCGCTGTCTTATTCGAGCAGCATATTAAGAATGTCTTACCATATTTAAAATAAAACAAACCTTAATATCACTAAAAGATTAATAATATAATTTTTTTAAATAATAACAATTTTAAAAAAAAAAACTTACACTAAAAATTTTAAAATAAGTATATAAGTGCCTTGCTTAGAAGAAATTAAATAAAGGTAGACAGTATTTTTCATTACTATTATTGAAATTTTAACATTAATCACTAAGTTTTGTAGTCGTTGCCACCAAAGGCAAGAAAAAAATGACAACAGTACTTTATACTGACTGTGAAGCTTGTACCATACAATGAAGTCTGCACTGTAGCGCCAGATGTATGCCTCGACCACCAACAAGGGGGAGCCACATATTAAAATACCATGTAATTTCTTTCCCCAAACTGTCACCCACAAAAAAAAATGTACCCCGCCTCACTATATGCCGTAAAATATTAGCAATTTTCGGACGTACTTCCCGTGCTGCCTCGAACAGTAAATAAAGTGCAGTAATTCGTTCCTTAAGTGCAGTAATACGTTCCTTGCAAGGAAAATCTGCCCGCTGAGTGACAGCTGGCACCAACTCCAAAAATAACTATAGCAAGGTATACGCCCTAAACTTATTTTAAAGTTTTAGTGTGGTTTTTTGAGGGCGGTTTTTATTTCTTTTGCAAAAATTGTATCCATACGACTGATAGTCTTCTTGTCAGTTACACGATTTAAATCAGTTGGCATATTTAAATTAAAACAGTTCAAGATAATTCCTTGGAAAGACGTAAAGAGTTCTTACTATTCTATGTCGTACCAACTTCGATTATTTTGGTTGAAATGTTGAGTGATATAAATCGTTAAATATTATCGTAATGGTTGGATGCAGTGTTTCGCAACACTAATAATTTGTTGCAAAGAAATAAATTTCGCTCTGATTATTCTTTAACAGTAACAACTATTTAATTTTTATTTAAAATAAACAAAATTTACAAGTGTGCAATGTTAGTCAATAAAAAATCATGTACGATTTTATCATCAAGAAGCAAGAAAAATCAAACTGTTTGCAGGAATTAGTGAGTACAAACATCAGTAAACAACACTGAGGTTTGCAGATACATCCATTTTGAAGGTTTGCTTCCTAATAGGTAACAGTGTTCAATGGTCCAGTACTGAAGATGTTTAATTTTGATCGTTTAATGTTATAATCAGTTTGCTTTACAACAATCTCCAAAGTAGATCATCAGGCCAACTTCGTAATATAACATTGCTTACTTAACAAGCAATTACCAATTATCTAAGCGGTGAAATCGTAAGGGAGGAAAAACGTCCGTCTTCGACTTTATACGGTGTTTTAGAAACTCGCCACACTCTGAAACTACATGAGGATGCTTCAGCATTATTACTTTGTGTATATACGAAATATGGAATCTTTTCAGTGATATGGTCATCAGCCAATATTCTATATTTTCAATTTTTTTTTGTGTCATCGTAACGCACTTTGTTATCAATCTTCTTCCCTTACTAATTCATTATAATTTAAACACTTAATTAAAATGATATGCACCTGCCACATTTCTTAATCTAATGGTGCGAACGCAGTCAAAACATAGAAGACCTGCTTAATACGTTAATACTAGAGATATTTATATGCGTGCATCGCCGGTGTGTAAACCACACTAAACCACATTTAATTACATAACCTAAAAACAGCATTACTCCAGCAGTCCCTCGGTAACTATAGGGGAGAATGTTCGAAAATCTTGCCTGATCTCAGATTTCTTGTTATTTTTAATTTTGCAACTGGTGACTTTAGTTAACCGAATTTACTGCAAAACACAAGTGCTTACAAGCGTTAATTTTAAGGACTAATTTAACGTACTGTGTGATTAAACATGTTTATAAAATATTAATGAAGGGAATTTCATAGTTATATTTTTTATTTTAATATAATTTTTGTTGTAAGAAACTTGCACACACATTGCTTAACAATATAATCATTTACGTTGCACTTAAATCTTATACCAATTAAATAAAGTAAAATCGTGTTCTCTAATGATATGATTAAGAGTTTGGATTATTTACGCTTTATGTTCTGTGTTGGCTAGGACTCCAGTTAAACGTAGAATCTAAACAGCGAAGCGTCACATAAAACTACATTGGTGTGCAAAACTTAAGGACGAAGTAACTTTCGCTTGCTGTATCACTGCCAAGTTGCTCGACGAAACTTCAACTATACATAGAAAGAAACTGTTACAGTAAGGTAAAAAGTAAGAAACTGATAGAAATACGCGGTTAGACAAACAGAGATGCCCCTTTTATACAGAGACAATAAGTCACTGCTGCTCATTATAGTCCACCAGATATTTCTAAAAGGAGGGACATGGTTCTTAAAAGTGGGTGTGATCACCACGGATTGCGAAGGCCAGTCCATTCACCGAGTTTCCTCTCGTTCCAACAACTCTCCCACCTGCGGTGTTCTAAACCATTGCGGATTTTCATAAATAAAAATGAAGTCAGGTCCGAATGTTCCGCTGAAAAGATGCGCATGGGGAAGGAGTACAATATCACAATAACGTTGACCTGTGATTGTACCGAGATTAATGATTTGGAAGCCGGTTCGCCCATGCAACATTGTCTCCCTAAACCATAACACTTGAACCACCAAACCGATCATGTTAGGCATTGTTCCAGGGTGCATAACGTGTTCCCAATTCTCGCCAGATGAGGGAACGTTCAGAACCTCTACTCAGACTGTATCTTCGCTCATCTGGGTGCATCAAACGACTACACCTATTATCGGTCCAGTCCTAATGCTGTTGGAAACATCGCAAATGGTGCCGCCGATGGACGGGTGTTAACGGAACACGACGTAATCGCCGTCTGGTAGAGAGTTCTTTTAAATGTGCATACAACTGCATCTGCTAACTGACGTGGGTCCCTTCTTGTATGTTGCACAATGTAATGGTCATTTGCTGCTGTAGCTGTAGCTGCTGTAGCTGCCCGTGGTTAATTACCTCCTCTCCTTCAGGCAACAGTGCCTCTGGTTCGGAACATTCCCCACGCACGTGAAGCAATGCTATGAGCAATACCAAAGTCCTGGGTTACACTCTTCACACTTCATCGTTCAACCAGTTTCCCGATGGTTCTTTCCCATGTGAATTCATCCAAATGTCGTCTCCAGAACATATTGTAATGAAGAACACCATCACAGTGCACCGTAACATCTCGCTGATTCACTCACACTGTCTTGTTCCGTTCCTTCAACTGCCTCCTGTTACGGGGCCAGACACATTTGGCCTCATGCCATGCTACGTCCAGCTCCCTCTAAACGTGTGTAAGACCTCTAGCAACACGCTCCCAGATTTTGTTATGTTACTTTATCTATCTCGTCCTTAAGTTTTCCACACCACTGTAATACGAACATAATGAAATCAGGTAAAAGTTCTCAGACATACCAGAATTTGAGCCATGCATATTAAATTCCAACGCTTTATCCACTGAACTACAAATTGCTCTTTACCAACTGAAAATATATATATTTAAGTTCAGGTAGCATTTAAGAAAGTATGACTGTAAATCTGTGTAAGGTAAAATAAATATAATTTAACCTGATGTCACGAAGCTCCCGAAATAGGTGAAACTTACAGGCGGATGTATCCGATTACTCGCTGATGCAGTGCTGCTGTTAAGTTGGCCGCCCTGCGTTTGAGAGACGTACAGCTGTGTTGCAGAGCTTGCAAATAACATTTCCAACGTGGACATCGCGCGTGATATCTGGAAACCTTAAAATGCCACGCTCTCCAGGTTGCCTAACCAAGGCGTCAACCTTCGCTTTCTACTGGCTATCAACTGCTGCTGTAGTAGGTTGTGCGCTTGATTCTCTCTCCATAGCTGGTAATGGGATATCCAAATTGTCAGCCCGTATGAACTAGGTCGACTGTTGCGAACAAATGTCCAACTATAATATTTAACAATTTGTATTTCCACGACAAATGTCGAGGACTTAACTTTTTTTTATCTGCTTAACGTCTCTCTAACAGCGAGGTATTTAGAGACTGGAAAGGATGGGGGGCAAGGAATGGGTAGGAATTCGGGCATGGCCTTTTGAAGGAAGCATCCCGGCATTTGCCTGGAGTGATTTAGGAAACCATGGAAAACCCAAATCTGGATGTCCGGACGGGGATTCGAACCACCGTCCTCCCGAATGCGAGGCCAGAACGCTAGCCGTTACACCCCCATGCTCGGTACTTAACTGTTTAAAGGACATAACATCGGCGGAGATCTACGGCAGCAACCGCTTTGGTGCGAGGTTTGCGAAGAAAGAAGACACAGCAAGACTTGATTCCACGCCGGCCTTCAACACGAGCAAAACAGAACGAAATTAGTGTGCTTCGCGAGCAACAGGAGATGAATTCGTTTTCACGGCAAACAGTTGAACTTCTGCTGGTCATCCTCAGCAGTTCGCATCTCGAACGTCTACGGTAACCATTACTCGGGACAAACAGCATAGAGCTCTTTGATCAGAAACAAGTTAGATTTGTTATTTCGATTGCCGGTTTGTATGTGTTCGTTCCGGGTGTTTTGAAATTATGCCAAGAAACCGTTAGTGTGGCTCAGTGAGTTGAGGCACTGGACACTTGATTGGAGAGGTACAGCTGAGTCGGGCACGTGATCAGCGTCCCGCGTAGAGGCCGCCTTGACTGCAGTTTTGGTTGTTTTTACGCATTCATCAAGGCGAACGCCTGGACGATCCTTTATCTCCGCTTCATAAACTACACATTTCACTAACAAAAAATACACGTATTTACACACGGAACATACTTATACATTTCGCAGATAGATGGCAACATTTCACTTCCCATTTAGTACGTAATACGATCTGGCCACAGGTATAAGACGCTTGACGTCAGCAAGGACGTCCAGCTGTAAAATCAATGCTCCAAATTTGACTGTGCCAATGATGAGAAAACTAATCATAGGCACACCTCTTCGAAAGTTGGGAAAAGGTGGTTAATAAGAAAATATACAGCAAGCACAGGAAAGTGACAAAGTATCGTAATCTAAATATAATATTATGTATGACCAGAGTACAGCACACGAACATATTTGTAATTATGTAACAAAAGAGTAAATAGTACTCATATGAAAAATGAAAAATCATAGAAGTTACTTTTGGAATCCGGCTCCTTTCTACTTCCTTTTGTGTCACAAGCTCGGTGTCTCCCTGATGGAAACGGCAGTAGTCCATTAATATTGAAGTGTTACAACTTTCATTGTATCTTCTTCCCGTTTCAAATATATTCTGATGAAAACACCAGCCCAGCTCATCACTTACGCTCTCAAAATTAGCTGTAAAAAGAGAAAAAAAAACGTGATTTGAAGCATAAGGTTAATTGTCAGTCACATGTTGTATCATAAAATACGAAATTTTTTCAATGAGGTCTTATATTACTTTCACATAATGAGAATGCTTCGTTTATTTCCAAAAAGTTTGAATACACTATTGCAAACGATTTACTTGCTAGAGATGCCACCGTATTCCTTGTCGTGATCATATAAGGTACTGAATCCTTACAGCGGAGCGTTTAGTGATTACAAGCTATTTCAGAGGCAAATATCAGTTTTTTTTTTTAATAATATTTTTCACAATTGAACGTAAGAACTTGAATAAAACCGTTTCTTAGTAATAAATAAAGTTATTTTATGACTTATTCAGTGACCACCGTTGTTTTTATACATTTTATTCCCTCCTAACAATAAATATAAAGGAATAAAACACTTTCATAAAATTAATTCTTTATATTAATCTTAGATTGGCTCTTGCATGTTAATAAATTGTGAATATGTACCAGTTTTGTAACTAATCTTCCAGGTCTGTGATTAAAATTGTGAAACTTTAAGTAGACTAACTGCTGACGCCATGTTCATTTCGTGAACACTGCTGTTTATGTATATTTCTGCTGCGGTGTCTGAAACATCCTAGCCCACGAAACCGCAGTGCAACTGCCTAAAGTTTCTGTTTGTGGCAATTAAAAGGGATGTCTGAGTATGAATATGTTAAAACGCTACAGTATTACTGGATTTAGAGTGTGATGAAGCCCAGATTAAAAGATGGGTTTTTTGATTAAGTCTCGTACGTTAAGTGTCGAGATCGGCGTGGACGCGGCCACTTCAGACGCGTTAAAGCGTGGCACGTGCTGGACACTGCCCATTACAGGACGCGGCTGTTTACGTCGCCTCATTTCGTCCGAAAACGTATTTACACAGCGGACACAGACGGACTCACGCGTCAGCAGTTTACTTTCCGCCGCAGCCATCAGCGCTAAGTGCCCCCACAGTGTTGACGTCCTCCTGCCCAACCGACAGCCCGCATACCCCCGGTATACATTCGTAATGCTGCATTCATGTTAGCGTTCGGCCATCACAACTTCAACTTAAAAATACGACGTGAAAAGATAGCGAAATATAGTTTCTTTAAACTCAATATTCGAACGAAATGTGGTTGCTACTTTATTTTAGTGCTGTCCTCGAAGACTTTTATAGATGATGTAGTGCTGAATATAGCGGTAAATACTGGTTGTTAAAATTCTAATCGTTTCGCAACCAATATCAATGTTTCTAACTATCCCTGATCATTTTATATGTTCGTTCTCTCACTTAGCTCTTTTCTGTAGTCAACGTGATCTGTGTCATCCTCTTTATCATAAATGTTTCCACTCTTTTCGGTGGTTTGATACTCTGTTATTCGATTTTGATTTCCAGGTCTTATCAAAAATTATTCTCGGCAAAGCAGAGTTCAGTCTCGAACTAAGACTGGTTCTCGTTTTCGGATCTTCATAACCTGCTTTTGATGATAGCATTTTCTTTATTCAAATCGACTCAGATTGTATTTAGTGGCACTTTTAGTATCGTAATTGATTATAATAACGACATTAGCCCTTGCACCAAAATAAAATGCATCGGTTGCATAATGTTCCTCTCCCTCACCCACATTATTTTTTATAGTGACCTATGACTCTATTAAAAAAATTTGTTTCCATGGTCCTATTATCCAAGACCGTAACTCTTCCATGGTTTCTTCAAATTGCTCCTCTGGAAAACTGATTATTTTTGGTACTTACTGCTGCTTTCTACCCGCCAGTCTGGCTCAGCTTTATTTGTAGAAAAGTTTATTAAAACGGGTTTGCAGTCGTTTATTTAATAAGGTTGATATTTTTAGGGATTATTTGGAGTCAATATAAGGGTCTAAAGAGCTATTTTGACTAAGACTGATATGTTAGGTATTCTAGAGACTTCGAGAGATATTTTCGGGTGCTCCTGGTTTCCTGACCGTTGTGGTCAGTTCCAGTATCAGTTTTAGAAAGGCAGCTCAGTAGTTGAATGACGCTTTATCGCGGCATAGTGTAAGGGAGTCGCAAGCCAAGTTTAGGTTCTAAAATGGTGTAAAAGTGTTTGAAATTAGTCAAAATTGTTTCCGAAGGGTAGTGTAAGGCATAAAGAACTTTTAGCTATTGCGCTTAAACCTTTTGGATAAAGATTTCCAGGAAATTCTTAATGAGGAATAGAAATTAGTTTGGTTTCGGTGAAAGTGTGTTAGTGTGCGTTGTCTGTTGATTATCAAGAACTTGTGACTTTCGGAAGGGATTTCTGATATTCTTATCCAGGCATGGTCAAATAAATTAACTGAAATGTTGGTGGTGCGGAATTTTATGTGGTTTCTGAATAAATGCCTATCTAACTATAAATATAACATTGTGTGTTATCATTTCATATAATGAAATTTGACTTAGCTAATGTGCTACGCGCAACGACGTTGTTCGGCGACAGGGCAGTACTTGCAGGTTTATCCCGTCAGTAGTGAGTGGCCCCTCGCACACCTGCCTTTCGCCACCCACACACAGTCTGGAATGTTCAACAACATGGCCACTCAGTTATCTCGTTACAGGCCAGTCATTCGTGTGTGGAGGGGGGGGGGGAGGGAGGGGGATTAAACCGTCAGTATACCAGTACGTTGACGGGCTCCGTCGGACTTTAAACCGGTAGAAATTCCTCGTTTGAAGGGTCAGTCATGAACATTATAATGTAGGTTGTTCTGTGTGCAGCTAACTATATTTTATTGAAAATAAAGTTAAAACAAAAAACACGTTCAGTTTGGTTAAAAGAATGGTTAACCAAAAAGGAAATGTTCACTGCCATTTTCTCTTTTGTGTGAATTAAGGGCAAGTGAGCAAGGCAATTATAAAAATTAACTTTATATCGATGAGACACATTTTAAATATAGTCGAACCTCGATTATTGAAACATAATTCGCAAATGAGAGGGTGAATTCCAATGTATGAACGTCTTATTGCAACATCGAGATTTTTAGCTGCCAGAAGACCACATGAACATCTTTTTTTTTGAAATGGAATATCAACGCAATCTTTGGAACATATTATACCTGAAACTTGCAAAATATTCGACGAACTCAGGAACTGTTATATGAAGGTAAATATATCTGATCATGTATATATAAGAATATTTATTTCCGTAATAGTATATACATTACAATACATTCCATGTCTTAACGTAATTTCTCGAAGTGTTAGATATAATCATTATAAGGCTGTATAGTGGTGCAATTTGCAGGTTTATTCTCGTGATCATTATTTAGGACTGTACCCTGTGACTATTATTGATGCGTGAGATATATACGGGTTGTTCGAAACTCTTACGTTCTCTTAAAGCTGTGTTTCTTGTCAATTACTTTATCAAAGCTCTTGTTAAAAGTAGTTGTATAAGTGATTCAGGCAGAAATCTCTGCTGGAAGTAGTCTAAGTTAGTCACTGTAATAATATCAATAATTAATTAATATGCCTTACCTTGTTGCGCATTCTTAATGTTTTCGTCTGATATGTCTGGATGCTTTGTAAATAACAGTAACTTGAGGTATCACTAAGAGGGTTCAAATATATTCCAGACTCCTTTTCCATTTTTTTTATTTTTTTTTATTTTTATTTACACTTTTCACATTTCTTTATTGGAACAATTACGCATGCTATGAATTTTGGCTTTAATAAATTTCACGTCAGAATATTCGAATATTAGAATATTCGAAATGAGGTTTAAAAAAGTATTAATTTTTCATGTGGCTCATGCTTCAAATTAAAAAAAATTAAAAATAATCCCTATTCTTTAATTACCATAAACAATTTTGGAAAGTCATCTTCCCAACAAACTGAGAGCAGATTGCAGAAGAAAACCCGTCAGTCCTAGACGGTCTGTGAAATTGTGGGTAGGTGGCTATCGAGGGCAAGCCAGTCGCAGGCTTGCGCTGGGACTGGGGGGGGGGGGGGGGTACGCTGGCGTGCCTTTCGCTCAGTATTTGCCGGCCCGCTAGGGCTGGGTGGCTAATATCCGCCTCATAACACACACATTACTCTGTTTAATCTCGCGAAGAGGGTGGAATCTCCTTAATGGAAATACGGCGCACCAGTTTGGGTTGTTGAAGAGTTAACTTTCAGTTGCTACCTTACATTCACATTGTCGATTGGATTTACACCTCATCGTAAGACGTCCCTTACAGATCACTGAGACAGATCTGTCTCCAATTGAACACGTATGGGATATTGCCGCATGAACGCCAGTGTACCGTCTGCCAGCATGGCGCAGCGGGTAGCGTCACGAATTGCGGTACCGAAGGTCGCCGGTTCAATCCCGCCCACTGACAAAAATTATTTAATTCTGTTTATTATTTCCAGAAGATTCTACATGTTTCCTAAGGTCACTTGTAACTTCTACACATTTCACTTGTTAACTACTCTTGTAATCTCTAGTACGTTCTATCTGTGTATAAATAGAAGAGCATTCTGCCCAAGAGGCAGTCAGTGCTGCGTGTATGTTTGAGTTCTCAATAAACCTGTTCTCAGTTTAAGTGCTGTGTTCATTGACAAGTAACCTTCGAATTCACACCTGTCCCGGTTCCAACGCGACATAGTTTGGTGGAGGCGCCGGGTACCCTGTGCAACAGCTGCATCGTCGTGGCTCCGATTAGGCAACGTAAAAGTCGCCGCCTACACGGACTGGAACCGGACTACAAAGGATATACTCAGTACGTCCTTCCGAAAGTCCGCGTCATTAGGAAACCCATGGCGGCAAGCCAGCTGCACATTCGACACCCATCGGTGTTCTCTGGAGACGCTGGACAGGATCCTAACAAATGGCTAAAAGGGTTCGACCGAGTCGCCAAGTACAACAGGTGGGATCATACCATGTGCTTGGCAAATGTTTATTTCTATCTGGACGGAACCGCCCAGCAGTGGTTCGAGAACAACGAAGAAAAACTGAATAACTGGGAAATGTTCCAGACGGAACTTAAGAAAACGTTTGGGGACCACCAGCGACAAATCCGCTCGGCGGAAGAACAACTGAAGAACCGGGCCCAACGACATGGGGAGCCGACGCAATCTTACATACAGGATGTTTTGGCCCTATGCAACGTAGTCAACCCGAATATGACTGAAGCCGACAAAATCACGCACCTAATGAAAGGTATTGCAGAAGACATGTACCAAGCTCTTCTGATAAAAGACGTCGCTACGACGGAAGAGTTCATCAAGTGGTGCCAGCGGATTGAGGAGATGCAACAAAGGAGGGTTGGGCGAAAGAAGTATGACAGACTTCCCAACGTAGTCCCTATGGCAGTTGTGGAAGACCAGCACGACTTTGCGTCTCTCATACGACAAATTGTGAGAGAAGAATTACAACAGTTCATGGCAGCTGGGACTCTTGAACCGAGTGAGCATCAGATCATGGCCATGGATGTAAGCCCAGTGGGTCATGAAGGAGCCGACGCGGCGGAAAAAGAGGTATTTCAGACAATAGCTCCTGTCTGCCGAGCCAATCGCACTCGACGTGAAGAATGGCCTCGCCCTGATATGACGTATGCTGCAGCTGCCAAACGGCAGCCTAGGAACCGGCCGACACGGCCACAACCAAATTCTCCGGCACCTTTGACGTCCCGCAGACGAACGGACGTCTGGAGGACAGAAGACAACGCGCCAGTATGTTTCCACTGTGGGCGCCCTGGACATGTCATACGCTACTGCAGAGAGAGAAGACGAGTATTTGACGATTATTTTGCCGCAAGACGTCCGCCATCCGAACAGTTCTACCCCAGGCAGCCACCCGCTGACGTGTTCGGTCGACCTACGGGAAGAAGCCCATCGCCGTACCCTAGACGAGGTCGATCCCCGACGCGCCGCTGCCGTTCATCGTCGCCGGACAGAGCTACCAGCCGCTCCCCTAGCCGCCGCACGCAGGAAAACTAAGCAAGGCGACCATCTACGGAGGTGAGGCCGCCGCAGATGAAAATCCTCCATGGATGACAGTCACTAAGATGTCGGGAAATCTCATCAACGTTATAATCGACGGCCAACCTGTCCGGGCGCTGGTTGATTCAGGAGCTTCTTTCTCCGTATTGTCGGACAATTATCGTCGCACACTAAAGAAGACAATGTTCCGTGATACGGGGGCAACGGTGCTAAAGGTCGCAAATGGAAAGTACGTCCAGCCAGCTGGAGCTTGTGTCGCGAGAATAACCATCAACAACAGGACCCAGCCAGTTGAATTTGTCATTTTAACAGAATGTAGTCATAATGTCATCCTTGGATGGGACTTCCTTAAGGCATCCCAAGCTGTCATTGACTGTGGAACGTCTGAGCTGCAAATTGAAGAAGTCGTTGCGACGGGTACACGTAACACAGAATCTTCTGGGAAGTTATTCGCCGTTGACAACGTGACAATCCCGCCGTTCGCAATGAGAAGAGTCCCAGTCAAAAACACGGACGACCGCAACCTTGAAGTGCTTGTCGATAGTAGAAAGTTTATTAGGCTCACGAAAGAAATCTACATACCAGCGGCTATCATAAGCATTATCGGTGGTCGAGGAGACATTTGGATCACCAACTGTCACGAGCAGTCACAAATTATCCCCAAGGGAATGTGCATAGGGACAGCTGAACCAGTCCAGGAGGGCGAGCTCAACGTCATTAACGAAGATCCATGCTCTGTTACTAGTATCGACAACACGCTGGAGGAAACAACTATGGAACTGCCAATAGGGTCCGGCCTGACCAAGGAACAACACCACCGGGTGTTAGCTATACTACGCCAATTCTCTGGTGTATTCACACCCCAGCAAAAAAAAGGTCAGACGAAACGGCCCACGATAAAGCATCGTATCAATACTGGGGATCATCCGCCCATTAGCCAGCGCTCGTACCGATTGTCACCAGTCGAAAGGCGAATAATTCGAGAGGAAGTGGAGAAGATGTTGCATAATGACATTATTCAACCTTCGGAGAGTCCTTGGTCATCTCCGGTGGTCCTCGTAAAGAAGAAGGATGGTACGTGGCGATTCTGTGTCGACTATCGGCGGCTGAACAAAATCACAAAGAAAGATGTCTACCCACTGCCGCGCATCGACGACGCCTTAGACTGCTTGAAAGGAGCTACATACTTCTCAACCATGGACATGCAGACAGGCTACTGGCAAATCGAGGTTGACGAAGCTGACAGAGAAAAGACGGCTTTTATTACACCTGATGGCCTCTATGAATTCAAAGTAATGCCATTCGGATTATGCAACGCTCCGGCCACATTCGAACGCATGATGGACAACTTACTTCGACACCTTAAGTGGACGACGTGTCTTTGTTATTTAGATGACATTGTTGTTTTCTCGAAAACATTTGAAGAACATCTGAGTCGCCTGTCAACGGTGCTGAAGTGTGTTCAGACTGCAGGACTCCGCCTCAATCCGAAGAAGTGCCTCTTCGTCGCCAGAGAGATAAAAATCCTGGGGCACCTGGTCAACGGAGATGGCGTCCGCGCTGATCCAGATAAAGTAAGGGCAGTCATTGAATTTCCAACTCCTCAGCACATTCGTGATGTGAGAAGCTTTCTTGGGCTGTGCTCATACTTCCGGCGTTTCATAAAAGGATTCTGTAACATGGCACGTCCACTGCAAGAACTTTTGCAGGGAGACGCCAAGTTTTACTGGGATGAAACTAAAGAAAGATCTTTCCAGGCACTTAAGGAGGCTCTAACTTCCGCACCAGTTCTAGCCTTATACGACGAGAATGCAGAAACTGAACTTCACACTGACGCCAGCGGTTATGGGATCGGTGCAGTGCTTGTGCAAATTCAGGAAGGTGCTGAGAAGGTGATAGCCTATGCATCAAGAGTATTCTCTAAGCCCGAGATAAACTACTCTACAACCGAGAAAGAATGCCTCGCAGTTGTCTGGGCTATCAACAAGTTTCGTCCGTATTTATTCGGCAAACCTTTCACCGTCGTAACAGACCACCATTCTTTATGTTGGCTAACCAGCTTGAAGGATCCATCAGGTTCGACTAGCAAGATGGGCACTTAGACTTCAAGAGTACGACGTCACGGTGGTATTCAAAAACGGACGCAACACAAGGATGCCGACAGCCTTTCAAGGAATCCTTTAATAGAACACAACAGCATGAATGGAATTTCAGCCCTCGCTGAATTAGGTGACGTTGCAGCTGAACAGAGGGAAGATTCAGAGTTATTAAGAACCATAGACGCCTTGGAGAAAGGAGAACCGGCCAAAGGAGGGTTTCAATTGATAGATGGGACATTGTATAAGAACAACTACGATCCACTAGGCCCCAAGTGGCTTCTGGTCGTTCCAGCTCATCTCCAGCCAGCTATTCTCAAGTATTTCCACGACGCTCCAATATCCGGTCATCTGGGATTTGTGAAGACCCTGGACCGAATCAGACGCAGGTATTACTGGAAGGGTCTCTACCGATCTGTCAAGCATTATGTGAGTCACTGTAAAGAGTGCCAGCGACGGAAACATGTGCCGCAATTACCTCCAGGTCATCTAGTACCAATTCCACCTGCAGCAGTTCCATTCCACCGAATTGGGATCGACCTTTTGGGGAGGTTCCCGAAGTCGACAACCGGTAACCGATGGATAATAGTCTGCACCGACTACCTCACGCGCTACGCTGTCACCAAACCTGTGCCGACTGCAGAAGCTCCAGAGGTTGCAAAATTTCTAGTAGAAGACATTATTTTGAAGCATGGAGCACCACGTGTGATGATATCCGATCGTGGAAAGGTATTCCAGTCAAGACTAGTATCAGAGGTCATGTCAAGATGCGACGTTGTCCACAGGATGACAACTGCATACCACCCTCAGACAAACGGTCTCACAGAACGCTTCAACAAGACATTAGCCGATATGCTGTCGATGTATGTGGATGTTGAGCAGAAGGATTGGGATACAATACTGCCAGTGGTCACATTTGCTTATAATACAGCAAGGCAAGATACGACAGGCTTCACTCCGTTTTTTCTGCTCCATGGCCGTGAAGCTGAGACCACAATGGATACGCTGTTCCCATTCCAGCCGGACGACACTCAGGATGACTATATAAAACAGCTCATTACCAGGGTCGAAGAAGCAAGACAGCTGGCTCGCATACGAACACTGGCCACCCAGGAGAGGACCGTCAGCGGTATGACGGCAAGCACCGACCTGTTGCGTACAACCCAGGAGATCTCGTATGGATTTTTACCCCTGTCCGGAAGGTTGGGCTATCAGAAAAGTTACTGAAGCGGTACTTTGGTCCGTATCGTGTCATACGCCGCCGGTCAGACGTCACATACGAAGTCGAGGATTATGAGCCGTCTTCGAAACGACGAAAGCGAAGGGACATTGTTCACGTCCTCCGCATGAAGCCTTACTACAATCCTGACGAGCAGCTAGGCACAACCAGCTTCTTGTTCAAGGACTCTGAGGACGGTTTGGATACTGAGGAAGTCGGACAGGAAGATAATAGTACAAACAGGAGGGGCCCTCCAGAACTGCCATACAGAGGACCCACGACAAGATCAAGATCCAGGACACTTCAGCGTGCCCCAAAAGAAATCTAACAGCGGGACGCTGTTTTCCTCAGGAGAGGGAGCAATGCCGCATGAACGCCAGTGTACCGTCTGCCAGCATGGCGCAGCGGGTAGCGTCACGAATTGCGGTACCGAAGGTCGCCGGTTCAATCCCGCCCACTGACAAAAATTATTTAATTCTGTTTATTATTTCCAGAAGATTCTACATGTTTCCTAAGGTCACTTGTAACTTCTACACATTTCATTTGTTAACTACTCTTGTAATCTCTAGTACGTTCTATCTGTGTATAAATAGAAGAGCATTCTGCCCAAGAGGCAGTCAGTGCTGCGTGTATGTTTGAGTTCTCAATAAACCTGTTCTCAGTTTAAGTGCTGTGTTCATTGACAAGTAACCTTCGAATTCACACCTGTCCCGGTTCCAACGCGACAATATAAAGATGAATGTATGTATGTTTGATTGCTTGCTTTTCTTCATACAAATCCACAGTTTTCATCCAATCTCGATGAACTTTGACCATTTATCCTTGAAAGAAGGAGAAAAATACTGTTTACATTTGGTTGAAAAATTATCTGTATAAATAATACATGTTGTCTTATAATTTCGAAAATTACTGAACGGGCGATAGACAGACGCGTGGATGCTGGGTCTCTGTACTGGCTCTTGATACAGTGGTCAGGTAGCTCAGTGGTTAAAGCGTTGCTTACTGGTGTTTGGATTGTGGGTCTCCGGTTAAAATCTCCGTGGATGCAAAGATTTAAAAAAAAATTGATCGTAAGAGTCACGCCTGGACCGTCGGTTATTCGGATTTAATGTTCTGTAGATATCACAAATTTAGGGGTGCAATGCGAGCAAATCGTAGTAGTTCTGCAATGCTGTAGGTGTACACTTTTTAACGTTATATTGATCCTTCAGGGGTGACTCGCAGTCAGTCTGTGTGTGATCTGCAATAATAATACTATAAATTCGGAAGTAAGTCTCTGTCTTTTGTTACGTTTTGACGACTAAATGCCTATACCGATATTGACGGAATTGACAAGAGGGCACAGGACTTTTTTTCGAATATTATTAACAGTTTTAGTCACGAAATTTTGAGAACTTATCGAATGGTGAAAGAGAGACGGATGTGTGTGTTAGTCTGTAATGTTACGTCACTTGCTCAAGCTATGCTTCTCGCGCATTATGTTAGTGTATAATTTGTTAATAAATTCATTTAGAGAAAAAAACGTATTAATTAGTACAGATGTCGATTTTATCTGTCCTATTACTTTGTGTCTGCTTAAATGTTTCTGATACCAGTTTATTTTGCCTTCTTTTTGACGTGCCTTGCGGGCGTAAACTGGCCAGAGCACGAGCAGCTGAAGTTTTAAAACCCAAGAATCGGATGCTCATGCTGAAAAAAGGAGAAAAGACCAAGATGAAATAAACCTGTCCTTAGTTAAACCTCCCCCCCCCCCCATCCCCTCACCTTCGTTTGTTTTTCTGTTTTACATATGTAGGAAATTGGTTCTCTTCAAGAGACAGGTTCGATGGTAGAATGATATAGTGATGGCTTTCCGGTCATATTATGCCTACTCGGTGTTGATTGGGACGAATCCTTCGTTACCAACAACTTTCTATATTCAGTTCTGGCAAAGAAATTCTAATCCACGTGAACGAAGTCGCGGGCGTCAGCTAGTATGAATATAAATATCTATAAGTTGTCATCCGCTGTTTTAGCCCCGCATTCAATTCGCTCTATCAGTGTTTTGTGTCGCCAGTAAAGTAGAGCAGGTATCAGGAATGTAATAGTGTGTATTTTTTTGTTTTTGTTTTGTTTAGATACATGTTAGTGTTTGGACATCTTTAAAACTGCTCACTTGAATTTGTGCTTCACGTACGCCAAAGTTTACTGTTGACGCTGTAATAGAGTAATTATAGGATTTAAACTTTGCATTTCTTGGTTCTCAAACTCGTTACAGTTTTTGACGATATCACATTCTCTGAGATGCGCTTATAAATAATTCCTGAATCAATCTCAGTTATCATAAACGGATAACCGATCCTGTTTCTGTTAATATATAATACTCAATTCTTACCGCCTCTGTATTTTCATGCGAACAGAAAATTACATTTTCAGAAATAAAGCAATGTGGATCGACATTAGTTTGTCACTTAAAATAAGTTAACAGTATGTCAGGAGAAACTGAATTTGTGAAAAATAAAAATTTATGAACCAAACTATAGTCCTATGGTAATGCAAAGTTTGAGCAAAAACAAACTTCGCTTAGATCATATGTAAGGGAGTTACATTAAAAACTAAAAAACGAAGACTGAAGAGCAATAAGTAGAATGGGAGGAAAGGAAAAGTGATGTCAAACAAAAAACTTAAAAAACAACAGTGTTTACGGACCAATCATACTCTGCATATCAGCCAGTCACAGCATCCCCTACAATATGAATCATTTATCAATTGCCTGGACATATTGCTTCCAAAATGTCCATAGCTACGGTTCCAATCCTATCTCGGATGTTCTCATGAAGATTTCAGATCATTCATCGTACCGCGCAACTGTCTGCTATCAGGAACTGGCGCGAACAATCCAATAGAGCGCATTGCAGTTTTTGATATAATCAAACCATCGCAACTGTCGAAATCAATGATAACTTTCTAGAAAGCTATTTCAAGAATTTCGATATTTGGTGCAGAAAAGTTGATTTACACTGTTTTGGTAGTTTTAGAATATTATTTATTTAAAGTAAATTCAAGCAACAATTATATTTCCAACGGAAAACTGAATTTAAGATTAAAACCTCGAAGAGCACAACTTTTTATGTAAAAACTGTTTTCTCATTCATTTTAACTTATTCAGAACACTAAATTCATTTTTTGCTGATATGAATACATGTGCTGGTCTAAACAATATTATAGCTGCATTGAACATGAAGTAATGACAACGAAGTATTAAACCAATGGGCATATTCTTTGTTCATCAGTAACAGTCGCTAAACACCGCTGCAAACATTCTTTCGAATTTATTTCAATCGTTGCTGACCTCATGTTTGTATTATGCTCGTCTACCTTGAGGATATTAGAGGCGGAAAAGAAATGGGGGAAAGTAACAGAAGGAATTAGCAATGGCCTTTTAAACGAACCATTCCGTAATTCACCTCAGGTATTTTCACATTATCTGGGAAGGTAGCTACGTGAAAAGTCTTCAATTTAGTTTGTCAAGAGTACTGTAAATCACAGAATTGTAAGGAACAGCTTTTCCGTGATCTACCTTATCTCATGGATTATCTGTAGATTGGAATTGACTTGAAACAGATTGTCACTGACTAGGTTGCAAGGGTTTTACGATCCTTGATGGAAGATAAGACTGTATGGTACACAAAAACTCTTGCTGGATTCAATGTTCTCCTTTCAGATATACTGGCTACCTCAAATTTACTACTAGTAACAATGCCGAAGGATTTTAATAAAATAATAATAATATGACAAAATGAGCACTTACGAATGCAGTGAGTTCTGAAAACTTTAAAAGGATTTTTTGTACCATTACATACACCAACGAAAGACAGATAGGACGTTTAAAGGTGGCTGTATAAGATTCAGTCGCACATTGACGTTCTGTGTAGTGTTTTCACGCAGCAAATTAAATCTGACCCCTACAGTCCAGCAGAATGAGAGGCATGTTTGGCGGGTGGGATGATAACTTTCCGCTGATGGTTTTTATGAAACGGTATTGTTATT
>JARYHS010013630.1:251165239-251236281 GCA_031002005.1 Vandiemenella viatica
AACCGTTAAACATTTTATTTATTACACAAGAGAAACTTCTACTCATACATAAACTGTTACAACAAGAGTTTCAGAGGTGGTTTGCAGACGTAACAGCCTGGGCTGATCGAACATGGCATCATTCCTCTGGGCATACTCCCTCCTCCGCATTACTTTGTCCAGTTGAGTTCGTGCGCTCCCTTCCTCATCCATTGTCATGTCTTTTCTTCCTTAATCGGTAAAGCCGATACCTCTGCGCATGTACAAGGGGTTTTATTTAATTCTACCTTTATTTCGTTGATTATGCTTCCACTTTTTTTACTACGTACTTTGACATTTTCACTTTTTATTTTAAATTTTCTGCCGAAGTATCTTTTATAGGAAATGATGTTATTTTGTTTCAGTTCACGCGAAAAATATGCGGGTAGTGTGTATACGGTCTCTAAGGGTGCTTGCCTCACTGAATCGTCGTTTCGTCTCCCGAACAATCGCGTCTTTTCCCCGTGTCTTGCGGAAATCGAAGAGATGCCGGCTAGTACCTTTCACACTTTTCAAACTTTTCTGTCGAACACTATTCACCCTGATGTCCTCCGTTAAGTATTGATGTTTAAATCTAGGTAGTTTTGATGTCGCTCATAATTCTTCCGAGCTTGGAAGACCATTCATGTCAAAAGGTAATACAACAATTAGCGGCTCAGAAATTCGAATGTGGGGCTGATTTACGATAGCATAAACTTTGTGGTTAGCAAAGAGAGACGCAGAAAACACGGCACATTTACACCACTTGACTAATTGAAACAGATTTATCTTGGGAGGAAAGGAGGTTAGGAAGGTCCATTAATTACGTGAGTTCAAAATATGGGGGGAGGGTTCCGCAAAATCTCACCAAATTTCATTTAAGGGGAGGGGGTCGATAAAAATATCACTTCAAATTTTATTTCAGATTTCCACCGTTCAAAGAGCAGCAGAGATAAAAAAAGAGCGCTTCAAAATTACAAGGTCAATCTCAGGGGGGAGGAAGGGTGCCACCATATCACACCAAGAGGGATGCATGGTCCGAATTTAAGAAAAAAAACTCCTCAAATAATTAATAGGTCATTTAAGGATGCCCGCTGTCAGTGGTAAGCAATAGTAAATGATACGAGCATCCTAGACAACTAGGGAGAGAGTAAGAGGCCAAAATTTCGACTGCCTTATAGTTTAATCTAGAACTGCATGCAAACTGACGACGCTCATTCTATAGAAACGATTTCCGTTAATTCGTCCTTTTTCCTCCTCAGCACAGTGCAGTGTTGTTCCGGGTATACCACTTCCGCCGCCTCTGACGCTGCTGCATCCTGTGGTCGGAAGTGCCCTCGGTGCAATCTCCGGCTAATAGCAGGCTCACAGGCGAAGAAACGCTTACAAAGCAGTGCTAAGTTAACCACGCGATGAGAACACCCACAGAAACTTTTAAAATACTGTAGATGTAAGTTTTGAGATTTGCTCTCGACGTCTAGATCATTGGATGCTATTTACAATAAAATCAGTAATCATGATATTAGTACTACTTTTTATATTACTATTACAATCTTACTTATCTATGATTCTAAACGATCGGTAACTCTCTGGCCTCTCATTCGTTAGGACACGGCTTCGAATCTCCGACCGGGCATCCAGATTCGGTTTTCCATGGTTTCCCCAAATCACTACAGATGAATGCTAGGAAGCTTCCTCCAAAAGGCCATGCCAAATTCATATCCGTTCCTTGTCTCCCTTCTGTCACGCCTCTAATGTCCTCTACATCGACGAGACGTAAAGACATAAGCAAAAATATATATATATATATTTCTAAACTTTTGTATTACGAGCTTCTTATTCTAGGTCACCTAACATCGTCGATTAGAGAGATAAATGAATGTAGACATTTCCGTAGAAACGCTGATAAATGCTTACTAAAGGTTGTTGTATTGTACAAGAAAAAAGTCGATCGAAGAAAAACAAATCATTCAAGAGAGACAATTCCTACTATCTCACTTCGATTCAAATCCCAGAATCTTGTAAAGCGTGTGTTAGGACACTTTGGAAGAATAGAACAAACATTCGACATTCGTCCTTAAAGACCTTGACTCATTAGAGACGAGAGGGGATCATGGGAAAGGATTATAGGATTAGGGACATGACCTTTTGAAGGAACCATCTCGACATTCACCTGCAACAATTTCGGAAAACTGAAATCAGATGATTCAGTACTGCAGCCCTCGCCATATAAAATCCCGTAAAGGGATTAAATTAAATTACCTTTTTCATGGTTTTCCACAATGATTCGTTCAAATGGTCATACAGAATCGTTTAATGATTAAAAATTTGTCTACTGCTACTTAATCAGCTGCGATAAAATTCATTTTTGGAAACTTCGTGTTCGATCTGTTGTAGAGAGTATTAAGATGGTTACATAAAGCCTAGATTTGTACTGACGCAACTGGATGAGAATAACAAGAAAATAATGGATTGTCAGAACAACTGAATTTTGAGAAAATAAATTTTTCTATTGGTAATATTTACTGAAAGGAACTGGAGCAGGTCTTTGGTAATAGGAGTGTTTCACGATTCTCTTCGCCCAACATGTTCTAATATTTATCATAGCGCACGTGCTCGTAATATTTGTTTATCCAGAGTTGTGCCGGCTGTAGAAGTAAACTTCCTTTCATAACTGTGCTACCCTGTTAAATCAGTTCGTCAACTAATTATTCGTCCTGCCACGATAATAATAAATAACCACAAACATTTTGGATTCGCCAAATCTCTCCAGTGTCCCAAAGTTTAAATACAAAGTAATTTGGAATAACTCTGTTCGGACTGGGCAAAGGGCAATTACTTGCCCTTATAAAAAATGAGCTTATACACAAAAAAATTAAATTACCATGGTTAATTCTGTCATAGCTCTAGCTGGATTAACATACACAATCACTACCAAATTAATGACATACACACGTTTTTATTCGAATGAAAATGAAAATTTTATCAGCCTCAAAGTTGACACCAAATCTCTCCAACATTGTTCCAGCAATTCTGAAGACAATGCACAACGTCAAAATTTGTGCATGTAGGCTTATATGAAATTCTTTTCCTATTTCAGTACATTAAAGTACTTCTTGAGCTAAATAGCAATTTTCAAAGAACATCGTCATCATTCTGTATTCTACCGTATTAAAGATGTCTTGTGCGACTACAATTATAGATAAAACTCAACATTTCAACTTTCATGTGATCGAGGACATCAAAGAAACATAGAGTTAATATGAAGAAAGACGTGGCTTGTATTTTTGTCTTGACATGGTGGTAGCCAGAGAACTTCTTGTGAATTTCCACTGCATTTGTCCATCACAAAAGAGTTAGTAAACGGCACTTGTAAAAACGCAAAATAAAATATGTATGCTTCCTAGTCGTCAGTGGTTAAGCCTTTCATTAAATTTAAATGTATTACACTTTTGTTTCTCACAACTTTGTTCGAGTGATTTGAACCTTGGAATCCTAAAATATTCAGATAATATCCCCAATGGAAGGGATAAATATATCGACAGAATACAAATCACCAAAATAAGAGTTTATACGTCTTTTTTTGTTAGCTGATTCATTCTCAGATCTGATTCACAGTTAAAGATGCATATTTTAAAATAAAGTTCTTTAACATTGAGTGCATGATCTTAGCAAACACTTACGCGTATACAAAACTTGGCTGAAGATTATGAAATTCTTATTATTGTCAAGTATCTTTAAAAAACAAACAGCAACATGTACTACTTTCATGACCCAACATTACTGCGACAAAGTATCAAAAGCATTTTTGGTAGCTCACACATAAAATTGGTAAATACAGCTATTTTGTGAAGATTATCGCAGCCATAAGGCGTCAGCACTTATTTGTCTTTGAAGTGTTTGCTGCACTTAATAGTGTCATTGTTAGATTCCCCAAGAACAAAGATTGTGGTTGCTTTCATGCCCGTATTTTATTTTATTTTTATTTTTTGATGGCAGGCCTATTCGGCAAAAAGGCCATTCATCCACCTCTCAGAGATTTTTGTTCCATATGTCAATCATTACGTGGGAAAAAGATACACGACGGACACAACCCTCAATTAAAAGCTTCTATGCTCATGGCCAAATTCGAATCGGCCACCCCCGTAACACGAAGGAAACACTCTAGGCCCTACGCTAATGGAGCCGGTGAACAGTACTTAGTTATTTAGTAATTCTTCCTACAACATCCTAAACAAAATATGATGGTGCGTGGATGAATTGATTGTGTGCTTCTCAGTTTTTATTGTTATAAAAAAATAGAAAAGCTAGATTTCCATAAAATGTAGTGTTAGCTTGTACTACGAGAAAACTATAGCTTGCCAGTACCTAGTACAAATTAGGTAAATTATTCATTAATACTGCAAAAATACTGTGAAGAGGTACTTATTCTATAAAAAGAAAAAAATGATGTTTCCAAAAAATAAATTACTAATTTTTTATCAGATAATGCAATATGAGTTTCATTTTTCTGGAATTAAAACAGGACTTAAACATATTTCGATAAAAATATATTACAGCTGGAAACATTTTGGCAGATTATTATATAAGATTTGAGAACTTTGCTTCTGACATTTTTCCAAGTACAACAGACATTACTGTATCAAAGATAACCACCATTATTCCATAATACATACACTATTACAATTATCTAAGAAATAATGGAGATCAGTTGAGATTAGGTATAACAACTTATACTAGATTAAGCCCTATACCCCTATGGTTTAATCTCAAGACACGCTGTAGAATTTCGGCGGAAGGTCGACTGATGTCTTCCTCGGCAACCTAACAATATAAAAATTTGAAAACTGTCGACAGAGACGGTTTCACCAATCTGGAAAAGTGAAGACAGGTTGGGAGATACCGGTGACGAATCTCTTTCCGTTGGTGGACGCAACATCCGGCACCGTGACTGGACCACAGCCAGAAATAGCGGTATTTCTGATATGTGACGTACCAGTGTGCGTACTGTGCAAAATGTTTCATTTTATTATGAATGCAATTAAGTGCCGAGGTAGTAAACGTGGTAGATGACCTAGGTTGGGCTCCTAGGGTCGCATTCTCCAGCACACCAGCCACTTCTTCAACTCGTATATCTAACAAAATATTCTACTAGTAAATATACTGAACTCGTACATAAACTGGTCTATGGCTGTTTTGCTTTAATGGCGTATAATGAGCTACTGTTGTATAGTTCTCCATATTTTACATTTCACGGTAGTGGTCGTGTTGAGTGTTATTGACGGTTTAACGTTGAGATTCTAGGATTAGCAGTTTGAATTCGTTGAACTGGCACGAAATAATCAAAAAGGGAAATCCTTATAATACACGATTATGCCGGCATTCACATGATTCTAAAATCACAACAAAGATTCTGTTATAGGTTAAAAAGTAAGAAATTAAATCACATTTGAGTTTAACATTTTGGGAAAACTGGAAAGTAAATTCTGGCAAAATTCATGGTGCTCGTTTGAATGAAAATAATGACTAACGTTATGATGATTGTATAATCTTGTTTCTTTTCATTTACTCTTCTTTCAACTAAATGGAACTGTGTAGAAAAGAGTAAATGTTTTATTACATTTACGTGAAAATGGTTTGTTAGCGTGTGATATTTTGGTCTGTATGTTATGTGAAATGGTTATGAATAAGTGTGTCGGGGCTATAAAATTTGGTGAACTGATTTTTGAAACGTAGGGTTTTACGCCTTGTCGACGTCGAGGTCATTACGGTCGGGAAAGGGCTGGGGCAAAGAAGAGGATGGAATTCGGCCATGGTCTTTTGGAGGAACTATCCGGCACTCACTTGGAGTGATTTGGGGAAACCATGGAAAAACTAAAATCTGGATGGCCGTAGATGGATTCGAAGTCACGTCCTCCAAAAGCAAGGACAAAACGATACCGCTCACCCACCACGCTCGGTCCCGATTTTGGTATTGGACGTTTTAAATTGCTTGTTTGAGACGATTAGAAATTGTCTATCATGTTCACAGTAATGTTAAAATGGGGGCTGCACCACTTTCAGAACCCACGTGAAATTGGTACAAACTTTTGAAATTTCGATTAATGGCTCGTGAATATGTCTTATTCACGGTTTGCCCTCTTGTTTTGCGGAAAAGTCACCAGAAATTAAATTAAAAATGCCGAATATTGCCGCATGAACGCCAGTGTACCGTCTGCCAGCATGGCGCAGCGGGTAGCGTCACGAATTGCGGTACCGAAGGTCGCCGGTTCAATCCCGCCCACTGACAAAAATTATTTAATTCTGTTTATTATTTCCAGAAGATTCTACATGTTTCCTAAGGTCACTTGTAACTTCTACACATTTCATTTGTTAACTACTCTTGTAATCTCTAGTACGTTCTATCTGTGTATAAATAGAAGAGCATTCTGCCCAAGAGGCAGTCAGTGCTGCGTGTATGTTTGAGTTCTCAATAAACCTGTTCTCAGTTTAAGTGCTGTGTTCATTGACAAGTAACCTTCGAATTCACACCTGCCCGGTTCCAACGCGACATAGTTTGGTGGAGACGCCGGGTACCCTGTGCAACAGCTGCATCGTCGTGGCTCCGATTAGGCAACGTAAAAGTCGCCGCCTACACGGACTGGAACCGGACTACAAAGGATATACTCAGTACGTCCTTCCGAAAGTCCGCGTCATTAGGAAACCCATGGCGGCAAGCCAGCTGCACATTCGACACCCATCGGTGTTCTCTGGAGACGCTGGACAGGATCCTAACAAATGGCTAAAAGGGTTCGACCGAGTCGCCAAGTACAACAGGTGGGATCATACCATGTGCTTGGCAAATGTTTATTTCTATCTGGACGGAACCGCCCAGCAGTGGTTCGAGAACAACGAAGAAAAACTGAATAACTGGGAAATGTTCCAGACGGAACTTAAGAAAACGTTTGGGGACCACCAGCGACAAATCCGCTCGGCGGAAGAACAACTGAAGAACCGGGCCCAACGACATGGGGAGCCGACGCAATCTTACATACAGGATGTTTTGGCCCTATGCAACGTAGTCAACCCGAATATGACTGAAGCCGACAAAATCACGCACCTAATGAAAGGTATTGCAGAAGACATGTACCAAGCTCTTCTGATAAAAGACGTCGCTACGACGGAAGAGTTCATCAAGTGGTGCCAGCGGATTGAGGAGATGCAACAAAGGAGGGTTGGGCGAAAGAAGTATGACAGACTTCCCAACGTAGTCCCTATGGCAGTTGTGGAAGACCAGCACGACTTTGCGTCTCTCATACGACAAATTGTGAGAGAAGAATTACAACAGTTCATGGCAGCTGGGACTCTTGAACCGAGTGAGCATCAGATCATGGCCATGGATGTAAGCCCAGTGGGTCATGAAGGAGCCGACGCGGCGGAAAAAGAGGTATTTCAGACAATAGCTCCTGTCTGCCGAGCCAATCGCACTCGACGTGAAGAATGGCCTCGCCCTGATATGACGTATGCTGCAGCTGCCAAACGGCAGCCTAGGAACCGGCCGACACGGCCACAACCAAATCCTCCGGCACCTATGACGTCCCGCAGACGAACGGACGTCTGGAGGACAGAAGACAACGCGCCAGTATGTTTCCACTGTGGGCGCCCTGGACATGTCATACGCTACTGCAGAGAGAGAAGACGAGTATTTGACGATTATTTTGCCGCAAGACGTCCGCCATCCGAACAGTTCTACCCCAGGCAGCCACCCGCTGACGAGTTCGGTCGACCTACGGGAAGAAGCCCATCGCCGTACCCTAGACGAGGTCGATCCCCGACGCGCCGCTGCCGTTCATCGTCGCCGGACAGAGCTACCAGCCGCTCCCCTAGCCGCCGCACGCAGGAAAACTAAGCAAGGCGACCATCTACGGAGGTGAGGCCGCCGCAGATGAAAATCCTCCATGGATGACAGTCACTAAGATGTCGGGAAATCTCATCAACGTTATAATCGACGGCCAACCTGTCCGGGCGCTGGTTGATTCAGGAGCTTCTTTCTCCGTATTGTCGGACAATTATCGTCGCACCACTAAAGAAGACAATGTTCCGTGATACGGGGGCAACTGTGCTAAAGGTCGCAAATGGAAAGTACGTCCAGCCAGCTGGAGCTTGTGTCGCGAGAATAACCATCAACAACAGGACCCAGCCAGTTGAATTTGTCATTTTTAACAGAATGTAGTCATAATGTCATCCTTGGATGGGACTTCCTAAGGCATCCCAAGCTGTCATTGACTGTGGAACGTCTGAGCTGCAAATTGAAGAAGTCGTTGCGACGGGTACACGTAACACAGAATCTTCTGGGAAGTTATTCGCCGTTGACAACGTGACAATCCCGCCCGTTCGCAATGAGAAGAGTCCCAGTCAAAAACACGGACGACCGCAACCTTGAAGTGCTTGTCGATAGTAGAAAGTTTATTAGGCTCACGAAGAAATCTACATACCAGCGGCTATCATAAGCATTATCGGTGGTCGAGGAGACATTTGGATCACCAACTGTCACGAACAGTCACAAAATTATCCCCAAGGGAATGTGCATAGGGACAGCTGAACCAGTCCAGGAGGGCGAGCTCAACGTCATTAACGAAGATCCATGCTCTGTTACTAGTACCGACAACACGCTGGAGGAAACAACTATGGAACTGCCAATAGGGTCCGGCCTGACCAAGGAACAACACCACCGGGTGTTAGCTATACTACGCCAATTCTCTGGTGTATTCACACCCCAGCAAAAAAAAGGTCAGACGAAAACGGCCCACGATAAAGCATCGTATCAATACTGGGGATCATCCGCCCATTAGCCAGCGCTCGTACCGATTGTCACCAGTCGAAAGGCGAATAATTCGAGAGGAAGTGGAGAAGATGTTGCATAATGACATTATTCAACCTTCGGAGAGTCCTTGGTCATCTCCGGTGGTCCTCGTAAGAAGAAGGATGGTACGTGGCGATTCTGTGTCGACTATCGGCGGCTGAACAAAATCACAAAGAAAGATGTCTACCCACTGCCGCGCATCGACGACGCCTTAGACTGCTTGAAAGGAGCTACATACTTCTCAACCATGGACATGCAGACAGGCTACTGCAAATCGAGGTTGACGAAGCTGACAGAGAAAAGACGGCTTTTATTACACCTGATGGCCTCTATGAATTCAAAGTAATGCCATTCGGATTATGCAACGCTCCGGCCACATTCGAACGCATGATGGACAACTTACTTCGACACCTTAAGTGGACGACGTGTCTTTGTTATTTAGATGACATTGTTGTTTTCTCGAAAACATTTGAAGAACATCTGAGTCGCCTGTCAACGGTGCTGAAGTGTGTTCAGACTGCAGGACTCCGCCTCAATCCGAAGAAGTGCCTCTTCGTCGCCAGAGAGATAAAAATCCTGGGGCACCTGGTCAACGGAGATGGCGTCCGCGCTGATCCAGATAAAGTAAGGGCAGTCATGGAATTTCCAACTCCTCAGCACATTCGTGATGTGAGAAGCTTTCTTGGGCTGTGCTCATACTTCCGGCGTTTCATAAAAGGATTCTATAACATGGCACGTCCACTGCAAGAACTTTTGCAGGGAGACGCCAAGTTTTACTGGGATGAAACTAAAGAAAGATCTTTCCAGGCACTTAAGGAGGCTCTAACTTCCGCACCAGTTCTAGCCTTATACGACGAGAATGCAGAAACTGAACTTCACACTGACGCCAGCGGTTATGGGATCGGTGCAGTGCTTGTGCAAATTCAGGAAGGTGCTGAGAAGGTGATAGCCTATGCATCAAGAGTATTCTCTAAGCCCGAGATAAACTACTCTACAACCGAGAAAGAATGCCTCGCAGTTGTCTGGGCTATCAACAAGTTTCGTCCGTATTTATTCGGCAAACCTTTCACCGTCGTAACAGACCACCATTCTTTATGTTGGCTAACCAGCTTGAAGGATCCATCAGGTCGACTAGCAAGATGGGCACTTAGACTTCAAGAGTACGACGTCACGGTGGTATTCAAAAACGGACGCAAACACAAGGATGCCGACAGCCTTTCAAGGAATCCTTTAATAGAACACAACAGCATGAATGGAATTTCAGCCCTCGCTGAATTAGGTGACGTTGCAGCTGAACAGAGGGAAGATTCAGAGTTATTAAGAACCATAGACGCCTTGGAGAAAGGAGAACCGGCCAAAGGAGGGTTTCAATTGATAGATGGGACATTGTATAAGAACAACTACGATCCACTAGGCCCCAAGTGGCTTCTGGTCGTTCCAGCTCATCTCCAGCCAGCTATTCTCAAGTATTTCCACGACGCTCCAATATCCGGTCATCTGGGATTTGTGAAGACCCTGGACCGAATCAGACGCAGGTATTACTGGAAGGGTCTCTACCGATCTGTCAAGCATTATGTGAGTCACTGTAAAGAGTGCCAGCGACGGAAACATGTGCCGCAATTACCTCCAGGTCATCTAGTACCAATTCCACCTGCAGCAGTTCCATTCCACCGAATTGGGATCGACCTTTTGGGGAGGTTCCCGAAGTCGACAACCGGTAACCGATGGATAATAGTCTGCACCGACTACCTCACGCGCTACGCTGTCACCAAACCTGTGCCGACTGCAGAAGCTCCAGAGGTTGCAAAATTTCTAGTAGAAGACATTATTTTGAAGCATGGAGCACCACGTGTGATGATATCCGATCGTGGAAAGGTATTCCAGTCAAGACTAGTATCAGAGGTCATGTCAAGATGCGACGTTGTCCACAGGATGACAACTGCATACCACCCGCAGACAAACGGTCTCACAGAACGCTTCAACAAGACATTAGCCGATATGCTGTCGATGTATGTGGATGTTGAGCAGAAGGATTGGGATACAATACTGCCAGTGGTCACATTTGCTTATAATACAGCAAGGCAAGATACGACAGGCTTCACTCCGTTTTTTCTGCTCCATGGCCGTGAAGCTGAGACCACAATGGATACGCTGTTCCCATTCCAGCCGGACGACACTCAGGATGACTATATAAAACAGCTCATTACCAGGGTCGAAGAAGCAAGACAGCTGGCTCGCATACGAACACTGGCCACCCAGGAGAGGGACCGTCAGCGGTATGACGGCAAGCACCGACCTGTTGCGTACAACCCAGGAGATCTCGTATGGATTTTTACCCCTGTCCGGAAGGTTGGGCTATCAGAAAAGTTACTGAAGCGGTACTTTGGTCCGTATCGTGTCATACGCCGCCGGTCAGACGTCACATACGAAGTCGAGGATTATGAGCCGTCTTCGAAACGACGAAAGCGAAGGGACATTGTTCACGTCCTCCGCATGAAGCCTTACTACAATCCTGACGAGCAGCTAGGCACAACCAGCTTCTTGTTCAAGGACTCTGAGGACGGTTTGGATACTGAGGAAGTCGGACAGGAAGATAATAGTACAAACAGGAGGGGCCCTCCAGAACTGCCATACAGAGGACCCACGACAAGATCAAGATCCAGGACACTTCAGCGTGCCCCAAAAGAAATCTAACAGCGGGACGCTGTTTTCCTCAGGAGAGGGAGCAATGCCGCATGAACGCCAGTGTACCGTCTGCCAGCATGGCGCAGCGGGTAGCGTCACGAATTGCGGTACCGAAGGTCGCCGGTTCAATCCCGCCCACTGACAAAAATTATTTAATTCTGTTTATTATTTCCAGAAGATTCTACATGTTTCCTAAGGTCACTTGTAACTTCTACACATTTCACTTGTTAACTACTCTTGTAATCTCTAGTACGTTCTATCTGTGTATAAATAGAAGAGCATTCTGCCCAAGAGGCAGTCAGTGCTGCGTGTATCTTTGAGTTCTCAATAAACCTGTTCTCAGTTTAAGTGCTGTGTTCATTGACAAGTAACCTTCGAATTCACACCTGTCCCGGTTCCAACGCGACAATATAAATACTCGGAGTTGCGTGAGCAACCTTCACACACGCAACCAACGATCACGTAGTCGCTGTCAAGTGAAATCTAATCCGGTATATACCTACTTAAATAAAATTAAAATGATTCGTTTATTTATTTACTTACATTTCGATGCCGTTGTCCTCGATTATGATTCACTAAAAATTCCGATTTCGACATACCACACACGATTTGGCACGGTAAAATATGGCGCGGACCAAAGAGAACTTACAATAGACAGGCAGGTGTTCATTTATGGTTTTCACAGTTCACAGGTATGAAGGAAGGCAAAGATAACTAGACCCAATAGCCTTGTCTTTTGATATACGTTAATGAATTTTACAAATGTATTCCGTTGTTTTTATGATGCCGTAACGTAAAAATGCGGAAATAGTATTTAGTATTTTCAAGATACAAAGATACAAAGAAAAAGTATCTAAATACAAGATACAAGATAAAGATTAAGAAAAGTATCTTAGATACAAGATAAAAATACGTATTTTGTATCTTGTATCTGTATTTCAGATACTTTTATCTAGATAAGTCACATCTGTGGACAAATAGCCTTGCGGGTAAGAAGAAGGTGTAAAACTTAGACGGACCGCTTTAATGTCAGCCTCCAACATTGTAATACCTATGAACTCTAAAACTAGTCATATTGTTATCTAACAAATAGTTCTTTGTTGATTTATTCACTACCTTTGAGTCAACTTTTCCATCTACAAAGTTGCCAGACAAGAGGCGGAGTCATTGCAGGTGGCATTATGCTATCAGACATCTTTCTGGTTCCCTGATCGGCATCTCCATCAAGCTCAACATCAGAGAACAATAGCAACGAGAATCGACGGGAAGTCAACAACTTTTTTTTGCTTCAGGCTTTTACATTTGTTGACGTCGAGATAATTAGAGCCGGTGAGGATTTTATTGGGGGGGGGGGGGGGAGGCAAAGGATGGGATGGAATGTAGCATTCGATTTTTGAAGAAACCATCCCGGATTTCACCAGAGTGAAACGGCGACAAAATGAAATTTGGATGACCTGCGTCCTCCCAAATACCAGGACTCAACGTCCGATGACAAGGAATTTATTTAACCTTCACACTTACTGTACCTTTCCCACACTCTCTTAATATATTTCAAATTCCCCAGACACGCTTTGCTTACAGTCTTCTTCTCTTAGAGAACTGGTATGTCCCAAGTGGTAGGCAATTTAACTACTTTCTATTGTTTTAATTGCTGACTAGATATAATCCCTACTTCGACCGCTTGGATTTTAAGATTTATGCTATCAATTAGCAGTTAACTTTCAGAAAAATTCGCTGCACAGTCTTGTTTTTCCCTCTTTTATATTTCTTCTCCTCTCCTAAATTTAAGTTGTAGGCATATGTTTTAAACACGTTCTTACCACCACGGGCCTGGTCTGTGTACGAATACATTGTTTTATTTGTATGTATATAAAAGCACTGTTTTCATTACTGAATAATTGAATTAGCGGCCACTTTTGTAATTTCACAGTCATTGTCATATCGAAACATAACATAAGCTATCACTAATGTGACATAAGTTATCACCATATACAGTTTTGTTGAAGTTGTTGGTTATTGCTTAATTCATACAACCACATACGTTCCAAAATTTAACATTATAACATTAACCAAATATAAAATATAACATTAACTAAATTTGTTACTATGAGCCATCACTATGTGCGCTTATACTGAAATCCAATTACTATACCGAGCATGGTGGGTGTGCTATCACGCTCTAACCTCGCATTCGGGAGGATGTGGGTTCACATCGCCATCCGGCTATCCATGGTTTCCCCAAATCAATACAGGTAAATGCTGGGATGGTTCCTTCAAAAGGCCATGGTCAAATTATTTCCTGTTTTTTCCCCGAGACATTTCCCGCTCCTAATGACCTCAACGTTAACGAGATGTAAATCCATAAAAAAATCATTAGATACAGAAATTTACGGTTTAGATTTTTGTATCATCGGGGACTATACTAGTGGTCTTGATAAAAAATATCCTATTTGCGAACTAATGACATATGCTATCTCTATGTAAAGTTTCGTTGAAATGCCTTCATTGATTTTTTGATAGACAAATTACGTTATTAATCTGTATACAAATTTTCCTGTTACTCTGACTACGTAGGCTTTATTTTAGTTATTTATTAATTTTTTCGTATTGCGTGGGCAGAGAAATAAATTTCAAAATTTTTCACATTCGTCTTATGTAATTGCTGTAAAATATATTATTAACCTGGATGAAAAGTATTCTATATCCTAACCATTGACATAAGCTATCACCATGTACAGGGTTTTTTTCTGTGAATGGGTGTATGTATACAGGTGTGTATATCAAAGTCTAAGTTTGAACTATTACAAGATACAAGAATATCGAGTTGATAAAAATGTGTTACTTACCAATACTAACTTCAAAAGCAAAAAGGGATTTGTTGACGATTCAAAATGGAGGCTGAAGAAAATAGTTGTCAAATTTTGATAAAAAGAAAATACTGATGTCATGTGCCAGTTAGTAATCGAATTTCACTGATTTATATTCGAAATTTTCTTATCGTAAAGCTGAGAAAAAATCTTCTGAAATAATAATTTGTAATTGTTTTGAAAATACATAGTATTCTTAAATATTTGGAATTAACATTAATGATATCGTTCTCAAATGTTAAAAACAACATAAATGGGCATTCTTGTAATAGACATGATTTGAAAAAAATTAATAATAATGCCTTGACACTGCAAACGATCTGCTATATCTGTGTTAGTGGTAATGGTGTTGGTAAATAATTGAAGCTTATGAAATGTAATATTAAGGAAACAGAGCTAAAAAAAGCAAAGTACCACCTGCTACAGATCAAACAAACATAGGATTACATGATGAACGAACAGAAAATACAGGCAAAAAGTCAAGGGAACGTGTAACTGAAATATCAGAAGTAATAGATAAATATATTCATGACACCAATGATGTTTACTTTAGAATATAAGTACATGTGAATGGGACGCAATTAACCAGACGTAAATATACATGAAAAGAATGAAGTGTGTATTAAGTCAAATGCCGGTGGTAACAATGCCTTTTTTAATAACGTTGTATTTCTGAAATTTTTAGTGCCCTTGACTCTGTAAACGCAGCAAAAAAAAAAAAAAAAAAAAAGAACGACACAGCGTAAGCAAAACAGAAAAAGAAAAATGTTTCAATGTAATGTATTAATTAATGACCTAAGGTTATAGAACATGATTTACTTAAGTGACTGACAATTCATGTAACTAGTTTTGTCACATGGAAAAGCATTTTCAAGGACCTATTTTCTAAAGTTACAGATATTCATTAGAACGCGAGGGTAAGTTTGAATCAAGTAACTTATTTAAGACATACCTGTATATATTGTATTCATTATAACAAATGACTGTACTGTAGCTCATGTAAAGGTTCAGTAGTAGTGCAATTGCATCTAGAAACAGTTATTAAGGTATATAAAAAGATGTATAAAATGGTTTCGATGTAATAGGAAATGAACTGTATAAAAAAAATTGATGAGTGTTTTAATGAAGTTTAAAGCTAGAAGTGAACTGTCGTCGGATATACTACTCACTCGCGTTCATGCATAGCATTCCCGATACCTGGCAGAGAATAAGTCCAACCAAAATGGCCTGCAAATTTAATAAAAAAAAATTCTCAGCATGCCTCAAATATACATTTTTTCAATATTTGTTAAATATAATTTTGAAGAAAATAAAATTTCGTAAAGTTAATAATTTTGCTATGCCCACTTCTGCTTCTTCGATTTTGTACTTAGACATTAAGAAAGAAGTTTTACATAAATTTTAAAGATGCCTCAAATACCTGCACAGAAATGTTTACCAGCTCTCCGAGAAAATAAATTTCATTTCACTTAGCCACTGTTTCTGACTTCCGAAGATTCATCAATGGAATGTGATGCTTACAAGTTTGAAAACTTATTAACTACTAAGACTTAAGTCCCTACGTGATTAAATCCCAAGTTGTTAACCAATCTCATTTTCTCAGAGGTATTGGCGTTGGACAACCATTTAGTAAATTAAGGTATAATCTCAAGCTGGATGAGGATATTACGTTCATTTACATATAAAATATCGGTGAAAATTCACTTTATCACCACAATGAATACATTTCACGATACTTGAAAATAATTATGCGTCTTCTGCATGTCTATTTTCTTAATTCATTTTATAATATTTTGTGCCGATAGGTTCAAAGTCAACTATTTAGTACTGTTTGTTTCTCAAGATCTAAAATTTTACCGTTTCCCATTCACACGCAAAATAAACATAAAAAACGCTCTGTTTTATTCTGAAGAAATAGTGTGTGTTCAATGGATAGTTCAAGTTGAAGTACCTATCAAATTACAAAATCTGTTTAGTATACATAAGTTCCATATGTTATTAGAAATCTATATTGAAAGAAGGAGTCTTGAAAAGTCTAGAGATAGTGGAATGGTGTATTTGAAACAGAACATCTATTTCAATGTATCTACTATCAAATCAAAGTGGTAACGTAAGGATAGACATACATTTGTAACAACTTAAATTACATTACACATTAAATATAAAAATTAATTAACTAAAGCGTCAGCCTCAAAGCTTTTTAATAAAAAAATTAATAAAGAAATCACTTCTTATGTAAAAGTAATTATTTGCTGCAGTATCCAAAACGCGAAAAACACCAAAACTAACAACCGTATTTTTGATACTTTCAAACTCATGTAAGAAAACGTTTTGAGTTCTTGTAGCAAATCAATTGAAGTTCAATAATTAGCAAAGATATAAAATGTTGTATTAGTATTCATTCATTATGGTACTTACACCGGAAATTTGATTTAAAAAAGTTGGTGTACAGTAAAGAATAGTGTACAATTGATTCAATTCTCCACGAAGCGAACTGCAGCTGCACTCCTGGAGACAGATATAGAAAGCAGAAGTGAGATGAGAATAACAATTAAGCACGAAAAATACGCTTCAAATACAAAATTTGAAGGAGAGTAAGGTAGGTGAGAGAGAAAGTACGGAAAAATGCGTTAGAACCACATTGTTAATTTTATTTTCTATGTCGACGCCGAAAACAATGGATCGCGATAAAGGATTCAGGACAAGGAGTGAGAAAGTATTTGGCCTTGGTGTTATTGAAGGATTTAACCCGGCATTCGCCTGGACTGAATTCGGAAAACCATGAAAAACGAGAATCTGTATGGCCGGAAGAGATTCGAACCCCCGTCCTCCCGAATACCGGGCTAGAATGTTAGCACTCACCCACCGAGCTCAGTGGCACTGCTGCCATTGAGAAATTGCTATATTACGTGGATATACAAGGTTATTCGCTTGCCTCTCAGACTTGATCAAACAACTAACCTAATAACCGAGCGAGAGTTGTTTACTCAACGTTGCTGGGAACACAATTAAGGAGTACACGTTTTGGAGAAATCTTGTGCCACTATTCTCTCTAGTGTGTGAAGAAGCTGGTAGTGACGCATCAGTCTGTAAATAACTTTGTGATCTCATATAAAGATTTCCGAAGTTTATGTTTTCTCCTAGACGTTGCTCTTCTAAATTAAATGGCTTGACCTTGGTTTCTTTTAGAAATGTTAATGGTCACGACTTACTTTGCAGGACTGATCACCATTATTTCCTTTATCAGATAATTCCAGAGCCGGAAACAATAAATTGTACTACAATTATTGGACGACGTAAATTTTAAATAATCTCTCATACCGTCGTGCAACTACTTTGTGCACATTAGAAATTAATTTGGTTTTATCAGTTAACACCACATGGCCACTCTCACTGGTATTTTTTAAAATGTGCAATTCTAACTTCCATGTTTCGCATTAATATTTGCCTTGAATTCTTCAATTTAAATAAGGAAAGTGGTATCAGCGGTGTAGTATTTGCTGACTGTGGTCCAAAGTCCACTGCTGGTATTTCCGTCCGAAATTAATATCCATTTCTATAACTGAGGACCTAAAACGTTCTTCAGCATCCGAACTGTTGATACGCGCTTATACAACATGGACGCTTGTTAACTAGAAGTTCGTTAGTTAGACAGTGAATTTTAACGTCGATAGAGTAGGGTCAGGTGTAGAGGCTGCCTGCTGTAGTCTAATTGACGGTGGGCGGAAATTCCATATTTTCCTTCTTTACTAACAAGACGAGCGAAATTAAATATCAAACCTAGTGTGGTGGATAGACGGATATCTTTCGGTTCTGGGATCCTGGGGGCCATCCAGATATCCGTATTCCATGGATTCCTGAAATAAATCCAAGTAAATGAGGAAGGATTTCCTCAATAGGTAATGACCGAAATACTTTCCGTTCCGTGCCACCAGTACTTTCTCACATCTAAAGACCTCACCAGTGACTAAGCAAGAAAGAAAAAGAAAATTATCTCAAGGTGTTAACTCCATAGTGCTAATGCTTCAGATTCCTGTACAAGCTGTTAACCTGACTTTCATGTCCTGCAGATTTTATTTTATATGAATCAAGTTATTAACAACTTTACGTTAAACTCTAGCCAAGAGAGAGGCGGAATTTGTGGTGTTTAGAAACCTTGTTACATAGTTTGTAGTCACACAAAAAACGCGAAAAAATTTGTAAGAATGTATCTTTTTCTGCAGTGAAGTCCTCACGGAGGTACCTCTGTATTTTGTTGTGAAAACACAATCCGGCAGTATACCCGTTAGTACATCATTCCGAAACAACGATTTTCTGGAAAAAATACTTTTCTGATAGTTTATTATGTTACTAGCTTTAAAGCTCGTCAGAAATGACGGGCTGAACGGAATGTTCTGGCAGGCCATTTCTTTGTAATTGACTAACTTAGTCAATTTGTTATAAAACAACGCCCATTTTATTTCCTTTTCTCTTAACTATAACAAAAACTATCAGGTGTCACTTTGGTACGAGGTACATTTAATCTTTACCACAAACTCCGCTATTATAATAGACCCATATTTGAATTACATGCATTACCCCATTGCCAGCAATTTCGTTGTCGGTTACTCCGTTATGTGTATCTAATACGTAAATAATGCTCTAAATGCGAATAAAATAATAATTCAAATATCTAACATTTAATTACCTTGCAGCTTTCTTTCAACCGACATCAGTGAATATAGTATCAGGATTTGATGCATAATTTGTCATCATCATGAAAACAAAACCACTTCCATTAACTATTTATTGTATGAGTATTCTCGCAAGAATGCAAAATTTCACCAATTATGATGATAAATTACGCTAAAACTTAAACATAATCACAAGATTATAAAAAAAAACCGAGCAGTAATTACGCCTTCGTTTATATTATGAAAGTGTACTTTGATGTCATGATTCGATCCGACCAATAGCATTGCGTTTTTCAACGTTACATTTCCCTTGTATTTTAACAGTTTTGATTAACTAAAATAAATAAATAAAAAACGAATAAATAGGAGAAAACGTTGAAGTTTTAATTATTCCGCAATAAAGCTACCAAATAAACTCATCATCTCAGCATACCCCTTACAACTCACGTCCTCAATTATCTGCTTCATATATTGTAATCTCTGTCTTCCTCTACAATTGTTGCCTTCGAGTGTACCATACATTAACAAATTAACCAATCCAGCATATCTCAGAATATGACCTACCAGTCTGTCTCTTCTTTCTGCAATCTTTATCCACAAACGTCTTTCCCCATTCATTTCGTACTTTGTTTGCCCACTTTATTATCAGCATTCATCTGTAACACCACATTTCAAAAGCTTCAAATTTCTTTCTTTCTGGTGTTCCTAAAGTCCATGCTTCACTAACATAAAGTGCTGTACTCCACACATAGAGTTTTAAAAAGTTTTTACTGAGTCCTAGATCAATATTTGAAACTAAAAGAATTAAGTTTTTGATGGAGGCTCTTTTGGCTAGTGCTATTCTGCTTGGGCTGTAATTTTTCTTCCCAAGTAGCAGAAGATACTTTCTTCTTCTATTGCATCCAATCCTGTTTTTATATTTAATCTACTATGATTGGTATCATTTCTTCTACAATTCATCAATTTTGTCTTACTTTGATTTATATTCAGTCCAAAATCTTCCTTCAGTATTTTGTTCATGCAATTCAATAACTTCTCAGTATCCTCAGCTCGTTCTGCTAACGAGACAATGTCATGGGCAAAATCGTAGCATACTGATTTTTTCTCCTTGAACACTTATGCCACTTGAAAAATTTTCTTTTTCTTCCTTTATTGCTTCCTCTACATACAATTTGAATATTAACGGGGATAGACTACAACCTTGTCTCACACCCTTTTTAACTACTGCGTGTCTCTCATAATTCTCTACTTTTATTATCGCCACTTGATTCTTGTTTCGTTTATGAAGTATTCTTTTATCTCGATATTTTAGACCTGACTTCTTTAAAATTTTGAGCATCTCGTCGCACCTAATATTATAAAAAGCTTTTTCTAAATCAGCAAATGCCATAAAAGTATTTTTGTTTCCATAGATTCGCCCTTCAAGTATTACTCTTAAAGCCAGAATTGTTTCGCTTTTACCGCGGTTTTTCCTGAACCCAAACTGATCTACTACTACCATCTACTATCCTTTCCATTCTTCTGTATATTATTCTGGTCACTAATTTTGAAGCATGTGATGTTAGACTGAAGATGCGATATCTCTCACATTTGTCGTCTTGTGTTTTCTCCGGAAGTGTGAACATGATATTTTTATTAAAATAAGTTGTAATTTCTCCTGTTTCATAACTTTTTGTTATCAGTTTGAACAATCTTTTGATTCCTTCTTCTCCTGGGGATTTAATAAGTTCTGTAAGGATATCAACAATTCCAACCGCCTTACTTGCTTTCAAGTCATTCACAGTTCTATCAAATTCTGTCGTCAAAACAGGATATCTTAAATCATCAATATTGCCATATTCTTCCTTTTCCATCACGCTATTGTTGAAGGCGTCCCCATCATACAGTTTCTCAATGTATTCCTTCCATCGATTAGCTCTATAGTCTGAGCTTAAAAGAGGTTTCCTATAGGCAGCTTTAATGTTTACACCTCTTATCTACATTTCTCCAAAATTTTATTTGATCTTCCTAGACGCAACATCTATTTTACCTATTACCATTTCCTTTCCTACTCCTTTACACTTTTCTTGTCGCCATTTTACTTTTGATTTTTTGCATTTCTGTTTACTTGATTTCTAAATTGCCTGTATTGCTCTCTTCCTGAGCATTTTTGCGCCTTCTCCTCTGATCCATTTCTTGTTCCCCAAAGCCCATTGTTTCTTTACCAGCTTTCATTATTTCTCTCTTCATTGCATTCATCTTAGGTTGATATCCTTTCTGTGTTCTTAGACGTAAATTTCCTCTTCTGACATTTTTTTCTCTCCTGATAGATTGTTTCAGTTTATTCACTTATAGTCTGTTCGGCTTATATTGCTTCCTTATTCGCTTGAATTTCAACCTGCACTTCATTACTATCAAATTATGGTCAGAGTCTATGTCTGCTCCTGGGTACGCTTTACAGTCTAGAACTTGATTCCTGAATCTCTGTTAGACCATGATATAATCTAGCAGATGTCTACATGTATCCCCTGGATATACCAGGTGTATCTCCTTCTTGCATGGTTCTTAAACGTTGTGTTTGCCACTACTAGCTTATATCTTTCACAAAATTCTAGCAACCTGCTTCCTCGCTAATTTCTTTCTCCTAGACCAAAACTTCCTACAGTATTCTCCTCTTTTCCTTCTCCCACTATCGCATTCCAATCACCCATGATTATTAGATTTTCCTCCTCCTTCACATATTGTGTCCGATTTGGCTACCTCAATGCGATTCATCACCATTATCAGTGTCCTGTTCTAAGACAAGTTTTCGCAAGGTTGCTCTCCATGTTTTTAAGTCTTCTTCAGTTCTATTCATGTCCATGTAGTCGCAGTTTTCTCTGATGGGAGTTTTGCACCTCTTTCTTCCTCACACTCTCCTCTCACAAATTAGTCCTTCCAACGCGTCTTTTAGCAAGCATTCCCCTCTCAGCAAGTGTCCCATCTAGTTCTTCTTTCTCTCTTTTATGACTGGTAATAGTTTTATCCTTTCACAAACCCTATCCAGCACTTTACTTTCTTTATCCATCCAGCTTATCCTCTCCATTCTACTCCACATCACAAACGCTTCTAATCGTTTTTCATCTTCTCGCCTCAGTGTCCACGAATCTACCTCATAAAGAGTCATACTTCATACGAAACCTTTTTAGGTCTTTTCCTGGGCTTTTTGTCTACTTTTCTAGTTAATAGTCGCCTCTTCCTATTAAACGCGTCCTATGCTACGGCATTGCGAGTTTTTACCTCTTTGTTGCATCTGAAGTCTGCAGTGATTACACTTTCAAGGTATTTGAAGGATCTTATTTAGCTGATATCAGCTATGTTTCTATTTATTAGTTTTATTCCTTTGCCAATCAGCATACTATTAGTTTTTGCTTTATTGATTTTCATTCCAAACTCTTCACAAGCTTCATTTAGATCTTTCATCATCATGTATATAGTTTCTTTAGCAATGGGAGTGAGCATTTTTTTCCGTCCCATGGAGCGTATGTTTAGTAGAAGAAGTATACACCAACGGAATTTTAATATGCAGTGCTTGAGATTGCTGTTTATCCAAATAGATAAACGCTATTCAAATGTACCGTTCTCAAACTGGGAATAAGAAACTACACAATTTGATAATGAAAGAACATAATGCAAAATTTCATTCTGTTACAAGACGCATGTAGCGCCAAGGCTAAGAATACTGTAAGTATTCAAACATCCACTTAAGCTGTTATGCCCTCTGGGGAAAAAGGAATATTGAGAAACGAAGCAGTCAGTTTTAGGAACTTAACCGTGGTTAAGGATGTTGAAAATTATTTTGGCATCCGGTTTGTTTGTACTAATCATATCAAAAAATTTGTTATAAATATTGTTGATAAGCAAGAAATGTTGTGATTGTTCCAAGTATTAACAAAAATTTGGAAAGTGAAGATATTTTATTGTTTCTGTTTAATAAAATGAGTTCAGCCTGAAGACTGGGCATCTCAAAAGATCGGCAACCTTCTTAGAGTTTCGATAATGCCCACCACAGCACTGCTTGGCTAACAAGAAATTTCAAACAAATAACTGGATTTGATTTTAAGTGCGCTTGTATTGCTTAAAAATGTGTAAAATCCAAATAAATAATAGAATTTGTTTTAATTTGCGCTTATATTGTTAAAAGAATGTGTAACTGTGATGCTATCTGAAAGGCAATTGTTTGTTCCGGACGTAACAGTACATAAAATAATTTAAAAAAACCCATAAAAACCGCCTTCAAAAAGAGCCCACTAAATTTTTAAAATAAATTTATACCTTTGCTTAGAAGAAAGGACAACATTTTACATTACTGTTATTGAAATTTTTATATCAATTAGTTATTTTTAGAGTCGGTGCCAGCTGTCACATTGCGAAGATCGAATTACTGAACTTTATTTGGTGTTCGAGGCGAAACGGGGAGTAGGAACAAAAATTCCAAATATTTCATAGCATGTAGTGAGGCAGATAATGTTATTGCGGGAGAAGGCTTAGGGAAACAGGTTAATAATATTTTAATCTGTGGCTCGGTCTTATTGGTCATCCAAGCATATCTCTGGCGCTACAGTGTCAGTTTTTAGGCTGCATCATACAGAAAACGACTTACAGTTAATATAATGTCGGCATATAATCCGTATGTTTCAGTTTAGAAGAAAAAAGAAAAAAAAAGATCTGTCTTTATTCACTCCAACAACTTCCAGAACGGGGTGAACTGGATACTGGATGTTGTGTTAAGGAATGTCAGTTTACATTTTGGTCCAGGCTGTGTTTCGATCTAATCATAACATCTGTTAAAGCTGCTGTTCGATAACCGAAACATGTAACATCTGGGCATTAATACATATACCATACACAAATCTGTCTCTGGAATATATCTTTTCGTTCAGGCACCACATAGAAAATATTTGCTTTTAATTGGTTTTCACAACGTTAAAGCTTGGGGTCCAAGTTGTAATCAGATGTGCACATTGAGACATTAGGACACATTTATTTTATAAATATTCTGCCATGACTTAAAAATAGCTTAATTTGTTTTGACGGGATTTAAAACTGTGGAGATTTGTTAAAAACGTTGGAAACTAAAAGGGGTGGGGTTAAAGGGGAAGAGGGAGTCGGCCTTTGTATACCAATTGTAGACTGCCTTTTCTGATTGATTTAAAGTATACATTTGTAAATTTCTATTGATATCATATAAATACTGTAGGTATGTATAAAAAACAATTAAGGGGTGTGGAGATGAAGAATAGTTTGATTTTTGTAAAGCTAGTGTGGACAGTATTTTTCTCTTTGTTTTAAAGTATACATGTGCGAAGTTCCATCGAAATCTGATAAAACCTGTGGTTATCTATAAAGAACATTAGAAATGAGGAGGGATGGGGGTAAAAGGGAAGATGGGTTGGGCTTCTGTAATCTAATTTAACATCTTTAATTTAATTTAATTTAATTTAATTGCTATGGAGCACATGCTCCGGTGGAAATTTCCATACACACCCATCTTCCCCCTGTCCCGCAGCCACCTACATTTGCCCTCTACAAATTTTAACTTTAAATTCTTTTAACGTTTATGTAAGTTATTCATCATTTCCCTTCGTAACTCATTCCAATCTCTGACACCCTTACCATTGTGCCTGAAATAGAGTGCCAGCTTGTGATCATGGTCATCTTTTCCCTCCCATGCACTACTTTTCATACCTAGTCCAATAATTTTCCATGCCTCACCGCCAGTATACGCCTTGTACACTCCCATGACCCTCCTCATCCTCCTCTTGTCTTGCAATGAATCCCATTCCAGCTCCTTTACCATATCTGTCAATGATTGCATTCTGCGATAATTTCCAGAAAGAACCCTAGGAACCCATTATTGCACCCTCTCCAGTTCCAGTGTTTGATACGTCCTTTATATGTTTTAAAATATACGTGTGCAAATTTCCTTCAGAATCGGATAGAAACTGTAGATTTGTGTAGATTAAGGGGTGGAAAGGCGGAGAGAGGTTTGCTTCTCGAAACCAAATGTAGAAATTATTTTTCTGTTTGGTTTCAAGTATACATGTGCATACTTCCTTCAAAATCAGATAGAAAAGGTAGCTTTATATAAAGAACATTAACAGTAATTAAAGGGGTAGAAAGGCGGATAGGGTTTCCGTTTTTGTTAAAGTTATGTGGTCAGTATTTTTCTTTTTCTATTTGTTTTAAAGTATACTGATGCGAAGTTCCAATAAATCGGATTAAAATGTGGGTTTGTACATAAATTGATGGATGTAAAAGGGTAGCTAGGGTAGTTTTAGAATTTTTTGGTCAGATATCTTATCCATAAAAAAATTACAACATTCACAAAGATCGGTCAAGTGGTATCGACTGTAACTTTTTTTAAAGAAAACTGACAAAAATCAAGGAGATGGAAACGGGGAGAGGGGTTTAGTTTTTGCAAACCAAAAAATGATATCATTTTTCTCTGTTTTATAGTTCTAAACCAGATAAAAATTGTTTGGTGTGTATAACAATTAAATGGATTAATAGGGAGATGGGGTGGTTTTTAATTTTTTGGTCAGAAACCCTTTTCGTGAAAAAATACTTTTAAGCACCAACTTTCATGGTATTCGGTCAAACGGTGGGGACTGTAGCTTTTTATAAAGAACAAAAATCAAGGGGGTAGAAGGAGGGAATTGGGTCAAACTTTGGCAGACCAAATGTTGACTGGATGTTTCTCTTTGTTTCATAGTATACATGTGCAAAGTTCAATCAAAATCAGATAAGAAATATAGGTTTCTATAAAATTAAGGGATCTAAAGAGTGTTTATTTTTTTTTTATTTTTGTGGTCAGAAACCTTCTCTATGAAAAATTACGTGTATATGCCAACTGTAATGGAGATCAGTTAAATGATGTCGACTGTAGTTTTGTATCAAGAAAATTGTCAAAAATTAAGGGGGTGGATAGAGAAAAAGGGGTTCAGTTTTTTTAAACCAAAAGTTGACAGTAATTTTCTCTTTATTTTTGACTATACGTGTCCAAAGTTCCATCAAAATCGGATAAAAATATGTTGGTTTGCATAAAAATTAAGGGGTGTAAAGGGGTAGAAGGGGTGGTATCTCAATTAAATTCATATGGGACCACTTTGGAGTTATACACCATCCACTAAAACAATTGCATTTAAATCGGTTCAAAATTGGCGAAGATTGAGAACCTCCTCCATTTTTTGAAGTAGGTTAAAAAATACGAAAAAATATAATTTATATGTTGCTTTTTGTTTATTTACGACGACTAGATACAGAAGTTAATGTAAGGAGAAGAGCATCAGATGTTTGCGCTGTATCAATTACAGGAAACAAGTGACACATAACCTAAGAAACTTTGTAACAGACGATAACAAACAGGGAAGTGTATTAAAACTCCGAGAAAGTTTACACGAAAATCAGTAGTTAAATATGATTTAATTTGAAATTATAATGTCAAAAAGGCGTGCGATGCCGGCTAGAAGGTAATTGTCTGTTGTAAAAAAAAAATTAAAAATAGAATGAGACATTCGTTTAAATCTTCATGTTGCTATTTGTTTCTTTACAAAAATTAAATCCTTAAATTCATGTAATGATCTCTTATAAGTAGCAGTTACTAAATCCAAGTGCAACTTAGCCTAATTCTTTGATAGTAGGCAAGAAAATAGGAAGTTTAGTAAAAAGTCAAAGAAAGTTTACAGGAAACGCAGATAGTCAGGAAGTGTACGGATAAAATAAATCATCATTATTTGGTTTTGAAATTACATTTCCATCAGAAATGTTTCCATAACATTAATAATTTCCATCAATTTTGTTATGTAAGTAATTGCAAGTAGTTCAAACTAAAGGCAGAGATAATATTTTACTCTGTGGAAAGATAGTTTTGTTGTCTTAATTAATGATGTGGTTGTTAGTATGCACTTCAAACTTATTCACTGGCCGCGAACGCTGCCCGTGTAATGGGCATTATTAGTCTAGTGATCTAGTGTTCCAATTGTACTATGGTTGCAGAGTGTTAACACTGTCAATAATCAGCAATTACACTGAAAACAGAGGGTTTCTATATTCAACAATAACAGGGCAGTTCGCTGCCTGCACTAGTACTCGTACTACTTACCAGATAATTATCCAGATTTTAGCAGGGGTAGTGTCTACAACAGAACGGAAGTTATGTCAAAATAACTACCAGTTATAATCAAATGCTACAAATTTTAGGTTTTATGGGAATCAGTCATTAACGCTAAATCTAATCTAATATCTTGTAAATGAGTGATTACATCTATCCTTGATCTTTTTGTAGCACTTCCAGAGGTATTTATCAGTAACTCTGTACCTCACCTTGTATCTCCAACTAAGGCTTGCCAAATATTGGCACTTCCATCACGTTCACGTGAAAAAAAATTTCAAAATTTTCATAGAAGGATACTGAAAAAACACTAAATAACATTTTCTTTAAAAAAAAAAAGTCCTTGAGTCTGAGCATGCCTTTATTTCAGTGAAAGGGTGAAAAATTGGTGTGGAGATAAATTGTCACCGGAACTTGCGCTCCATCACAATCAAATTAAAAACTTTCAGAACAATTATTTTTGATCTTGGATGCTTCCTTAAAAAGGCCTAGGCCGAATTCCTTACCGTTCCTTGCCCCAATCTCATCTAATGATCTCGCTGTGGACGAAGCGTAAAGTCAAAGGAAAAAAAAAACTTTTCTTCTTAAATGATGATCAGGTAGTTAGGGAGCGTGCATAAACCACGTTGCTCCATTTTGGCCTCTTGTGAACCCCCCTCCCCCGACGTAGCCCGACGTGGCTTTTGCCTCTACCCCTCATCCCCCCCCCCCCGGGGCATATAGCCTTTTTTCCATTTTGATTCAAGAAATTTTTTTTACTGTTTTCTCTTGTCATACTATTTTAAATTATATACTGAGATAATTATTTGAAGGAAATAAATATTCACATGCTGTCGTGTGTTCCGTAAGTCGTTTTAACTGTGAAAAATGATATGAATGGGAAGCTACGTCGCTTGACTCGGACGCCCCCCCCCCCCCCAATCCCTCACGTAGTGCAGCGTAGCCTTCCAGCCAACCCCCCCTTTTTTTTTAGACCAAGCTTATGGACGATCCGTTATTAATGTACACGAGATTATTTCAATGGCGAATGAAGCCGTGAGCAGGCTGATTTCAAAATTCCTGTGTTATTGCAGAGCTGTATCCGGCCAGCTTCAGAATTTAAATTACTCCCCTTGCTTAATAGACAGCAACCATCCAATAATGTCTTAATTTCTTGTTACACATTTCAATAAAATTTATTGTAATCCATAGTAACTAACAAGAACGCACACTGCATAAAACTACGGTAACAATTACAGAATGTCATTTCAAAATGTTTTAACAGCAACTGCCAAATCTGCCAGTAACAAACGTTTGCTAAACATGAATTAAATTGAATTTAAATCCTGCAAAAAAAAATTGAAAACTGAAATACGAACATTTAGAAAAAGTAATTTACGGTCATTTATATTATCAGCATAGTATAAAAACAAATTAACTTACTGGGACACGGTATGCTACATCAAGTAGTGTAACTGGAAGTGCCGTGTCCAGCGTTCTGAATTAACGTCAGTTTGTCCAGGAAAAATTGTTAGTATTTGAGTGAACTCTGTATGTACTTACTTTAAAAAAAACAGCTGTAATCTTTGAATTGGATAAGAATTGATTTATAAATTGTTTGGGCGTTGGATGCCAAACTGTAATACATACTAAACAGTCTTAAATAATATGTAATATGAAATAAATGTGTAATATTAAATAGTTAAATCTTTTTCTGCAGGTATTAAGTTTCTATTAATTAAAAATTTCTATAATGTTAATGAAAGATTTCCACAAATAAATGTTATTATATATGGCCACATGTAAAAGGAATGAATTTTGCAACATTTATCAAAAGCGTTATGGTTTAAACATTATAGTAATAATTTAGAGTTTCTGAAGTTGCAATACGGATCATATATTCATGCCCATACAAGTATGTATCGTGATATTAGCATCACCTCGCATCAATCAAAAGACACATGAATGCTTAATAAATTCCCAAACAACTTACGACTTCAAACAGGTCATTGTATAAACATATGCACAAATTTAATTTACTGAAATCGCGGCTAGCTAACTGAATGATATTAAATAAATATTGTTATTTAATTTTACATGAGCATTGATTTTTAATTAAATCATCTGGGTGTTGGTAGTTCATGAAAAGTTCACCTGACAATTACTCATAGCATACTTTTCCATATTTTTACATGCCGACTCGAAGACACATTCAGTAGGTATCTCACGTCGTTCAATGATGAGCGCTGCTTGTGTTACACTTTTCCATGAATGACTACGTTCACAATTGCCTCTGGTCTATGGCCTTTGCTATACTACTCACCTCGCTGACTGCACAAAGAATTTAAACATATACATAGAATATCTTATCCTTTCTCCGATCGTGCATCAAGTATAGCTTCTAATAATTTTATTACTTGCCCAATGTATACAAAATAACACTGACTTAACTCTCTCTTCCCACTGAACAAAAAAAATCACGAAATTTTTATTATTTCTACAACGTTCCTTTTGGCTGCGCTTCCTCCCTAGGGACCCTAATGAATTTTTAAACAGACATCCTCATACTCGCCGACCTCCTTAACATAGGAGGTATGGTACTGCCTCCACATGCTGAGGATCACCGATTCGTGTCCGGCCGAGATACTTAGTACAACTGTTGTGTGCGTTAATGTCGTTACCATCTTGTGGTATCTCTAATTTGTTATAAATAATGTAGACTAATCACACCGTGTGAGGGCTTTATGACATAAGAAGCCAAAACAAAAAAAAAAAAAAAACTTCGCTCTCCCAACCCATCGCAACGCTGAGCCCGAACGGCAGACTCTACAGTTGACTTATCTGACGCTGGATTTTGGCGGGTGCTAGGAGTTAACGCCAGTCTGTCAAGACAACTCCAATTCCAGTGCATACTGGCCCAGGCCTAGTTCGGTCTCCCGGATATTATCTCGTATCTGATTTGGAATACTGTAGCGCTCAATTAAAACAATTGGCTTTACTGCGTTTAAGTTTATTAAAATAATCGCTCAAAGTGAGGGCATTTGGTTTGCTTTTCCTTTTCCAAAAATATTTAATTCAATTATTTATATTAATTGAGGGTCAGTTATTTCAACTGAAACTTTCGTCAAGAGAAACAGTACTTCAATCACACGCATATCAATATATGTATTGTATCGAATTTTAATGGCAATAATGCATCGCGACATAAGCCAAATCAAAAATAGTAACGGGTTCTTACAACTTCTTTTATTTATATCTGTCATTTACATTTATACTACAACGGTTAATTGGCTAAAATATATATGGCTGAAATATGTCATCAGTAAAAGCAAAGGAAATTAAAAGTCTTAAAAACCTACGACATGCCAGGTTATTAGGTTCCTCGGTGGTTTAATTAATATATTGATTAATTAAAAAGTCCACCAAAAGGTTATGTTGAAGATTTGTTTATTTTTTCAAAACGAATTCCGCGATATTCACATGCATAGATACAATACAAAGATGCACTTCTGAGCAGTCGCAAAGATAATCTTTATAAAACTTCTGTGAACTCAACTTGAAAACTAACTATAAAACTCTCTGTAAAACTGAATACTGAATGAATGAATACTGAATGCTGAATCTGTCCAGCCGATCTGTTTATATAGTCACTATCGAAATTGCGAGAATTCTTCAAAAGCATCCGCCCGATATTTCTCGAACATTAACAATTACTCAAACAATTAAACATTTTAAAAACAATCGGAATTAATACAAAATCACTTAACATCATTACAAAATGATCAGAAATGGAAATGAGAGATACTTAAATACAAAATTATTTGCAGAAATCATTTCAAACTGTAGAAAATTGTCCTGTAGACATCGTAACTTACATTAATACATGGAATTACAAACATTTAAGAAATTCTCTTCCACAATTCGGTTCTTAAACATATTAAATGGACTTTAAATAATTTTCTTTCATAAAACAAAAGTCTGTATACACTGATTTACAAGAAATTACAAAATAAACATACCAGATCATATTCAAGCAAACTTTAGCTCACTACAAATACTTCATACAGTACAATACTATTCAAAATTCAGGTATGAGGGCTGTTACAACCCCTCCTCAGGATTCACTTACTTTTACACAGTTAAAATTGATTGAATCCGTCATGAATCTAAGCAGGTTGTATGTACACATAATGCCAACACAAACAGATTACAATCAATCAACCATAATGACTTTTACAATTATTCAATGTACATTTACAATCCTTCATTACTTTCATCATCTGTGCATAGTTCATGACACTGATTCTGGCTATAATAAATAGAATTGTTATAAAAGAAAGCTTATTGTAATGTATCGTCCCTTGTGCTGTAGCAAAAAGCTTCCGTTGTCAACTTGGTCCAGGTTGCATGTCAGCCTAACCACAATCTCCGCTAATATTTCCGATAGTAAAGCAAAACTTCAATCATACGAGAATTAATACATTCCCTGTATCGCACGTCAGTTTCAATATGCTTCGCGATGTAAACTTGATGAACTTGATGAATTTATTTTTAAACTCGATTTAACGAAGACAGAATCCGAGTCTCTACTAAAGTTGTGTTGCAAATTAGGCATAAAATGAACAGTCCACTGTTGCACGTAGTTTCAATCATATAAGCTCAGCGTGACAAATTCGTGCTTTTCTATTTTTTTTTTTTATAATTTTCTATTTAGCCTACTTTATCAAGCCATCTGAAACCTTTCAATAATGCAATGAAATGCACTCCGTAAATGAATAGGATAATCTGAAATACTGTCATTGTCAATGACAGACCTACCAATTAAATATTTGTAACAAAAACATATTATGGAAAGCGATAATGGCAAAAAATAATGTTTTTTTTTTGATTTTTTTTTTAGTTTTGGCGGTTTGTGTTAGAAGGCGTAACGATTCAGTGACTTTCTCTGTCGTCTTCTATAGATTTGATCGCTGTTCGCAAATAACAGAAATAAACAGCGTAACATAGAAAGCTAATAAAGATCACGAAGCTCGTTATGAAAACATTGTGTGTTTATAAACACCTTCTAGCTGTAAATACGAACCGAGACGCCTGTGAAACCTCATACAGCAGAAAAAAGATTAAAAATAAGTAAAAGCCAAGATAACAGTAATAAAGATACAATAAAGATCATAATAAAGTTACGGGAGTCGAATATTTTAGATTTAAATGATGCTGGTAATATTTGATTATTATCAATAAAAAGTAATGTCAGTAGCAACAGTAAAGAACAATGCTTTTGATGAAATATAGCGTCGCCCAGGGCTATTTCTTTGTCTTCTCTTTTTCTGCACGACAGTAGCACAATACCTTCATGGCAACAGCTCATTAACATTACGCAGAGCCACTGCAGTCACGAGAATCTTTCGTGATTTCAGAAGTTGGTTTGCCAACCTTCGTATCTGCATCATTTTAATGAACTTTACGGAGAACTTTAATGACGCAGTGCACATAATGAATTACAGACACGAATCACGGATGTGCCTGTCATGGTCGCCATCATGTGCAAATCTAAAGGAATTATTGTTTTTTACTGAGGATGTAGACCCTGCCTGGATATTTTCACCGTGAGAATATGAGTGAAAGCGTGATATGATGAAACTTTAAGAACTATATATTTAAATTGTCCCTCTACCATTAGTAGATCTAGTTCGCAGCTCAAAGTAGAAAATCCAGAAGTAAATCAAACATCAGTCTTAACACTTCTGTTTTCTTTCGTTAGAGAATGTCAAAGAACAAATCTAACGAAAAGATAAATTTCGCCTGTTAATGATTTTAGCTGTTACATCCCAAAACTGTACAACTTAGGTGGGTGCAGGATAGAGGGAAGATAGCTGTGTAGGGAAATTGCCACCGGAGCCTGTGCTCCATTGCAATTAAATTAAATTAAATTAAATTAAACTTTGCTTGGCTCCAGTACACCAACTGAAACTCGTTTTATTCATTCTGCATCTCAGTTACCACTGGATGCTTCGGGATCTTCAAATTGGAAGTCATTATCCTCCATATTCAAAGTCAAGAGCTTCAGAATGTATGTACCTAAAGCAGTTTATTAGAGAGACATAGAAATTCAAACCAACAATGCGCAAAACGTTTGGTGGTCTCCGTTTAACGGAAAAGGTTTCAGGCATCTCCTACTTCCAAATAAGTTTGAATATTATACGCTAGAAGGAGCAACGGCGCTAGTGTTCCTTCGCAAATTGAACAATGCGCATGCCGCCATATTAGGGGCAACCGGAAGCTTTCAGTGTATACTTTTGTAGAGTTGAGACGAGTCGAAGTAATCTAGTGCTCGTTTGTTTTCGCTTACACGTGTTTTCTACGATAGTTAAGTCTTGCGTTGCAAATAACTGCACCAATCACAAATTTATCGTTTCACAGGTAAATATACATTTAAATACGTTCCGAATCTTCTACTATCTTAATCCCTAAATTTGATTTGACCGTGTTGATAAAAAATTTAACATTTTATTTCGATACAGATTTCCGTTCCGAGATTTTAATAAATTAAGGGAGTGGTTGGCTAAAATATGCCGGGACAGTTTTAGTCTGTCGTAATATAGTGTTCTATGTTCCCAGTATTTCGAGAAAAAATGTTTTGGAAAAATGGGAATAAAAAGATCATGAAACCTTCTATGGTACCAAAATCTTCTCTGTTCAAAGAAAAGAATGTTTCTTCCACTTCTTTGTTTATTACTTCTAATAATAACGGGGGACTCCATTATCCCTCAGCATGTGTTGTACACATATGCAGATTTTCTGAAAACTCTACACGGAATGAAATCATTCACTGAAAATTGAAACCAAATTTAAAATAAAACTAGTTATTTTGCAGGGATGTAGTTTTAATAATTTGTTCACTGTACTCAGTGATGACATCTTTGAAAATATTTATTCTGAAAATGATGTTATCATCCTTTCAAACAAAATTATTGATATGTTGAGGTTGAGAAAGTATCATTTGCAAAAATGCGTAATGAAAAGCATAAAGTATTAATCGGTCAGAAATAAAACTAAACTGTGCTGTATTATAATAAACAAAAGAAGTAAAGTTAATTTCTTTTATTTACTTTCCATATATTCTCATCTGATTGGTATAATTGTTATTAATTTTGTAATTTTACTCTCCAGATGTTGAATTGATGATTGCATATAATTAATACCATCTAAACTAGTGGTAGTCTTTGGCCAATACAAAAAAGTGGAAGAAAAGAAGGGAAAGTGGTCTTAACACACAAGGTTATAATTTCAAACCATTCAAGTAATATGTTAATTGAAAAATGTTTTTTTGTTGCTCTTGGCCAGACATGATAAAGTTGGTTAACAAGGAATAAATCATGCTTGGATTTCCTAGACCCATGTGCTAAATTGTTAAGTGTTTAGAATGGAATGGTCGTAGTATAACAAGGAACAAAAAGATAAACATGTTCACAATATAAAAGGGAAACGTTTGCTTCTTCAATTAATATTTATAATATTTAATTAAAATTATAATGGAGTGTACGTTCCAGTGGCAATTTCGCTACACACCCATCTTGCACCCTTTCCTGCACCCACCTACATTTGCCCTCTACAAATTTTAACTTTAAATTTGTTCAACGTTTTTGGTAAGTTATTCATCATTTCTGTTGGTAAGTTACCATCATACTGAAAGAACCGTTCGATGTAAATGTTTAATGTAAAATTGAACACAAGATGATTGCTCAATTTAGTTTTGGTTCCGTCCCCTTAAGTTTGTGTACTGGTCCTTCATCAGTTTTCCTTCATTAAATTTATTAACGGATTACTATTATTGAAAGGGTAACATTTTTCCGGATCAGTTAAGTTAGCTTGCTTGAATAGGGACAAAAAACTTAACATTGCTTAGAGTGACAGAAAGTAAGTTCGAGAGTTAATACAGTTAAAGGCGATCTTCTTTGGGCAAGTGAAGATCCTTAACAGCATTAAATATTTCCATTCTCCATTGGTTTGTGATATGACTAAGAGGATTCCAAAGTTCCAGCGATCACTTACCCCTAACATGGCGCCGCCAGCCGTCTTCAATTCGCAAAGAACTTAGGTCGCCTTTTACACGCAATAGGAGAGCCCCGCCTACTTTTCAACCTTATCAGCGAAAAAGGGTTTAATATGGCTACAGCTGTTATTCCACTGGCTATAACGAGATGGGCTGCACGATTACCGAATTATGAACATCCGTATCGACCAGTCACTAAGCCTCTTGAGACGCTAGTAAACCTATAAATATTTTACTTTATAATGTTCAATAGTAACTAATTTATTACATTGTTTAAAATGGACATGTTGCTATACTAGTTAGTAAACAGCAACTAATGAAGAAAAACATTTATATTTAGACATTTAACGATGTTGTAACTGATCACTAAACAAGGGCATAACACATTATGAAAATTTGATACCAGAAATTTAAATTCGTTTTTAAAATATTGTTAAAGATCTCCAAATGGTTAGACAGTCACGGTATTTCAATTTCCATACGCGGGATAGAGAAGTAAACACTTGGAATTCTGGCCACGGTTGCTTCTTTGTACTGAGATGAACGTTTGAGATAGCTCTTCTTTGGTGATGTCAAATATTCAAGGAAATTCATTCATTCCACAAAATCTGTAGGTTCCCTTAAAAAGTTACGATTGTCTCATTGGTCTAGTAGCTTCAACTGTGTCAAGGTATTTTCCCGAGTTTTTCTCCCGAATCCCGATCTGTCGGCTTCGGTTTGTTAATTTAAAGTACGAGAGAACGCTCCGTGGTTGGAATTCCGCGTTAAACTGTAGATCCAACCATGAATGAGGTTTGAACAACAACTTGATATTCTGTCTCCAAATTGTATGATCATACCAATTCAGTTTTTCTTTTTTAATTTATGTCTCCACCAGTATTGCTTCAATTCTCAACAATTTTGCGCATTTGTATTTGATTTTTTTTTTATCATTAATTAAGGTGACAAGTATAAATTCTATTACTTCTTTAAAATTCACTATCACACGCCCACGTGAGTCCTTATGCTTATACCTTCCTTTTGAAACCTAACTCTCGCATTGGGCAGTATATCAAAGATTAAAGATATTTTATTGATGAAGATAGTCAGATAGTCGTTAGTTAAACAGAAAAAATAAAAAATTGTTATTGACCTTCATGTATCACCTCACTATAAAAATTTTAGTGAAGCTCATAGGTCTTATAAAATTGCAATAGTTCAAGATTTTTGGCATTTGCTTGACGAGACAGCTGATCTGGCCTCAAAATTTTTATAGGAGAAATTTATAGAAAATAGAAATGCCAAGCGAAATCGAAGGCCACAGATAGCAGAATAAGAAACCCAATTACTACTTGTGGAAGAATGGAAGCTAATTCCGCAACCAATTGCGGAGAGAACAATGAAGCTAGAAGTCTGACTTTCATTGACTGAAGTTATCCTACGTCAATGAGCTACATCAAACGTCGGAGGAACTTCAGTGTGCTCCAGAGAAGCCGTCTTCTGAGCGACAGCTGGGGCTGTCTTGGTATCCCCGGAAGTCTGCTTTTGATGGCCTGAGCGGCTGACTTCTCAATCAATAACATCAAGAAAAAGTGAATGTTAGTGGAACTGAAGTGCGGTTGTGACAATTTGTGGTGGTAACAGTAGTATTAGTAGCAATGGTGGTATTAGTGGTAATAGTAATGATTGCAGTAACATTAGAAGCAATAGCAGTAGCAGTTGTTGTAGTAGTAGTGGCGGTACCCACTCTGTTTAATAACAGTAGAAGTAGTAAAGACATTGGAACTTCAATCAAATTATCTTGCATTCAACGTTTAAAAAGTGGATACGTTAAATACATAAGATATAAATATATATGCATGCAAAAATAATGAAAACAAGGGGCCAGATTAGATTCTAGGTGTTGGGCTATGTTGTATATGAGAAAATAAATAAATAGTTTAACGCATTTAATATGTTAAAATTTAGTAACCTTAAGACTTCTTTTAAAAAAAGTACAAAAAACCTAAATGTCATAAACAAATATTTCCTGACTTTGATTCCATTACTTGTTTAACCAAATATTATTCGTAAAGCATGGAAAATACATATATTTAGGCGTTATGAGGTTGATTTTGGAGGGGTTGGGTGGGGGGGATAAACATAGCTTAATTTCCAAGGAAATGTCCAGTGTGGATTTAGCATCGCCAACGACTTCATTTACCGTACCCTATGTCTCTCTCTCTCTCTCTCTCTTTCAGTGAAGCCTTGCTGGGTCTCAACCAAAGCGTTGAGCCCATCTTATTTGGTCAACCCTGAGTGATAAAGAATCAAAATGCTTTCTCGCCAGGCTATCGTTTAGCTATAACTTCTGCTTTCTGCTTTGACCTAACGCACCAAAGAGTGACAAACGTTTTGATACAGTGACTTTAAAATAAATCCACTAACATTTTTATTTTATTAATTTGTATCGTCACTAAAAAATCTTATTAACTGGTTGTCTGACAAACGAAATTCTGCAGATGAACGGAAACTACCTGCCATCAAATCCCATGGATGCACCGGTTACATTTAATTTACATTATCAAATTAGACAAAAAAAACGTTTCTTTACCTGTATTAGAGCATCGCAGTCATTTTCACTGGTTTAGGTCCAATAAAATTCACTTTTAACCAAGTGGATTTACGTGTATCTTCGATTTCAGCAGAGAAAATCTTTTTTTTTTTTTTTTTTTTTTTTTTTTTTTACATATGCATCTTTTACGTTAAGGTTATTAGAAGCGAGAAATGCATAGGGACAAAAACCGGAAGGATCCATTCCGTCATTCAAGTGATTTTGAGAAACTATCGAAGAGCGAAATCTGAATGGACTATCGATGATTTGAACCCATGTCCTCCCTGTGATTTACCGCTCATTCATCGGTCATGGTTCAACATGTCATACTGCTGTGCTCTAATGAAGTTATTTCTCATATAAAAAAAAAAAAGAAGTTATGTTCTTATAGACTTCAGAGCACAATTTTAGCATCTTCAAAGTCACTAGTCGTTTACCACGTATTTTAATCCAGAAAGCCTTATTAGCTAAATGTCTGTTTCAATAAACTGCATCCAAGTCTTGCTTCTTGAATTAAAATGTCCAGAAACCTCTATGTTTACTTTCGTCTTTACAAACAGATTATGAAATGAAAAGAATTCTTCACGGGTTTTCTGCCGGATAATTTTTTCTTTTAACAACGTTTCGGCAGCAACCTCCGCTGCTTCCATCAGGTGATCTGTCGACGACATAGCACCGACTGTCGCCAGGAAAAAATTAATTCTCACATCAGATTATGAAATTGTAAAAACGGAAATATTTCCGGCGTATGACGTCAGTGACGTCTTCACAGGTGTATAGCCGGATTGTGTTGTGAAAACACGATATTTCCACTACTAACTCCATCACCTTCCTCAGGTTCAACATTGTAACGTGACGCGCTGTCGCCACGTTACAAGGTGCATTTTTATTATATATGTCATATTGTTAGAGTAATTTACATAAATCTTGGGCGACCACCTAAATAGATTTTTGTTGTAATTTTATAAAGTAGGCCTACGCAAGATTACAAGTGAGGACTGTAATGAAATGGTGAACATACAGTGTATCTTGGTAAAGCGAATATTAAAGAGTTATTGAGCAGCGTAGGCTTGAAGCTAATCGTGGTCTTCCCGAACCATGGCGACAGGAAGTCGCGGATATGGTCAACAGGGTCACTCACGTGGCGGGAAATGCCTGCCGCCCGACACCCGAATGTGCTCTGACCCCGGCGAACTTAGCCGAATATGTCCGACCTGTGTGATACGAGCGGGGCAAATCAGATATCGGGGATATCACGTGACATTAGGTGCCGACCTGAAGATCCAATCCAAATGAGCGTATAACTTAAAATCCTGGGAATTTCTGTTATATGTAAGCTTCGAGACTACAAGGGGCGGAGCGAGAAGTTTTCCTCGTGGACCGAAGAGCGAGGAGCTGGACATTCTACATTCGATTCTATGCGAGTCTAGTCTGAGGTGGACTTGGAAAGTTGGCTTCTCTCGCCATCTGCCACTGTACGACTTCTGACGGCCGGCTTGCCGGAGCAGTCTTATCACGGTGACACCGCCAGTAATGCGATGATGCGCAGGACGTGTCTGTGGCCGCCGTGTGAGATAATCTCACATACCGTGGGTCATCTCCGGTCACCACAGACATCAGACGCAGAACTACAATGGTAACTTATTACGACCAAGCCATCTGACTATGCATTCCGTGAAACTGAATCCTTAAACGACTTTGAGAGGATAGATCCATGTTCTAACTTTGTAATTGAAAAAAAAAACCCTGAGCTAGCGGCATAATTTGCCAGAACTAGTTATTTTCGAATGATATATTGTTCATTCGTGGTGCCCATGATTTTCTTTTTAACTGTAAAGTCACAGTATTATGATACCCTTGTCTGAGGTCGTCATAACTTGTGTTTTTCATTGTTTCCAATTGTCATTATTTCTTGCATTTTGATTCTGAGATATATTTAAAAGTAAATATACAATTGTTTACTTGCTCATGACGGCTAATTGTACTTCTGAGCGTTGCTTTTATGATTTTGCCAATTTGTGTTAATGTTAACGGTAAATTCGCTCAGACTTGTAATCGCCAATGATAAGAAAATAAATGTCATATTGTGACAATTTTTCCTAAATTCCAACCAACGTCGAGATTCTTCCTAAATTAATAAATTTTCACTGCTTCATAAAAATTAAAATTAAAAATCCCCTTTTATTTAATCATAAAGGTATGAAAGATAATTGTAACGTAGTTTGCCCACTAAGGCTCCTACTACAACATATCAGCCTGACATTCTTCTTGTGTCTTTGGATAAAGGCCAAGCAGAATAGCTTTTATAAGTGCCTCACTGCTTCTCACTGCTGAATTTCTATGCATTAATTGTTAAATAAATAAATAAGGGGATCAAGGTTTTATATGAGTGGTCTGGTGGCTCAGTTGGTAAAAGCATCTGACTGGATTGGAGAATTCGGTGTGAATCCCGCTACAGGCTGGTATTTTTATGGGCCTTAACACAGACCTTCCCCTCTGGCAAATTCTTACTTTGTTTATGTGCTTCCTCTTCCACGTTAAACTGTAGGTTCCTTATACCTGGTAGGATTACTAGGTTACGTTAGGCGGCTACATTAGAGGAGCAATGCGCAGCCGGTAAGAAAGTCTGTCACCAGGTCTTTAAAAGAGCAAGAAATTATTATTACAATATTTTATTCTGATTAATTAATTAGATTACTTTAATTTTCAAATGACAATTAAATTTCCGTTGTCGAGTAATCATCTGAATGATTTATTGATGTAACATTCTATATGAATATTGAAATATACAAGAAAAAATGGGAATGGGAATCACTTCATTTGCATTTGTTAATATATATATATATATATCGAATTTGGAAATTTTATTTAAAGCAGTGGAATAAATAAATTCTCTATTATACGGAAATAAGATTCTTGAGCACCTTGATTGCGAGTGGTGATAGTTCCAGGGTGAAATATTCATCTTCTTGTTCATCAGCATCATGAATCCCGTATGTCAGCTGTTACAGTTAGTGGAATGCCGTACGTTGACCTGGCTGCTCGCCATGGCCGGCAGGTAGTGGTGGCTGTTACCTGTGTGTCTCCGTGCATTCAGCCATGTAACTGCAGAGTGACACTCTACCCTGAGTGCTCTGCTTGAATAGACTGCCAGCTGGCCGGCCCGGCGAAGGCTATATATGCCTCATGTTATTGTGCTCGGTGCTCGAATCCTAATTAATCTTGGTGGCAAACTATTGTATCATTTTCCAGCGTCTCTCTAATACAGATTCCTTTTTTATTATATATATTTAGCTGGTTTTCAATAAAATCTGACAATACGTGTATAAAATCATATTTAGAAAATTTATGGAATATTTAAATTAAATATATTATTAAGTATCATATATTTAGATTTTAAATGAAAAAATGCAGATGTAAAGTATTTGATTTATAATATAAAAGTAAAAAAAATGGAAATGTTTGTTTATTTATTTAATAATGAAGCAACAGTATGCACTTCATGTTTAGTTAACGCTTTAACTTTTAAAATATGTGTTTTCAACGTTTTAAAAAAAAATAGGGCATGCGCCCCTTCTGACTATTCATTCAGTTTACTCCGCCGAATCCCATAATATTATATTGAAATACGAAAAGACTTAATCATTTAGGTTAAAAGAACCAATTTAAAATGTAAGTTCTTAATAAAGATACTAGTGAACAAATACAACAATTCCATTTTTAATGTTTTCTGAAACATTTATTTGTTCAATAAAATTAAGTGTGTTTCACTCCTTAACTAGAAAAGCTGTCTCTCAGAATCTCCTACATCTCGCCAGAGGGTGCAGGACACAGGCTGAGAGCCCCTGCTCTAAAACAGTCGCTGTAACGAAAGGGAAGATAGAACTGTACGCTTTACAATAACACTGACTTTCAGATGTAATCACCGAATGTATTGCATTTTGAAATATGAAGATATTATTTAAGAGGGTAGTTTTAGTACACCATAAATAAATCTTTTACCGGTGTTTGTTTGACAACTGATTTTTTCAAACAGTATAATGTTTTTAAATAACTTCATAAAATAATAAATACCTATTTCATACGTTCAAATTCACATGAATTTTAATATAAACGTAATAAAATTTAATTCCTGCAATAAATCATGTACACAGTGCTTTGCTCTTAAAGACTACGCCTGTAAATAATTCCGAGTGTAGTGATTAAAAACTGTTCTGAAACTGAAACATCTATAATTTGATGCTGTTTTAATCCACAGTGAACCAGCAGATTTGTCAGTAAATCAGCAAAGAAAAATTTCATGATTTTTTTTAGTTTGTCTTCACAGTTTAGATTACATCTCAGATAACTCTTAATTAGTATTTGATGAAAACGCTTAGTATGTATGTTGCTGAGAATTTGAGATATGTTTGTTGATGATACAATTATATAAGAACTGGTATTGAGAAAACTCGAGACATTTCCCAAGTACTTTGTTCTATTTTTCAATAATCAAGGTTAAATTTAATTTTGCCAAGGGTTTTATCGTGCACGTCAGATTCATCTACCCATACGTCGCATAGTTTACCAAGATAGTAGGCATAGGCCATCCTATAGTACATAAATAGGTTTCTTGATAAATTAAAATTTAAAGTGCGCCATCGATGGCTGTCTTAGAAGAGTGTGTGATGGAAGGCTTTTCATGTGTCCACAAAATTAGACAGTGACGGATCGAACAAGATGACCAGCAACTCTGTTGACAACGCCATCACATAGCGGTCACTCATTTGTGTTTGGATTCCCTTAAAGTCAGTTCTGCAAACAGTTACTTTCTTTAAGAAAAATACAGTTATTTTAATTTATCACTTGTGAAACTACTTTTAAATGTTTATTATCATGTGGCCATCAACAGGCTGCATCTTAAAAGTAAATCTTTGCTTTAAAGCTGAATAAAAATATTCCCTCAAATGAAAAGCAGAAAATTCTCCCTGTCCAATATATTACTCGAGTTTATTGATGCTTAAAAATATGAATCCCAAGCAAGATTTTGTCCATTTCATGCAGCTTTTCTATTATACGTTGCACCTTACAAATGATTGAATAACTTGAATCTTATGTTACTTTGTTACATACTTCAGTATTATCACCGTCCCTGGAAAATAAACTCTGTTTTCCACATGTTCATAATTATCTTAAACTTCATCTTCAAGAAAACTAATTTTGTTTTGTAACTTAAATATAACTTAGCTAGCAAATGAAATCTTCCTATTTGATGTTCTGTATTTCTACGAAATTGAACTTAAGTTCCTATAAGAGAATAATTCACTATTCCCAGAAGGGTAGTGAAATACGCTAGTTCTTTTAATGATTTCGTTTGGTGTGGTGAATTAGTCCTTTCATGAAACTTGTTTTTGAGTTCGACAGAAGAGTTTTCTTTTTGGGCAATACTCATGCATAAGCCGACTTCTTGTATTAAAAATATGTTACAATGTTTTGAATGAATGAAATACAGTAATTACGCTTCTGAAAGAGTGAACTACTAGTGTTCTATTTTTTACGGCTATCTTATTTTTTGTTAAATTTATTTCACTAGAAGTGAAACAGTTTCAATTTTAGCGATTTGTAACGTATTATTTTACGACGGAACAACTCAAGTAACGAAAATTGTTTTAGTTATGGAAAAAAATTAAAGTGGTTTAGGATAAATGATCTTCATTACAGGAAAATATGTTCAATCTAAGTAACACCTCTGTTAAGATTTTTTGTTTTACTGATTTTGTTTTCCTTCTAGATGACGTCAACTTTTCAGACAGTACTGACAGCTAGTAAGAGATACTGAAGACATAACGCTAAGTAATGCATCTCATATTCCTTTTCCTGGAACTATAACTTGCATGCTAATTCTTGTCCTATGTTTCGAGAACTTTCAAGCTTGGTTAATTTAGTGATTTTTAACGTCTCAGAACTGCAGTTCTCATTTACATTTTAATTGCTTCACTTCCTTCACTAGTGTAGGGTCATCTTTCGTAATTTAGAAATAAACATATTATTTCCCATGCAAACTAAGGACAGTTTTTCAATAAGTGACATTTATGCACTATCATACACAACACACCCTTAAAACGATATTTACTTTAAGAACTTACTCTACAGACCTTTGGTGTATATTGTATTTAAATCAATAACTGTATCTAATAAACAACCTTTGCAGGTTTTCACATATATTCAAGTGTTCATACTTATTCAAAATGTTCACATGTTTTTTACACGATGACACTTGAGCCTCATGTATAATTTTCAGGTTTACACTAGCATTCCAGTACGAAAACAGTAAATCCGTTTTCAGGAATTATTCAAAACAATTCTTTTACGATATATTTCCAATCATTCGAAACTGAAACTCGTTTCAGTTTTAATAAATGCAATGAAAAATGCTTTTTGGTGTCAAAAAATGAATTTTTTACATTCATCAATTCTTTTACATTGTGCAGTTTTAAAGAATTCATACCGGATTCTCTTGAAGAGAAGATTTTACCAATCGGAAAGATGGTGGCTGCCTGCATATTGCAGGGCGTTCATCAAGTATTTATAGGACGCAATGGAGCTGCAGTCTCTGAAGGGTTGGCTGGGCTGAGATATACCGTCCTGCAAGTTACTGAGCCTCCGACAGTCATTCCCTCTAACGTCCTGTCTTTAAAAGGTAAGAGGTTAGACCATTATTAAAAGAATAACTCTCAAAAGCACCTTCAATATATACGACATCTGATCACGAGAATATTTATTTTCCGATAATACCATTCTTGTGGTCAAGGTCTCCCAGAGTGATTACGTTTTCTCCATTTGGAGTTCGCCAGTAGTATCTAACAGTGGTTACGGGTTATTCCACCTCTACACTACACATCTCGTCACGTTACACCATCCATGAGAGCGAGGTAATTTATATTGATCTGTTTATTGTTACTTATATTTATTTATCTGCCTATTTTTATTTATTCATCCAGTGGATGAGAAGTGTATTTAAATATCAAAGTCTTATTGTAAGTCAAGATAACGATCATTGGTTTCTTGTAGGCCCTAGTTCTTTAGGAAATTTGCGACACACATAAAAGTAAAATATTACAATCTGAGCATTAGACATAGAAGTAAAGACGGGTGGTACGGATAGACGACTCGTTTTTTTAATCTTTCTTATTATAATTTATAATATTTTTTATAAATGTCAAATATTAGAACCTTACACGAATGCAGGATTAATAGAACACATCAATTACGAACAGAATCATAATTTTAAATATTTTCCTGCAGTTAGATTGACACTTATAGGAAGATACGAATATTTTATTCAAACAATTAATGTTTGAACATAAAGTTGCATTACAGCCTAAATGCGTGAATTATGGCAACAATTATCATGGTTATTATTTCTAAGGCAATAGCTAATTTGGCGGCTATGTTGCACTATGTAATTGTTTAATAGTCTGATAGATATTTTCAGACAAACAATTATCATAAATATGTATTGTACAATATATTTCTCTAACCGTTGCAACGTTAATTCACACCGAGCGTGGTGGGTGAACAGTAAGGTTCTGGTCTCCCATTCGGGAAGACGTGTGTTCGAATCCCCGTCCAGCCATCCAGATTTGGGTCTTTGGGCCAAATTCCTTCCTTTACTGAGCCCATTTCTTCACCACCTCTAAAAAATATAAAAAAATAAAAATAAAAAAACTATTTATACACAAATAAGGATCCTGAATCTGATATTCAAGACCATAGACAGTAAGATTCCATAATGTAGGCAAACAGAGGGTGCAAACAATATCTTGAGGACAGACAACTGAAGCACATATCACTGCAAGGAAAGAGTTTTATAACTGTGTTTTATATCCATTACTGAACAGCTGATGCTTTCGTTTTCTCTCTCTTTTTCAAAACAAGAAAAAAAAACTTTTCAGTTGTTTATTTTCATTGAACTTTTTACCTTATGATGTGGGAAAGCATCTATTATGTTGTTATTTTTCAATTTTTATTTGATTACAATGGTACTAATGCCACAGCGGCAATTTTCCTACACACTTACTTTTGCATTCATAAATTATTTTAGTGCTACAGGTAAATTGGTCAGTATTTCACACTATAACTAATTCAAGTTCTTCACTCCCTCACCTATGTAAGAAATTTTATTCACCCTTTGTGCCTCTGCTTTTTGGCCAGCGTCATCTCTTCCCTTCGGAATATCTACTATTTTTAATTCATCTACCCACTTATTCTAAAGTGCCTCATCCACTCCGAACGCTCTCTTCACTCGCCTCCTATCTTCTGATTACTTCCAACCAACCCATTTATGATATCAATTACTGATTGTGTCCTGTGGTAATTTCCACAAACAAACCTAGCTGTCTTCCTTTGCACCTTCTCTAACTCATGTAATTTGAGTTCCCCGCTACCCTACTATATTCAAGTTTACCAAGCTTTTGTATCCCAGTTACCTCACTTCTTAGGTGCATCATCTCATTACTCTCTGCAGTAGATTTATAATTTTGAAACCTCTTCTTACCCCCTGCCCACTGTGTCCTGCCTAGGTGAAGGCATTTATCTTAATTCCAGTTTGATCTCCTCATCCAGATATCTTTGTTGAAGGCACATTAAACTAAACACATTTTACTAACATATATTGTACTTATATACTTCCTAACACTGGTTACGAGATGGAACAGTACAGCCTGTTACTTTATGTTGTAGTATTCTAATTCTTCTATTTAGTGCGCTTTTACTATTGCACTATCTGTATGTTGGAGCCATGAATCTTATTGAACTAGTATTATGTAACTGCATGCGAAAGTTTCTTTTAATCAGTGGCTTTTCTGTTATTTTTTTTACTGTGGTGCAAATAGACAAAGAAATATTAAACACAGCTTTGGTAACATATTTATCCATTTTTTATTGTATTGTTATCCTCCGGCATTCCTACGGTCCATCCTGTTAAGTCCAAAATGTCGTTTAATGTAAAAGTCGTATTCATTGTAAATTTAGGTATCTAGAAATTACCTCGAAGAACTTTCGTCAACTTAGTTTTAATGCACTATGTCATTTTTACAAAGAACATCTCAATTTCTGAATTGTTTTGTAAATACTGTTTCATTTACAGACTTGACCAAATAGCCTTTGGAAATTACTTTTACGCAGAAAAGGCAAATAATAAATCTAGAAAAAGATTGAACCATTTAATTAAACCAACCTTATGATTAGTGAGAAAATGTCGTTTGAAACTTCTGAGTCGTAAAACAGCTGAGCAAAAAAATTTCAATTTGCGTGTTGATAATAATAATAAAAATTGAGACTACGGCAAGAAGAAGTTACGAATTGTAGAATATCACACAGTTGAACATGAAGTTGTTGGTACGGTGTTTCTCCCATTCATTTGTGACTGTGACGCGTGAGTACTGACATGTAGTTGGGCTGATATATCGGCGTCATAACGAGTGAATGATTGCCCGTGGATTTCAATGGCGTCTACTGTCAGTATGAAGACAAATGAGGGTACGTTATTGATGGATCGGTAACCGAGCACAAGCGGATAACGCTAAATTTATCGATTATTTTATTTTGAGATCTTGGAGCGTAGAAGGAAAACGGCTTAAAATGACGCACTAACAGGAAAGTGGAGTGTTACAAATCTTATCACAGCTCCAAGATTATGGTGACTATTGTAAACCGTAAATTCTTCTGTGATGAATTTTCAGGTAAAAGTGTATAGGTCGATATTGAATCCGATTTTTGGTTTTAACAGTTGTTAGGTTGCAATGTTACGTGTATCTTTCATTATTAGATGATACCAAACAGTGTTTTTAAGGGATATACATTTTTTATTTTATTTTTACAGCTTTACCAATCCTTATTTCAGAATGCAGCCTCTTTAAGCCAGATGAGCTATATTTCACAATTTAATGTTACATAATCTAGTTCCTTCCTGGCTGATCGATCGTGAGCAACTCTCTTCCAGTTCACGTTTGTTACTCGTCTTATGTCTCTATCCCAACGATCCGGGAGTCTTCCTCTAGCTCTTTTCAGGTTCCTTGGTATCCAGTCCAAAACTGCCTTAGTCCACCTGTCGTCTCTTTTTCTTGCGATATGACCAACCCATTAACATTTTTGGGTCGTCAATCTTTCTAAGATGTCTGTCACTTTGGTTATCTAACGAATGTGGGCGGCCCTTTTCCTGTCACTTCTTGTAAACGTTAGCATGCTCTTTCCATACTTCGCTGGGCTGTTCTTAGTTTTTGCTTCATTTGACTGTTTAGGGTCCAAGCATATGTGAAGACGGGTAGGTAATACACATTGTTCAAATACTGGTATGTTTGATTTAAAAGTATGGAATTTCTTCCGTATGCTCTCCAAGCCTAATGCGTCTGTAAATCTCGCCATACATTTTTTTACTGTGGCTTTACGCCTCGTCGAGGACATTAAAGCGGGATTGGAGTGGGGACAAGGAACGAAAAGGAATTCAGCCATGGCTATTAATGAAGAATCCTGGCATTCGACTGGGAGAAACCATGGAAAACCCAAATCTGGATGCCCGGACGGGAATTCGAACCGGCGTTTTCCCGCATCGCCATTCCTGTTGACCAGTTGGCCAAGATAGATGTACTGTTCTACGGACTCAATACCAGCTTCTTTCGTGTCTGCCTTGTCTTTGTCCTTATCTACCCATTTGTTTTGCACGATTTTGCTGTTCGACAGGTTTATTTTAAGGCCCACATCTCTGCAGGCTGCCTCTAGTTCATTTATCAGTTCTTATAGCTCTTCAAGACTGTTTGACTCTAAATTGGTAGGATATCGTAAGTAATTCAACTAATGCGTCCAACGTAACTGGTTTAGTGAGAGCAGAGCATTAGGGAAAATGAATCAGAAACGGGAAGGTCTAATTCCGAGAACGAGCTTAACAATACGTTTAGAAATGAAGGTAATAAATAATTTGAAATTCATCCTGAAGAAATCATGAAGGAAATAAGCAAGCTGAAAAAACATTAGGGGGCTGGTGTTAATAATATTACTACAGATATCTTAAAGATAGCCGGATGTGACATTGTACCTTATCTTGAAATATTATTTTAATTGAGTCTGGATACTTGCTGCTTACCACAGGACTGGAAAAGTGCGATAGTAGTACCGGTACATAAAGGAGGGGAGAGAAATAGAGTCGAAAATTACAGGCCTATCAGTTTGACTTCAGTGGTAGGTAAATTAATGGAAAGATTGATATGCAACTACATCAGAAATGTATGTGAGGAACGTAAGTGGTTTTCAAGTAGGCAACATGGGTTCAGGCAAGGATATTCATGCGAATCTCAGTTGGTGGGATATATTCAAGACACTTCATATGAAATGGACAAGGGAGGCCAAATTGATAGTGTAGCACTAGATCTTTCAAATGCGTTTGACAGAGTAAGCCATAAACTGGTAGTAAATAAGGTAAAAACTATTGGAGTGGATGAGAAAGTGATTTTCTGGGTAGAAGAATTTTTAAAACGTAGAAAACCGAAAGTTAGGGTAGGAAATGCTGTATCAAAGGAAGTGGAAGTAAATATGGGAATGCCGCAGGGTAGCGTATTGGGGCCATTGCTATTCATTATTCTAATGAATAATTGTGTTGATTGTTTACTATCTCAAATGAGATTGTTTGCAGATAACATAATGCTGTATAAAAGGATCAAAACGATAGAGGACTGTAAACAGTTGCAGGGTGAACTCGACAGGATATCTAGTTGGGTTGGTAAACATGGGATGAAGATTAATGCATGAAGAGTCAGCTAATTAGATACACAAATAAAAAAACGAAAGGTTAATGTGAATATAAGGTGGGGAAAGAATTGCTTGCTGAAGACTTGAAATGTAAATATCTTGGCTTTACATTTGATAACAAGCTTAACTGGGCAGGACACATTAGACAGGTGGTAGGAAAAGGTTTCAAAATTCTTCACTTGTTGGAGAGAGCGATGAGGGGATGCACGAGAGAAGTAAAGGAATTGGGTTACAAAACTTTGGTCAGACCATTGTTCGAATATGGTAGTGTAATAGGGGACCCACATTTTGCGTATCAAATAGAGAGGGTGCAAAAAAGAGCTGCTAGATTTGTTTCTGGAAATTATCGCAGAATGCAATCAGTGACAGATATGACAAAGGAGCTGAAATGGGATTCATTGCAAGACAGGAGGAGGATGAGGAGGGTAATGGGAGTGTACAGGGCGTATACTGGCGACGAGGCAAGGAAAGATATTGCAATAGGTATGAAAAGTAGTTCGTGGAAGGGAACAGATGACCATGACCACAAGCTGGCATTCGATTTCAGGCACAAGGGTGTGGGAAGATTTTCTTTTTTAGGTAAGGGTGTCAGGGATTGGCATGAGTTACCAAGGGAAATGATGAATAACTTACCGAAAACGTTAAAAGAATTTAAAGTAAAAAATTGTAGAGGGAAAATGTAGGTGAGTGTAGGGTAGGGGGAAGTAGGGTGTGTAGGGAAATTGCCACCGAAGCGTGTGCTACATTGCAATTAAATTAAATTATATAAACGTTTAGTTACTGGCGTCTCAAGACCTGAAACCCGTTACTTGGCAACATGGACAATACGCCGTGTTTCGCAGTATGAATATTTAAAAACGCAAATTTTGGATTTGGTGATCAACATACAAGGACAAGATACAAACTGGCACTCTATTTCAGACAAATGGAAGTGAGAAAATTTTATTTTGTAGCAAGGGGGTCAGGGATTGAAATAAATTGCCAAGGGAAGTGAAGATAAATTTACTAAACAATCTGAAAAAAATTCATAATTTGAATTCGTAATGGAAAAAGGAAAAATGAGTGTATAGGAAAATCGTCTCCTAAGCGTGAATTCCATAGCAATTACGTAAATTAAATTAAAAAGAACTGATCAAAACGTTAGGATACTCCACGATTCATGAAATTAATGTTATTTGAAAGAAGTTCAAAGCTTTTGTATTGCAATCTTTTAAGTAAATCTGAAGTTTTTGTGAATGGTTCATAGTGGATAGCCCTTTCTTTCATAACTACAGTTGCATTCAATATTGCTCATTCACTATGACTCTATGTCTCAATGTCCTCCAAAAAAATAGTTTATTCCACTTCAAACAACGCCGCAAAGTTTGTAACTTGACTTCCTGTCAAGTTCGTTCAAAATCAACAAAATGACATTTACATCCTTCTGTTTGAGACTCTGGTTAAAATGAACAGGATCACACATAATGGCTATTATCTTCAACTAAGGCCAGCTTCGTGCGCTCTTTAATACACCTGAACAAAGAAATTGCAACAATTATTCCTATTTCAGGCCTGCCAAACGTCGAAACAATACAGCAAATCATATACATGGATATTACTTGTTGAACTGTCCATTTTCTGAATTACTGTAAAGTTATTAACATAAAAAATTCAATTAAACATTAATACTAGACACCTAATACTATTTTCGTAGCGTCAAGTTAAGCTCTAGTTTTTCAGAAGCATTTCTCCTTAACATTAACTCAATGTATTATTGGAATTTTTACTTTTTCTTTAGTATTTAAACAATATTAGTTCTCCTGATTACACTATAGTGGAGATGGCTGCTTAAGTTACTAGTAGGGTAGCTGCTCCAAATCATGCATGACATCTGAGTTAAAGAGTTCATCTACATGCAAATCATTACAGGTAAATACAGACAGATAGTTAATAATTATGTCTCCTCTCGTCATTCATTTGAGAAAGTTTTCAAATTCTCAATAGTAATTAGAAAAAAATTGTATCGGGGACATCTTTTAGTGTCTTAACATGGTAATAAACATTCAAGGATTAGATCAATCTTGGTTATCTTAATATGTCAACAGTGATACTTTCTTCCTTGATTGTGTTTGGCATAGTCTGATGACTCTTATATTCCGGACGTCCATCATTTACGTGAGATATTTTTCTTCTTCTGAAATCAGGATTTTGTAAGATGTAGTGAAATCCCCCATCTCCTTTTTACGTGAGATTTATCTTATAATATTAATTTTTAAATTATTAAATTTGTTTGATTTATTCATGTATTAACCTTCATGCCGCTAAATACCTTAGCGTTAACACTGATGTTGTCTATGTAGTATATTATTTGCTGTGAATTATGAGGTTAAAAATGATATAAAACGTTGATGAGAGATTTTTATTGACCCCGGCCGTTTAAATTAGGTATGGTGAGATTTTGACGGACACCCCCCCCCCCCTCCCAACGTATTTTGAGCTAACGCAATTAATAGACGTCCCCATAGTACGACAGTAAGTTGATACAAATCATGATAGGAAAACCACACTATGTTGTCACTGCTTTAATCAATAAATGCACTAATTTCTTTAATTCTTCATCTCAGATCTTTGACCCAAAAACCATTGGGCTTGTAGACCCGTAGTTTTCTGATTTTGCGAACGAGCTCAAAGTAGTATAACAACCGTTTCGTAACAATAATACAAACTTTGTAACACCCATCAAAGTATTAATTAGATTGTTGTTACTCTTCATGCCCATTCATTCTTTGCACAAAATTGTCTAGTGGACGGAAATGATTCATGGAAAGTAAACCCTATTTGTATTCTTAGAGGAGACGGGAAATGCGTGGAATAACAAAATATATAAAATTACTACAGTAATTTGCATTTTAATATTTTTATTTAAAAAGCCATTTCCACATGGATTTAGTTGAATGCCATTGTCATTTCACTTTTTTCAGTCGTACGAATGCTATACGGTTCACACAATGTTAACAAATTGGGTGCTCGTAAATACGATTTGTCAACAGACATAAAAGAAGTCCTCGATCTGGCGTGCTGTACGTGCTCTGTTCGATACGCGCTCGCCCTGCATTCATTGTACTTCAATGGGTCGTATGTGAAAATCGCTGCTAATGAGACCCCCGCTGATATCGGCGCTGCATGCTGATTAACGTTCCACCTCTCGCGCACTTACTACACGCGTCAGCGATACCAGGCCCCGAGCTTTAACGATCACCTCGCTTCACACCATACAAACTGTCTTTTTCTTAAAAAATTATTCTCCATATTATCTTTTTAACTGTCATATTGTTCAGTCTTTTAGTTATACTCGAAGAAATTAAGCTAGTGATTTACAACGTGGTTGAGGTAAGTGTACGTAATAGTGGACTCAAATACGGTTTCCATATGTTTCATAGATTGTTTTAAAACCCAAAATATAATTTCGCCATGTGTGGTAATATTATTTTATGTCCTGTAATCTCCCATTGCGATACGAATAAAATGCCATAATATGCGTTGATTAATGTTTATTATTTTATACTAGAAGGAAAACAACATTGGGTTTATTTCAGTCAGTAATAAAAAATTCTAATGTATTGTACTCAATTTCTAAAAACAGCAAACAGTTATATACTAAGAATTTTTTTTTTAATAACGTATGTCATAATGTGTATTTTTTAAGGAAAATATATAATGTTAAAGACTAAATCTTATGCACACCTTGTGGGTATTTTTGTATTAACTCACTACTGTGTTAATGAGCTGATATGTTGGAATTAACCCTTTACGAAATAAGACATTAGCCTATTTTAGGTATTAACCACGTAAATATTTTCGTTCTTTGCGACCATCTTGATGACTGCTACTTTCTGAGAGATTAGAAAGATACACATAGCCGGTATGAATATACCATAGTTATGAGTTTTAGTTCTATTTTTGTGTCGCTACAAATTTTGATTTCTTTTAAATTAACAGTAATTAGATTTTTATAGCATTTTCATTCACAATTACTATGCTATACTGCTCTCAATATAATAAATTTATTAGTTATTAATCAATATTAGCTTATTTATTTATATTTGGTCACTGATGTAGCGATTGAAACCTAAGACTTGTCTTTCCAGAAATTTGTCACGCCTATGTTGATGGCCTGCATATGTTTTTCTGACAATAGTTTCTTGCGTTGTAGTTTTAATTTAATTGAGAAGGAGGGCTTACAATTTCCCTACATACCCATTTTTTCCACTTTCCTTTTCCCACCTACTTTTTCTCTATACCGATTTTAATTTTAAATTCATTTAACGTTTTTCGTTAATTATTCATCATTTCTTTTATTTATTAAAGAAAGTCTTCCCACAACCTTATCCCTTAAATCGAGTGCCAATTTGTGGAATTTATGGAAATGGTCATCTTTTCCTTTTGCATGTATCTCTCCTAATTCTTCCAGCAATACCTTTCCAGGACTCATCGCCAATATACGCCCTGTACTCTCCCATGATTCTCCTCACCCTCCCCCCGTCTTTCAATGAGTATCATTCCAGGTTAGTGTTGCAAATTGAAAAAAAAAAACCAAAATGTTTTTTTTAGCTTTGTGAAAAAAAATTTAGCACCCTTGTTTATTTTCTAAATTTGTTGTTTTTTTTTTTCAGAAAACATTATATTTGATAAATTATAATTTCATTTACGGAACTTACATTTTACAAGTGTGTTTTAAATCTTACTGAATCATATAATGTTTTACATAATAATTCATAAATGTATCTATATAGGTAACATAATTTTATTCATCCTCTACGTCAGTATCACATTCACTAGTATAAGCATTACCATCACTAGTTCAGTCAGTGTCGGAATTTTCTGTTTCTTCTTGTCTCCTCTATATCCATAACTTCAGAAGAAGTTACAATTTTCTTTTACTGGTTGTTCTTGTATTGTACACAAAAGATTTTGAGATTGCAATTTTAAATTGTTAGCAAAGTACACACTGTGCTTAAAGACTGCACCGATAGTTCCGTATTACGGTCTTTTAAGTTTGAATTTAAATCTATTATCATACAGAATAGGAGCTTTATTTCTTTCTCAATCGTTGGTTTACGTCAACGGTTACAAGGAAACGATTCATAATTACTGACAATTTAATGACTCAGTGACACTATACGCTGAGAGTTTAACAAGTATACGAATATAAGTAAAGCACAATAAGTAATAAAAAGAGGCAAAAAAACGTAGATAAATTTTAAATTCCCAATTTTTTGAAAAGATCCATAAGTCTACAGATGAATTTTCAGTGCTGGCAGCACTTGTTCAATATAGCGAGTATCAATCCAAACAATAAGGAACGGGGATTCCTTCTCACGCAACATAGCCTCTTCGGGAAGTCCCCATTCATAAAAGAAAATTTCAGTCAATGTTGCCAATATTTTCGTATTTTTTTTTCTACTGAACCAGAAAAATATATTAGATTTAAAAATTAAGAAAAGTACTTAGAATAAACTCTAAAACAGTCATATTAATCAATAAATGCCTTACAAATTTGAGATTTAGTAGTTATGAAAAAAAACGTGTCCCACAAAAAAAAACATGTTTTTTTTCTAAGTTTTTTTTCATGTTTTTTTCAAGCCAGAAAAAAACCGTTTTTTTACAACACTATTCCAGCTCCTTTATGATATCTCTAACTGATTGTGTTCTGCGGTTATTTCCAGAGACAAATCCAGTAACCATCCAACTCCTGTATTTGATACCCAAATTTGGGTCCCATACTACACTACCATATTCAAGAAATGGTCTAACCAACGTTTTGTAACCCATTTCCCTTACTTCCGTAGAACATCAACTCATCACTCTCTCCAAAATGTAAAGGATTTTAATACCTTTTCGTACTACTTGATTAATGTGTCCTGCCCAGTTGAGGTGGTTATAAAAATTTATGCCAAAGTATTTATATTTCAGGTCTTCAACAAGAAATTATGACCATAATCAATCGTTAGTTTTTTTTTTATCTGTTAGCCTAATAAGCTGACAGTTCTTTGCATTTTCCCATGTCGACCTACCCAGCTGCATATCAGGTCCAGATCACCACGCAGCTGTTCACAGTCTTCTACCGTTTTGATCCTCTTATATAATCTTATGTCATCTGCAAACAATCTAATTTTTGATAATAATACCATCAACAAAATCATTCATTAGTGTGAAAAATAAAAATGGTCACAGTACGCTACATTGAGACACTTCTGCCACACCAAACAATTCTCAGAAGTCATATTTGCTGTTAGCGATGTTATGCGTGATCTTGAATCATTCCGAATCTCTTCTTTTATTAAATTTCCTCTTAAGTTATTTTAATTTAGAAGTAAAGACTAATATATTCTTGGTCAGCATAACTGCCCATTGTATAAATGTCAATTAGTTTTAGAATCCTATGTTTGTAATTTTATCCACGTTCTTGTATTAATTTTTCCTCTTTCTGCAAAAATTATGTATTTTGTGGTCTAAAAAATCTTTAATTTTTTAATTCTGTCCTCCTCTTTTCAAATAATCTCAGAGTTACTGATCCACAGAGTGCCTCTAGTTCAATAGCGTTTTATTTATGATTTAAATGGTATTGAGGTTTACTAGCATCAATTGTCTGTGAATTTATAGGCCAATTCCATCCTCCTTAATCTTTTTTTGCTCCTTATATCATTCTCTACCAACGGTTTCAATTTATCAATCCTTTCAATCTATCCCAGTTTTATTTTTATGTGTTTTACTCTGTTGTACCCATGAGCGATGTATTTTTTTTTTAATCGTATGAGTCTCCCGTTTTTAGTTCTTGTATTTGGAGTGTCATTATTTAGGTATTAATCAAGATTCATAATTATTAGTTTAACTAAATAAGTAAGCACTGTTTGGTATTTGAATAATAAAATTACACACAGATATGTCATCTTTCTAACAATAATTAATTATTATGTGATAGGAGATTTAAAGTTAACTAGGTATGAATTCCTTTAACAATATTTTATTCCACTAAGACTGGCTCATAATATTAATATTAATCATTTAATAATTGAAAAGCTAGCTAATAATTGAAAGCTAATAATTGAACTGTAATTGCCTTTGCTAAATAAACAGTTGTGTTAGATTCTTTCACTTGTTTGTTACTGGGCGTGCTATGTGCATTACGTGGGATACACATATTATGTGGTTCAGACATTCCGGCTAATGCATGAGTTACCCATATCTGCATATTGATTAACGCATTTGAAGGAGAAGGAAAAAGATCCGTGAAAGGCGCAATAACGGAACGTTCGCTCTAGGAAATCAGCTGACATAGTGGACAGATCGATTCCACTAATGTCAGTCATCTGCAAATCATGCAGAGGACCTAGCTATGGGCGAATCACTCACGGAATAACTTAGATGGACTGGGCCATTGACTCCTCATCAGCGAACAGAATCGACACAAGTGTTCGGCTCCACAAGGTCGGGCACAGTGAAGTGGAAATTCACTGTGTATCAATGATTTGGAACATAACACAATCTTTCCTGATCTGTAAAACGTTTTTTATCTCTGGAGACACTGCGCCGCAGACATAGGAGATGGCCTCGTCTGCCGGTGGCGCTTCTTATGTCACAGGACATGGAATTTTGGCAGGCAATCTTCGAGCGACTACGTGACTTGCGTAAGCGTTCCGAGGCTCCTGTCGGCCAAGTGAACACTCGCCTGCAGAGCAGAGTGGAATGTAGCATCCTGCGCAAGGGGGTCTCGCCTCCGGTACACCACTCTTCCGTTTGACAATAATTACCTGGGAATTAAATTTTCACACTATCACAAGATTTTTTTACTATGTAAAAATACGGATTTTTTATCTTTTTCAATTCTTCCCCTTTTGTGAGATCATGAAACTCCAATATTTTATGTGAATCCTTCAACAAAAGAAGATTAACTTGAAACATTATAAATTTGGCGTACTAACTTAATCAACTAACAACGTGTATAAAGGACTTGTGTATCTTCAGTACAAATCTTGTATAAGGTTTCGAAATCAAATCTACGCCTTTCAGTTGTGCCATTGTCATGAAAGTTCTAGCGAATTAATTTCTCTCGTGGCAACGTATTTGACATTCGGAAGGACGCGGTTTCGAATACCTGTCCGGCCATCCAGATTTGTATTTTCCATTGTTTCTCCAAGCTACGCCAGGAAAGTGCAGGTATGGTTCCATGAAAAGTAGATGGCCTAAATCTTTTCCGTGTTTGGCCACCAGTCCTTCCCCGACTCCAATGACCTCAATGTCGCCGAGGTGCAAAAAAAAATATCTATTCTTTAGTCTATTCTTTAGGAGTGAGTATGACAACCAAATTCAGTGTAAATGTTTGATTTATGGGAACAGTAAATTATTTACGGCCTGATATAAGCACGTGACCGTGTTAGGAACATAGGCGCGGATCTAGGATAGTTCCACATTTATCGCCATGCATTAGTATGCTTCTTGGACCACTATTCAACTAATGTTACTAAGAATTCTTTTAGCTTGATAAATAGGTCGAAAATCGCACAAAACAAAAACGCAAAAAAAAAAAAACAAAAGGAATGAATAGATGTAATAACGAAATGACTCAGCTACAGTCAAACCATTCACAACTAAAAAAGTAAATTTAATGCTATCAAAAATAATCAACGTTTTTACGTTTACTAGTCTGATGTAACTTCAAGTCTAATGTCCAATGTAAATATCTAAATACCTTAAGATGGTCGTGCAGAGTAACAGAAGTGATTGAGAAATTGCAGCAACGTGACATCTATATATTAATACGCTAAGCGAAAACTTAAGATACATTTTTAAGAATACTGCGCTCACGGAGAAGTGTAAGATTCGGCATAGTTAAAGTTTATATGGAGAAGAAGTGCAGGAAGCTAAAATCTATATATAATATGCGTTACAAATACATTAAATTAAATAAAATAAAACAATCGCTTGCCTACGTAGTTGGCTCAGATACCGCCAGTTCTGGGCGTTGCTTCACATGACGGCTGGTAGATAGTCAGCTAGCGGTCAGAATATTGGGCAAACGGAGGAACTTAAAGAAATACAGGAAGCTAAACTTTTTTGCTGATAGATGGCGTACTTTGTGGTCTTTGGTGAAACAAAACATTCGAGATTAATCTCTGAACATATTTGGAAGCAAGAAGCAACATTTCGAGGGATGGTAGATAGGGCATCTAGCGGCCAGAATATTTGGCAAACGGAGGAACTTAAAATTATATGTAATATATTTTACAAACCTATATATTAATATTCTAAGCGAAAAATTCGGATCCATTTTTAAGAATAAGTGCCGTGCACAAACGGAGGAACTTAAAGAAATGCATCGCCCACTGAAAAATGTAAGATTTGGCTTAGTTAATGTTTATATGGAGAAGAAGTACAGAAAGCTAAAATCTGTGTCTAATATGTATTATAGATATATCAAATTAAATAAAAAATTCGTTGTTTAGATCACTTTTTTTTTTAGTGGTAAGCGTATCTGCCGATGTCTGTGATCTTAGTCAGCAGTAAAGAAAAAAAATATAATAAGGATAGTTAATATATGTTACAAATAGATCATTCAAAGAAAAAAATTAATTTATGAACGTGTGTGTGTGCGTGTAATAGGATCGGAGCCAACGTTCTTACGTGAATTCCCTGCATTGAGACACTCTGTGGTCTTTGTTAATTCGAAAGACTCGGATAAAGTAGAGATTAATCTTTTAAGTTATAAAAGGAATACTTCGAAAAGGAATGTAGCGATTCTTCCAGATACTATATATGGTCATTTTATTATTTAAAATGTTAAACTTTGGTTAAGTGTCTTTTGATTTTTTAATTTCAGTTATTTCATTAGAGAGAGAGAGAGAGAGAGAGACAAGAAATAAGGGATACTTATTTGCATGAAATTCAAAATGATAATAGACCAAATTTAAATAGCGAACACAGAAAAAGACGAAATTATTTTGATAGATACATTTTTTTTTTTTTTTTTGTTTATTGGCACTTGGTTCCAGGACCATACAGCCAGTTTTTACATTGTATTTCAGAGTAATACATACATTTTAAAGGAGGACAAGTATTTTGCTATAGAGACATTTCAAAACAATACAAACATTTCAAAGTGGTACAAAACATTTCAAAGTAATACAAACATTTCAACGTAATACAAACATTTCGACATAATACAAACATTTCAAAGTAATACAAGTATTTTGCTAAAGGATTACAAACATTTCAACGTAGAACAAGTATTTTTCTATAGAAACGTTTCACAACAATACATACATTTCCAGGTAATACAAATATTCTGCTTTACAAGTATTTTGTTATATGGGTAACAATACCATGTTCATCACATTTATAACTCGGGCTGATTTATATTTTTATTTGGTTCTTTTCTATAAACGTTACAATGGCCTTGTATACTCGTTGGTCTTTCATAGCTAAAAGGTTCAGGATGTTTGTTGGGAGGTTTATGCCTAGTTGTTGTAGGTCTTCCAGCAGTTTGGTTGACTGCTGCCAGTGTCTTTTGCAAGAGAATATCGCGTGATTTACATCTCCCTCGCTTGTGTCGTCACAGCCGCATAGAGGGGATGATATTAGGTGTAATCTGTACAAATGCTTAGGAAAACAGCCGTGGTTGAATTTTAATCTAGCTATAATGCTCATAGTTTTTCTTGTTGTGTACGATCTTTGGTACCATTGTTTTGTTGGTATCGTCGGGTGTAAACAGCCGTAGTGTTTGCCTTTATTTTCTATCAATTTCCTCCATATGTTGTTCCATTTATCTCTTATGGTGATCCTAATCGTAGATATTATGTCTGTCGCTGGGATTAAGTGGTGGTGTATTCCTGATTTTATTGCCGTTTTGGCTGATGTATCCGCCAATTCATTTCCTGGTATGCCTGTGTGAGCTTTGATCCAGTTCAAATGTACCTGTTTTTGGGTGCCCTGTAGGTGTTGGATTTGTTCCATTATTTTAAACCCCAATATATTTCTCCCATTACCAGTATGCAGATTGTGGAGTGTTTCGATGGCGCTTCTTGAGTCCGACCAGATGATAATATTATTTTGTGGTATATCTTGCACGTATTGTAATGCCTTTAGGATAGCTGTCATTTCTGCGGTGTATACTGTTGCTTCTTTCGGGAGTTTGTACTTGCCCACATTTGCAGTTTGTGTGTCTACATATGCACACCCTACGCCCTCTTCAGTCTTGGAGCCATCCGTGTATATGTGATATACATCATTTTCTGCGTCATTATGGTCGGCTAATAGAGCTCTATTCAGCACCGAATTTTCCCTAAATGGTATATTCAGTATAGTTGCAGGTTTCATGATTGTTGTGTCATAGCTAGCTTCGAAGCACGGGAGTTTCGACAGAGTATACATCATGTTTTGATATCGTTTTAGTTCGGAGTATGCCGTAGCTAGCGGAGGTGTCCGTTTCCGTCTCCAGAAGTGGAGTGTTTGGCAGTTTCTTTCCAGTATTGCTATTGCCTTCGTCAAAGCACTGTTAGCCATTTGTAATTGTCTTAACAAGAATTTGGAACTTATATATTGCCTTCGTATTTCCAGTGGTGGTTCCAGTGCTTCTACTAGGAGAGCATTTGTAGGAGTTGAAGGCATCGCCCCAGTACACAGACGTATCGCCTTGTATTGGACTTTATCCAGTTGTTGGATCAAGCTGTTTGATGCGCCTCCATAACATATGCAACCGTAGTCGAAGTGTGGGCGCACTAGCGTTCGATACAGTAGTATACTAGTTTGTGGATCCGTCCCCCACCAATATCCAGTAGTAGCTCTCATTACATTAATAGCTTTTTCACATTTCGTTAAGATATATTTTATGTGGTGTGACCAGGTCAGTTTTGAGTCTATAATTAATCCTAGGTATTTTACGTTCTTTTTGTATGGTATTCTGTAGGGACCTATGTCAACTGAGGTTATATTTGGTAGTCTGTGACGCGTATATATACAAGCTTCTGATTTTTCAGGGGCAATCGTCATTCCATTTTCCACTAACCATTTTCCAAGGTTTCTCAGAGTGGTGGCGAGGGCTTCCTTGACCTCTAGAATGGTGTTGCCAATCGCATATATGCATAGGTCATCGGCATATTGTAGTATGAAAGTGTTCTCTGCTAATATCTTGGCTAAATCTGATGTATATATATTAAACAATAAGGGGGATAGTGTAGAACCTTGCGGTAGCCCAGTACTAGTCTCTCTTGGACCAGCAGTGCCTGTTTTACTGTTGATGATCAGAATTCTGTTTTGGAGCAGAGCGCACAGATTTCCTATGAACCTATGAGGGATTCTCATGCGTTTTTAGCTTATTTGCCAATACTGGGATGCTGACATTATCGTACGCACTAGACAGATCGATATATACGGCGTACAGATATCCATTCCTACTCTGGCAATTTTGTATGTCTGTTACCAGTTGCGCTAATAAATCATTGGTTCCTTTACCTTTCCGGAATCCCAACTGGTGTTCTGGTAGCAGATTGTGATTTTCGATGTACCACTCCATCCTGTGTTTGATCATTTTTTCTAGGATCTTGAGAGGGCACGGTAAGAGAGTTATTGGTCGATAGGAGGCTGCGTCTTGGGGGTCCTTGCCTGGTTTTAGAAGGGGTACTATTCTGGCAGTTTTTAATTCAGGTGTATACTTCCCTTCTTGCCAAATGTTATTTAGTGCGCTTAGCAGAATGGCCTTTCCGGAGGTAGGAAGGTGTTTTAACATTGAGTATGAGATATTATCAGGTCCGGGAGCAGTATTGCTGCACTTTGATAGGGTCCTTTCCAACTCTATCATGGTCGAATGGTTTGAGAAGCAAGTGCTCCTGATTCGTGCTTGGTTGCAGCCATATGTGGTTGTGTTCTGCAGGGGGAGTCAGCCTGGCAAGTATTTTTTCTGCGATTTCTAACTTAATCTCTGGAATACGTTGGTAGTCTTCGACAGCACGACGAAAGCTCTTCACTCGTTTCCATATTTGTGTCAAAGGTGTGTTTTTATTCAAAAGTTTCGCAGAAACTTTCTCCACCCTTGCCTCTTCTTCTCTTTAAATGTCTTCTTTGTCCGTGCCTGTATTTTGATAAATGTAATATAATTTTCTTCTGTGCTGCACCTTTTGTAGTTTTTCAGAGCCTCTTTCCTTTCATGCACCAAGCGATTGCATTCATTGTCCCACACACGGGGGAGTTGAACGCGAGAATGGCTTTCTCTGTTTGTTTACTGAAATGGATTGTCTTGAGGCCCACTCTATGGTTTTGAGGATAAAAGTTATAAACTCTTTCTTCCGTCATTTGATATATTAATTCTTCCACGTGTGCACTTATTGTTTCTCGTATTTTGTCCAAACAGCCTTTGCCAAGTTCCATTTGTATGTTGGGAGAGGGTACCCTTTCTTCCGGTCTGCGATATATCGATCTAATCAAGATGGGAAGATGATCCGAACCTAATGGTTCCTGGAGAACTTCCCAATCGTATAGATATGCAAGCGAAGGTGAAGTAATGGTAATGTCCACTGCGGACTTACCTTCTGATGGCTTAGTAATCCGGGTTTCCGAACAGTCATTTAGTATTACCAAATTTTCGTCTTCTATCGCCTCCATAAGGATTCTTCCCATTCGATCTGTGGTGCTACTTCCCCACGCTGTATGGTGTCCATTAAAGTCACCCATGATGATATATGGTTGCGGAAGTTGTCGTAAGAGTGATATCAGTTGTTGTTTGGAGATAACTGTATTGGGGGCTCTATATACTTGCTGCTACTGTTATTTGGGCGTGTTCGCTTCTGACACTAGCTGCACAGACCTCGATGGCTGTATTTATGTTGGCTAGGCTGTATAGTCCTATAATCTATGCATCTTTTAATGAGTAGCGCTGCCCCCCCATATCCATATATCCTGTCACATCTTACTGTGTTGTAGCCTTAAATTTTAATTTTTCTTCTGGCCTTAGCCAGGTTTCTACTACCGCCCCGATAGATACGTCATATGTTTTTTAAGGCCCGCTCACATACTTTTCTTTATTAGACCGCAAGGACCTTGCGTTCCAGTACAGCAAATTATTGATTTGTTGTGAAGCCAATTTGTGTATGAAGTAAGAATAGAGCTAATTATATCTCTCACATTTTGTGGGTGTAAATACCCCCGTTGGAGTCATATATAATGGGATAGATTAGTTCACAGATTCTATCTACTATGGCGTCGAGTGGTGACGTCGGTTGTTGGATTGTAAGGGTTAGGAGGTAGAGGGCCAGTATGTGGAAGCTGGTAGACATCATAGTACATACCATACAGCGGAGGTCGAGGAACCATACTGCCTGCTCCTCGTCACTGCTGCTGTTGGGACGACTGGTGCAACTGGTCTGGATTCGCCCTTGTGCTGACCGGTGCGCTGCGCTGGATGCTGCTGCTCTGTTGATTCGGTGATGCGATATAGTTGGTTGCGATGTTCCTGGTGACCAACCACCTGCTTGGCGGGCTCTGATGTTCTTCACAGTGTGGGGTGTTTCTCGGTGATTTACTCTAGCTCCGATCTTGCAAGGTACTGTCTGTGGATAATACAGAGTTGGTTGGGTGGGGTGAGAGTTGCTGGATGTTCTCTGGAACTGTATCCCGGGACTAGGGGAGTGGGAGGGGGGATGCATAGCGAGGCTGCGCTGGCGTCTGATGTGGTCGGTTGTTCGTCGTCCATCAGCGGCTTGGAGTAACGATGCTCTCGTTAATGGATGCTGTACATGGTTGGTTGGAGCTGGGCTTCTGTCAGGCATCTTCATTAGTGGGTGTTGTTCTGCAGGTGTTGCCCGTTGTTGCCCCATGATGCACTCAAATGGGGTTATCTGGGCTGGTGGGCGTGTAGTGAAGGTTTGTCGTGGCATGTTTTCCAAGCGACATGCGTAGGTGTTGGCGACTCCCTGTCCTACAGCTTGCTCATAGTTTGCCGTGGCATCATGTTCTAGCAGAGGTGGGAAGGCGCTTTTATCATTCAGCTGGAGAGTTGGTACTCTATGATTCACATGTCTTGTAGAGGTGGCTATTCGAGAGTAGGAAGTAGGATCTTCTCGTGCCAAAGCTTCTTCCAGGGACATATTGTAGTATGCCATATTATATTTAATTCTTTTTTGCTTCAAGTATTCTGGGCATTCCCAGTCGGTTGCAAGATGGTTAGCATTACAGTGAAGGCACTTTTGAGGTCCATTCAACGCGCATTCTATTGTCTTATGAGAGCCTGAACATTTGGCACAGCGGGTAGAGCTTCGGCATTGGTTTCCGACATGTCCATATCTTAAACAGTTGAAGCATTGTATTACTCTTTGCACGTACGGCTCCACTGGGCATCTTGTACTGAGGATTGTTACATGTTGTGGTAGCCGTTGTCCTGCAAATGTCAGTCGTACTAGCTGCCTTGGTATAAGTTCGTGTACACCATTCCTTTTGACTTTGCGCATGATCCTTCGCACCTCTAAGACTTGGATCGGGGATTCAATCTCATATTGTATCTCATTCTCAGAAAGATTTGTGTCTACATTTTTTATGATTCCCTCTTTGACGACGCACATACGTGGAACATAAAATTTGATGTTTTTCTCATGCTGCTGAATTGACGCTACTCTGTTGGCACATTTAGCACTGCTAAACTGTATCATGACTCGGTTCTTCCCCTTTGGGGCGATGTTTAAAATGAATTCTTCATTTCCGGTGATACATCTCTAATTATTTTTCCTATGGCCATTGGATGTAATCTGCCCAATTTGTGTCCTGTGGTTCTCTCGTGTTGTTCAGTATATTCAGCGTAGACGTAGAATGGTCCCACATCGTTTTCCTGATACTGATAGAGTGGTGCAGCGTTTTCCTCTCTCCTGTTGTTGGCCGCGTTGTGATCTATACTTCCTGTTGCGTTCGGAACTGATTTAAGAGTTTTAGTTTCCTGAATTGGTCTACTGGCGGTTTCTGTCTGTGCCAGCTCCATCTCTTCACTCCACGAGGGTCTTCTATCTCGCTGATTGCTCGTTTCGCCTGTATAGCTGTCGGAAGGATCTTCTTCATCTTCAGTTTGATTAGAATCTATTTGGTTATAATTTAGCTGGTTAGCCTTTTGTGCCTGGAGTATTTTCACTTTGACTACCGGAACGTGAGTTTTTCCTTTGTCTTTGTTTTTACGTTTAAATCCGCCTACACTTTGTGTTCTGCTAGATGCCGATAATTTATAGGGCTGCGTTGCACTTACTTGGTTATTAGTATCGTCCTCGGAATAGCATAGTGATAGTGCCGTGTTTACTGCTTCCGCTGTGTCAGCCATAGATACCGCAGGTTGTATTGGTGTCTGTGTAATGGCTTCTGCCATTACTCCATCACTTTCTTCTGACATCACTGCCTGACCCTACGGGTCACACACGCGTTGCACTAAGATCTGGTCCACTTGTTTATACAATTCCTTCACTAAAGAGAACACAGAAGAGTATTTCACTGTATTCGCGTCACACTACGCTTTACTGTTTACGACTGTCTCTATGCTTCGGTACAAGGAAGTTACCTCCTCGAGCGCTCGCGCTAGACTCATATTGATTAATTAAAAAGTCCACCAGAAGTTATGTTGAAGATTTGTTTATTGTTTTCAAAACGAGGTCAGCGATATTCACAAGCATAGATACAATACAGAGATGCACTTCTGAGCCGTTGCAAATAAAATCTCTGTGAACTAACTGGATGAATCTCTCTGTAAAACTGAATACTGAATGAAACTAACTAACTGCCTTGTCCAGCCGATCTGTTTATATACTCTCTATCGAAATTACGAGAATTCTTCAAAGGCATCCGCCCGATATTTCTCGAACATTAACAATCACTCAAACAATCAAACATATTAAAAACAATCGGAATTAATACAAAATTAATTAACAACATTACAAAATGATCAGAAATGGTAATTAGAGAGACTTAAATACAAAATTATTTGCAGAAATCATCTCAAACTGTAGAAAATTGTTATGTAGACATCATAACTTGCATTAATACATGGAATTACAAACATTTAAGAAATTCTCTTGCACCATTCGGTTCTTAAATATATTAAATGGACTTTAAATAATTTTCTTTCATAAAACAAAGTCTATATACACTGATTTACAAGAAATTGCAAAACAAACATACCAGATCATATTCAAGCAAACTTTAGCTCACTACAGATACTTCATACAGTACAATACTATTCAAAATTCAGGTATGAGGGCTGTTACAACGTGACTGTGCTAGTTACAGCAGAGTGGTCTGATGGCACAATTGCTAAGACGTCTGACTAGAGAGCGAAAGGTCCCCAGTTCGAATCCCGGTCACGACAGGGATTTTCAAGGACCCATAACCAGATATTCACCTTCGGCACAGCTTGTTGTGTAATCTTAAGCACGCCAGAATGCTTCCGTGTTTTGGATTACACTATAAACTGGAGGATAATTTTACCAGGTAGGATTACAGGGTTAGGTTAGTAGTCGCTACAAGGAGCGCACTGCACGGCGAATCGAAAACTCTGTCTATCGGAGACTAAACAATTTTTCAGGATCCACTGGGCAACAATGCGAAACGATAATTAGAGTTTTAAACCGACGCATGGCACATACAATTGTCTTCTTAGTTTCGTATAAAAGGTTGGATAAGTTGTAGGGAAAGTGTAGCGATTCATGTTGTTTGGACAAATATGAGTAGGGTAATATTAAACTTAAGTAGCCTAGACAAAATTTGTGACATCATAGCTGTTTTCCGAGGTATTAAGATGTAGTGTAAATAATATATCTCCACGATTTCAGAATTGTGTAGTAATATTAGGAGGTGACTTCAAATTGTCGTACATCGATTGGAGTTACACGTATTACGTTCACATTGCTGTTGACAGGGATAAAATAGCTTGTGATATCAGCTTTCAGATCATTATTACTGGTTACTGAACGAACTTTGTATTTTGACTGCATAGTCAGAAACAGGCCACAATTATTCACGAATATTTCAATGTCTACACGATAAGCGTTCATAAAGCAGTAATCGCAACCTCAAAATCAACAACTGAGGGCAAAAGAAAAAAAGAATGCATTGTTTACAAGTTTTGAAAAGGCCTGAAAAGAATCTTTTAGGGCTTAAGTGAGGCGGTAATTATAACGTCTTAAAGTAACAAAAGTGTTTAAATGTAGTGGCGTCCATATATGTATAGTCAGGGAAGGTATGATCATACATAAACAGAAACCAAACAAAAGTCGAAACCGCCTAAAAACCACATAAAACTACCTAGAACCATCTGAAAATTATAATTAGGGCGACTCATAATTTGAACCTTGATCCTTAAGGCCAAACTGGCTAACAGATAACCTCCACTCTCCAAGAACTCGGGTCAGCAGGTTACAGGAAAATCAGGTCGTTGCGGGTCAGAAGTAACCAGATTAAAAGCAATTCTTCGTTACGAAATAAACACTCCGTCGAGATCAAGTTCGTCGGTCACGTTTTCCATAAAGCCGTCGGTCCGCCGTCCAAATTCCTTGCCGCACGAGACAGCGTGAATAATGAGGTACGTGCCGGCTCGAGGTATGCGCTGATTGGTCCGCGACTCTGGACGGACCAATCATTAACCACGGCCACCCACAGGACTTCACCACAACTCCAACATCTCCATCAAATCTACAGTGGTGCGAATTTAAAACCGGTATCCGTTCTGTGACGTTAGAGGATTTAGACGGAATAGTGTTGCAAACCGAAAAAAAATTTCTTACAACTTTGTGAAAAAAACATGAAACAAAATCAAGCACCCTTGTTTTTTTCCCCTAAATTTAGTTTTTTTTTCAGAAAACAGTATATTTGATAAATTATAGTTTTATTTACGGAACTTACATTTTACATGTGTGTTTTAAATTCTTACTGAATCATTTAATGTCTTGCATAATGATTCATAAATGTATCTATATAGGTAACATAATTTTATTCATCCTCTATGTCCGTACCACATTCACTAGTATCAGCACTACCAACACTAGTTCGGTCTGTGTCGGAATTTTGTGTTTCTTCTTCTGTCTCCTCTAGATCGAGATTAGATTCAGAAATAATTACATTTTCTTTTACTGGTTGTCCTTGCAGTGTACGCAAAATATTTTGAGATTGCAATTATAAATTGTGAGCAAAGTACACACTGTGCATAAAGACTGCGCCGATAATTCTGTATTAGGTCTTTTAAGTTTGAATTTAAATCTATTACCATACAAAATAGGAGCTTTATTTCTTTTTCAATCGTTGGTTTACGCCAAGGAAACGATTCATAATTACTGACAATTTAATGACTCATTATCACTATCTGCTGAGAGGTTAACAACTATATGAATATAAGTAAAGCACAATAAGTAATAAAAAGAGGCAAAAAACCGTAGATAAATTTAAATTGCCAATTTTTTGAAAAGATCCGTAGGTCTACAGATAAATTCGCAGGGTCGTCAGCACTAGTTAAAATAGCAAGTATCAATATCAAACAACGGGATTCATTCTCGCGCAACCTAGCCTCTTCAGGAAGTCCTCGTTCGTAAAAGAAAACTTCAGTCAATGTTGCCAATATTTTCTTTTCTACTGAACCAGAAAAAGATAGTAGATTTAAAAATAAGATAAGTACTTAGTATAAACTTTAAAACAGTCATATTAAACGATAAATGCCTTACAAATTTGAGATTTAGTAGTTATGAAAAAAAAACGTGTCTCAGAAAAAAACGTGTTTTTTTTCATGTTTTTTTTTTTTTTAAGTGAGAAGAAAAACCGTATTTTTACAACACTAAGACGGACTCCGAGTATTGTACAAATTAATTTTGGGAGACTATATTCGGAAGGATGTCAGTCTTCATACACCTTCAGCTTCCTATCTTGTAATTTGATGTAGTCTCAAACACCCCTATGGTTGAACTAATATTTTGAGCTCAAATATCCATTACAATTAAGACCCGTCAGCGTGGCTCAATGCACTGAGGCGCAGCACACTCGGCCAGATAGGTACAACGGACTGGTCACGAGCCCAATCGGGAGGACGCGGGTTCTTATCCCGTTCGGGCATCCAGATTTGGGTTTTCCATGTTCCCAAATCACTCCAGGCGAATGGCGGGATGCTTCCTTCAAAAAGGCCGTGGCCGAATTCCTTCCCTTTCCTTGCCCAAATCCCATCCGCCTTTAATGACCTTAGCCGTCGACGAGGCGTAAAGCACAAGCAAAAAAAGTGCATCTACAGTAATACAGTGTTATTAACTTTAAAATGATTAGGCAAATATTTCCCAATGGTTGGTCAATATAAATATTCGAAAGCTTAGATTCTACATTTGTACATATTTCTGTCACTAGGAAATGGCTGAAAAATCATAATAGTAAAACCCTAATACAATGCACGCAGAAGCATTTTACAAGTTAATTACCTTATTCGGAGCAGAAGAATGAACGGAGGAGTGTACGTTTCCGCCTAAGAGGGCAGTTTGTATTTCCGGCAGGGCTCTTCGGTGCCAACAGTAACACGCTCCGGGTAGCCATACTTCACGGCTTAGGGCCCCACTTATGCATAGTTGATGCCGCCTCCGTCCCTGGGACCACTGCCAACGGGTCCTCAGAAACACGCAATACCGCCCCCGAGCTACATTGGGATCCTCCGAGCTTCCTCATTCCCAGGCTTCACGCTCAGCACAGATTTTACACCCAAAGATAATGATGTCCACCGTATTATTATCGGCCCCTACTCAACATTTTGTTCATTCTATGAACGCCTTGGCCAATCCATGGCAATGTCTGGGAAAAAATGAGCCGGGGTGGTTAACATTGCACTACCCAGTGTGAAAGTGTACACAAGTTTATTGTAAGTGTAGGTGTGTGTTCCGTGGAGGGTGTTGCTTATGTTGGGATGAGGGATGAAAGAAGGAGGAGGGTGAAACCTGGTGCTGACCTTACAGGCTACTCTACCGAAAGGAACCGAGGGGGAGGCCAAGCTTAACGTCCCCATTCGGCCAACGAATCATTACCTACTACAGTGTAGTGTGTCCTCACTCCATAGCACTGCAGAGAGGCATGGAACTTAACCAATGTGTTGATGTTCAATCGGTGATTAGGAATTGTGCTCGTATAATGACGAAAATTTCTTCCACCATCAGGACTTGGAAGAGGGTGTAAGGACAAGGATGTGTTTGTCACTCAGATCATTTAACATATATTTGAAGGAAATTATGGAAAGAAGTTTAAGAGTAAAGGGTGTATGAATGGGCGGATGTAGGATAGCTGCATAAGGGAGCGTGCACAAACTACGTGGTCGGTCCAAGGGGGGGGGGGAAGGTTGCTGGAAGGCTACGCTGGGCTACGTGGGGGAAAAAGGGGGGGGGTTCCGAGCCAGGCCACGTAGCTTTCCTTTCATAACATTTTTCACAGTTAAAATGAGGAACAGAACACACA
>JARYHS010013630.1:251237281-251266443 GCA_031002005.1 Vandiemenella viatica
TGTTAATCAATTCCTATGGATTTGTACATTTCCGAACCCACAAATAGATTTTGGAATGTGTCTGAACTGATTTTTTAACGATTAATTTATATAATAATATTTAGTAATCTTACTGTGTTTCTGGTGGTGCTAATTACCAGTTGATATCATTCTATAACACTTCACCATGCTGACATGATTCTTTACATTTGTAATTGCATTATAAATGAATTTTCGGTTCAGTTAGTTAAACAATCACCAGTTTCTTTCAATAAATCGTCACTTATTTAATCCATAAAGAACCATAGATTATTTATGTAACTAAGGGTACAATTACCACCTGTATTAGAAAAGAAAGTGATTGCTTCAACGTTTGATCAGACCTAGAAACACAGAATTCCCTTGTTTATAACTATTATGAGAGAACCGAGATAAATGAGGCCGTTAGTCCTAGCAGTTGTGCTTTGGTGAATTGTCAGGTCAAATGCTAGGAAAATAGCAAGTCCGCGAGTAACGAAAGGCGACTAAACCGGTCGATTGCCCCGAAGGGAATGTATGAAGTTTCGCTTTGCTCTGCACTTGCTGCCACGCAACGTTGCCAGTCACAATATGTCGCGCAAGGCAGCTGGCCGAACATACGAGCGATGCACCTCGGAGAGAGAGGCTATCATGTCCACCGTATGACGTTCACTTTACTTTTTGAAGGACTTTAGATCGGGTAGCGGGATAAGGTTCTACTCATACGACCGAACGGAGTAGGGGGAATCGGTTTCCAGTTCACGACGAGCAGAGAACTGTAGGCGTCTACCTGATAAGATAACTGCAACGCAATTGGTGCGAGAATAACGTTCCGTTCAGCTGGCACGTGCTGTCGTAAACTCCAGGCTTGATTACCGGTTTAAGCGATTTCATTAAAACGTATATCACCACAATACGTAGAAATGAAAGATACCATTTCCTATCAGTATTAAACATATTTTCACTAACTACATTCCTTTTAACATTATTTACGTGTTTAACTATTGCATTAATAAAAAACATTTAGGAGGTAGTCTTGATTCTTATGGTCACTTATTTCTAGTGAACTGATGAGAATGTAACAACCAAATCTTTATATATATAAAAATCTCGTGTCACGATGTTCGTCCGGGATGAACTCTGAAACTACATAACCGATTTAGATGAAATTTGGCTTAATGTGTGTAATTTAGTCCAACTTAAAAGATAGGATAGTTTTTATCTGGATTATAGCCCTCAATATTTATTATTTGCGAAATAAATGTTCATTAAATGTTTGTCATAGGACAATGGTTTGTAATTATTTGTAAGCCACCAAAGCTAAGCGGTCTGTTGGCTGAGTGGTTAGGGCGTCTGACTGGAGATGGAAAGGTCCCCGGTTCGAGTCGCTGTAACGGCGAGGATTTTTATAGACACTTAACCCGACATTAACCCCCGGCGCAGCATGCTGTATGAGGTGAAATAAGCCAGGACGGTACTGTGGTTCGGATTCGACGTTAAAATGTAGGTCCCCTGTACCAGGCAGGATGGGCGGCCTAGGTAATGGTGGCTACGACAAGGGCAGAATGCTCAGCCAGTAGAAACCATGTCACCAGGTCATTACGACCACACGTAATTATTATTATAGTTCCATAAGTTTCTAACAGATGGCGATGTGTTAACTTATCTATACAACACTTGGTTAGCTATGTTGGGTAATCATCCAGTAGATCACGTTCTATTTCAATTAATTTATGCTACAGTTTATTCCTAACAGATGGCGGTGTGTTAATTTATCGAACAATCCAGTAGATGGCGTTGTATTTCGATTTATTTATGCTACGGTCTATTCCACGCCATATGTGTGAGTTTCTTCAATTTTAATTGTGCTGTGTATTATGTTATAATTATACTGTATTGATGTTCATCGTTTGTGTGTCTTCATACCTAACGATTACACACATGAATATAACATTGAAGAAAACATTACGATAAATTCGAATCGTGTAAGTATTTCTCGCTATCTTATCATCTTTCTTCTTCTTTTTGTTATGGTCAGCTAGAGACCACGTGTCAATTTCAATTCCTCTCCTGTTGTTTTTTCTTTCTTCCTCCCCAGTACTCCTTCATTATCGCACTCCTCTCTACCTTTGAATCCTGCCATATTCAAAGTCTGGTATCGAAAAAATTTTCTTTCCATACGGTTCACTGGTATTATTTCGTTTCAAATCTTTCTAAACCTCTTGAAAGCCTGGTGTCATCCATGCTATAAATGTATCAAAAAATATCATTCTCCTTTTTCTGTTATTTTTTTCAATGTTTTTTTATATTTCCTCATTAGTTCTTAACTTCCATTTTACTGTATTTTTCAATGGACCCACTGTCTTATAGTGTATTATTTTAAGGCTTTCAGAAAGGTACTTTTTGCTGTAATTCAAATATTTTTCAGTAAAATGTCGCCAAAGAATCTAACCTCGACAATGCGTGTAGCAGAGAGGCAAGACGCACGACGAGAGAGATCATCAATCAGCAACACAAATCGTGGCAAGTAAGGAAGTTCAAAGAATCAGGACAGCTGAGCGTCGTATGCAAGAATCTCAAGAACAGCGTGATGAACGTCCGTGATAGAATATATCGAGAACAAGAGCGGCACGAGAACAGCACATAGCTACATTTAGAGAAAGAGAACGAGAGGGACAGTAAATCAGTCGTGCTTTAAACACGTGTATCATTTGTTCGTCTTGCGTTCCAATATGCACCAGCCATTGATTACTCTGCACATTCTAAAACTGCAATCGGTGCAATGAGCAAACTATGCCAGTATTATCAGGCGTTGAAATTCCGCAATGAAGCAACCGGCATGTGTTGTGCATCAGGAAAAGATGTATTATTACCACTACCCAATCCGCCAGAACATTTACAATCCTTCTTGCTGGCGAATCAAAAGATTCGATATTTTTTTTAACTGCTTTACGTCTCTCAACAGTGAGGTCTTAAGAGACGGGAAAGGATGGGGGGCAAGGAATGGCAAGGAATTCGGCCATGGCCTTTTGAAGGAAGCATCCCGTCATTTGCCTGGAATGATTTAGGAAACCATGGAAAACCCAAATCTTGATGCCCGGACGGGGATTCGAACCGCCGTCCTTCCGAATGCGAGGCGAGAACGCTAACCGTTACACCGCCAAGCTCGGTGATTCGAAATTGTTTCTGCGCAAGACACGCAAATTCAATTCTTGCTTCCAGATGACGTCTTTTGGGGCAACAAAAATTTGCGATCTTACATCTGATGGACGTCATTTTGAAACTAAATTCAAAATACAAGGCCAGGTGTACCATAAGATTGGTTCGTTAATACCGATGCCAAACGATGACCCGAAGTTTCTCCAAATCTATTGGAAATTGTGAGGAACGCTTGAAAACTAGGTGCCAGTATAATTTCATCGAACAATCAGAAGAGAGAGCAATTGTGTTATTGTTGGAAAATTGTTTGGAAAGTAATAATCAACTTATTAAATTGTGTCGCCACAATTAAAAAACGACAACTATCAAATTGTCATCAAAGCTGATAAATTACCATCAGGAGAACACGCTGGCAGATTCAACGCGCCAACCGCAGATGAAGTTGCAGTTTTATGGTTGGTGACTCAGTTGATTAAAGTCACACGTCAAGATGCAGGAATACATCCTCTTACGTGATACTGTTATCGGCAATATTTATGAAAATTTAAACGACAATGATATCGGTAATGCATTTATTTTACCTTCAAGCTACATCGGCAGTTCACGGAACATGCAGGAATATATATACAACATGCGATGAATTACGTACGTCATTATGGTCATCCACAGGGGCTCAAGCCCCCCCCCCCCCCCTACGGATTTGAGGCCCGAGGAGGCTCTAAATACTACCTTTATCCCTCCTCAAGCCCCCTCCCCCCAAAACCAACATCCACTGAAAACAAGCACTCTGAACCAAAATTCACTCAAGCCAAGCCTCCCAACAAACCAAAGTCCGCTGAAGCCCCCCCCCCCCAATACAAAATTCTGGATCCGCCCCTGGTCGTCCAGATTTGTTTATTACATTTACATGTAATCCGAATTGGGAGGAAATACAAACTTTGCTATTACCAGGCCATCAATCAATGCATCGTTATGATGTCACGGCACGTGTGTTCAAACAAAAATTAAAATAATTGATTGATTTAATCGTAAAACATTCAGTTTTCGGTAACAGACGTTGCTATCTGTATTTGATTGAGTGGCAAAACAGAGGTTTGTCTAATTCTCACATTTTGATTTGGCTTGAAGTTAAAATCTGTCCAGACGAAATTGTTCAAATAATTTCAGCCGAAATTCCGGACCCATTAATTGATCAAGAATAGTTTGATACTGTTACCAGTCACTTGATCCACGGACCGTGCGGTGCTTTTAACATGACATCGCCATGCATGGAAGGTGGAAAATGTAAGAAGCGTTTTCCAAAGGAATATACGAATGATACTATTACGGATATCGATGGTTATCCGTTGTATCGCCGCAGAAACGCTGAGAATGGTGGCCAAACATTTACAATGCGAATGTCAAATTCTAGAAACCAAGTTGAAATTGACAATCAGTGGGTGGTACCATACTCACCATTGCTTTTAAAAACGTATAAGGCTCATATTAATGTCGAGTTTTGCAGTTCTGTAAAATCTATTAAGTACGTTTGCAAATATGTTAATAAAGGCAGTGATTTGGCCGTATTTGAAGTTCAAAATGTAAATAAAAATGACGAAATAACACGATACCAAATAGGTAGATACATCAGCAGCAACGAAGCTATCTGGCATATTTTTAGTTTTCGCATCCATGAAAGAGACCCTTCCATCCAGCATCTTGCAATACATCTTGAAAACGGTCAACGTGTATATTTCACCGAAGAAAATATTTTCCAAAGAATACTTGAGCCACCAAAAACGACAAACCACAAAATGAATTTTTCACATTGTGTCAAAAATCTGATGTGCTCCGCCAATTCGCAAAAACATTATTATATACCTATGTTCCAAGCTATTTTTCATGGAACAAATTAGGTAAAAAAAATGGTAGCCACGTAAACAAGGAGAACCACATCCTTCGATCGCAGGCATATTCAAAGCAAAGACTTTACACAGTGCATCCAAAACAACGTGAATGTTTCATTCAGCGTTTGTTATTGGTGAATGTTCCCGGACCAGCTTCTTTCGAATGTTTAAGAACAGTTAATGGTCGAGTGTTCAATACATGTCAAGATGCATGTCGCGAGTTGCAGCTGCTGATAGACGACAATTATTGGGACCTGACACTTGCTGATGCAGCGTCGACAGCCACGCCGAATAGTATTCGTCAAACTGTTTGCAATTATTTTGACAACATGTTATCCAACACAATCATCGAGTTTGTGGGAAAAATATAAAAACAGTATGACTAAAGATATAACTGAAATTTCAGTTTATATAAATAAATAAAAAATAATTTATTTATTTATTTTATACATATCAATTTTTATATAATTTCAATTAAGTAATTTGTAATTAAATGTAAATTAAATTTTTTTATGATCGTTTGTCATTAATTTCAACTCTCCGTAACTCTTTACCAATTACATCTGAATTTCCAAATCGACTACAATGTTTTTGTCTTTATTAGTGAATATTAATTTGACTACTTGAGGAAGTTTAGAATAACATTAATCCAATGTACTATAATTAGTAAGTCGCAGCAACGCGTGACCGGGTCAGCTAGTTAAATTTAAAAATAAACCTTAATGTAGTTTACGCCTGCTAGGTATTAATTGTTAAATAATAACTTGTCTCATACCCGAAAACAAGGCTGTGTTAAACCTTGGATTGACGTCTGATATTCGCTGGATGATCTAAATCTTCTAGCCCTCTACTTCATGGTTGCTCAAAATCTGTTAGTAGATCATGAATCATTTGTACAGTTTACTTCGGAGGAGTAAAATTTTTTTACTGTGATTTCGAACATATACTACCGACTTAAATTACGGAACGTTCCCTCTGTTATTTGTTTCCTCTGTAGGTGATATATGATGGGAAAAATCCGGTGCTCAAAATCCATATGTTCATGTGTTAATACAAGGTAACGTCCCAGAAAATAATCAGCGGCCCGTTCCTTATGTGCAAAAGCCAGCAATCTCGTTCCTTATGGAGCATAAATCGGTATCAAGCGTTGATCGGAACTTCTAAACTACATTCCGTAATTTTTATGGTTGCTTGTGTTTATTCTTAGTTGACATATAGCCAAATCATTTTAGTGCAGCTTTGAATTCAATCCGGTGATTCCAGTCTTTTAAACTGCATTGTGAACTAATTGTGAGAAAGATAGATGAGAATAGAACCATGAATAATATTCTGATTATTTTTTTATATCCTTTATTCTGCGTGTGCGTGTGTGTGTATGTTTTTTAAAAAAATCTTCCGATTTGAAATTATATTTTAGAACCGATGACGCTCATGTAATTTTCTGTTCATTACTACTTATTAAATAAATTAATATTTCTTTAAAAAATTCTAAGAACCTAAACATGAAAGACGTTCTAATGACTGTTAAGTATGAAAACCTGGCTAGATGAATCACCAAGACTCCACGGTAATTATACGTGCTGTGGATACATAGTCAAACAAAGTAACAATGTTGGAGTCATGACTATATGATGCTTGATTTATTCTAGTTTCGCAGAGTTATTACGTTTTATGTTTGCACGGCCAATGTTTTAGATTAAAACCGCTTGTAGGGAGAGTAATTCACTTTCCGTGGGATGGGAAGTAGGCATTCCGTTTTATGTTATCTCTCTTTGCTCCCCATTTATTCACGAGTATAATATCTGTTCCACGCAACTGAATTACTAACTACGTTCCCAAACGAATTGGAACCTTGATTCTTCCTCCAAAAACATTCCAACAACAGTTAGCTGACAAATATAAAACAAAAAAATATTATTTTAGAATGTCAGAATAATTATTTTTCAGCTTTTGTTTTTTAATACAGCAATGCACAAATTTCTTAAATGATCAAGATTTTAAATGTCTGTTTAAACGATTTCATATAAACCAGAAGTTTCCCAACTGAAAGGGAACAGAGCAGAGTTTGAATTCATTACTTTCGTTCTTTTTTCTAGATGTATCTTTTACCGTTCAACTTATTCCAACTTTAAAACCTGACAAGAAATTTTTGATGTATTTAATACGCATTCTGAATTTGCGAAGTATCAGAACGGTGAAACACGAATGCTAGGAAACATTATTCTATTTTTTTCCTTGTCTGATGTTTTCTAAGTGCTGGGAATGCTATTGTACTTAGAATCACTGTTGTATCGAAGATTTTTGTTGATACACTTAAAATGCATAATATTCATACGAAACGCAAGCGTGGAATCTGAGAAAGGTTTATATGTATCGTAAAAAATAATCTTTAATTCTAACAAAAACACTTGTATACAAATCTGTAACAGACCGCATTCCGTTCGTTTATTATGGCATGGGCAAAAGTTACCTAAAAGAATTTAACAGTGTTTTCACACGTTGAAACCGTAGGATATAATATAAAATCTGCGGCATATACTCTACGTGAACTGAGGAAGGAAATATTACTCTCAAAATATTATTTCGTTCAAATTGCGTAAGTTTGCAAGGAGAGGGGAAAAATATGACACCAACGGTATCTCATCCCAATGCCGCGTCTCAGAAACTCCTCGAAATCTAAGCTTAAAAGTCATAAACCAAACGTATTCTTAATGTTTACCGCTAGAATAGCTGGTAAATAATGACTGTTGAATATATCGCCAGGGAATTATTATCAGTGTTATGAATTAGTGTCATTACAAGTTTACTTTTACAAACTTTACCAGATTAAACTTTGGTTATTCAGGTAAGCAGACATCCGATTTAGTTCATTGGACTCTATTAATATTGTTATTAATATTTTGTTCTTTGTATTGGTTTGTCTAGTTTACACGTACTTTTACTTAACTTTGATTATTTATTTCTTCAGTTTTCTGTACATGCTGAAGTGATTCGATATATATGTATTTGTAGTGTAGCAACGCAGAAAGCAGACTATAAGTAGTGAGGACAAAATTATGTGTACAAAGGTTGTTATTGTATCAAAATCTGAGAGCAGTGTGTAGCCAAAGAGATTAATATTTTCAAATATCGACATAACGTCTGGCTGTGGTGTTTGCAAACATTCGCCTCAAAATTACACATTTGACAAAGACGAAAAATAGGTTTATGAAAAACTTCCACTGTTAATGGACGGATTAACTAAATTATATTATTGTGTTTTTTTTCCTCTCTACGTCTGTGAAATATGAGACGTGAATGAATATTTATCAAGGAATTGGTGGTATTAAGTTGCAGGGCACAATAGGCCATAAGCACTTGATCTCAGACGAAAAACTGTGGGAAAGTTTTCTTTTGAAAGGGACTGGAATAAATGCGTTATCGGGGGAGGAGTTATGAACAACCTTGCTCATATAACACATAAATCAAGCTTTTCACAGAGTGGGAGGATTGCCAAACATAAGAAAGCAGCTAGGACCGAAGAATGCAGCTAGGATCGATGAACCTTTTAACATGCCAGATTTTAAATAAATTTTTTCATTCTCAGGGTTAATAATATGACACTTTTGTAAATGTTCAAATTATAGCACTTAAAATAGTATTTAAAGTTCTGATAGTTAACTCTTATACTACTTGAGCGTCGTGAATTAATAAACAAATTGTTAATAATGCAATTTCATGATTCATAACTATTTCAGTAGATATGTTTTTGCATCTTTACTTGCAGTGAGAAGCCAGGTATTCGACAGGCTCTTTATCTGAAGGCTTTTCTTCATTCACGTGAAAAATGTTGGTGAGCTACATCGTTCGTAATAAACCTCAGTACTCGGTCCATAGTACCTGGTACGACTAGAAAATTACGTTTAACAATGACAAAGGCGGATCGCGTTCTAAACTATACTTCTATAACAACACCACGAGGAACACCTGAGATTTATTTATTTAATTATCTTTGCAGATACTGTATTTTTTTTTTAAACGACTGTCAACCCATGTAGCAGATTCAGATAAATATTAAAACAAAAAAACCTTCTTGAAATAATGTAAATTAAGAAATAACCCCTACACAAACCTTTTCATCTTCCTTAGGAGCCACTGCAGTCAGAGTACTATGCACATTTTATCAATTTTCAGTGTCACTCGATTTCAATAATGACGGTTATTGTGTCAATGTAATATCGCTTGACTGATTGAAAAATTGCATAGCAATAAATTGTTTCACAAACTATATACAAGATACCAGAATTGATAAAATTCCTTCGTATATATCTAGAAAACATTGCTGCAGACGACAATAGTCTAATAATTAAAAATAAATATCAAAGAGAGGAGCGATATAACACTTATTTTCTTTTTATGATGCACTAATACTTCTTGCGATAAAGACGAAGGAGATTAGTATATTTATGTGTGATTATCACTTGTAAAGGTATCTGCTTCTGTAGTTACGTACAGCTTATAAGAGTAATACTTTTCACCCTTAACGGCCTTCGGCTTCAGCTTAGTTTATTCTCCCATGCTTTATTTACAGTACACTATCGAGGAAGTGGAATGAAATCATAAGGAACTGCTGCATAGAAGTGATGTGTTTTTTTCTCCAAGGTATCAGACGGTGATAACATTGAAAACTCTTTTGTATTTGATTTGAAGGCTAGAAAATGTAGGAAATTTGATTGTAACCACGAATACTAGTATGATTTTTCTCCCAGTTGCATGAATTAACAAACAAACCATACTAATACGGGATTCAAAATGAACGCAAGTACTAACGTGACAAAATTAAAGAGATAAAAGATCGCAAATGCACTGTTGGCGCGTTCATTACATCAAAAGTTTATTAACAGGCATATGATTGTCTGTGCTGCTATTTGTCCCGTGAAACGTTTAGAATGGGCATTATGACTACCTATCGATAAATGATCGAGTTTCAATGCTGAATAATAGTTGGGACCCAACGCTTGGGACACGAGCATTAATAATAAAAAAAAAAAAAAAGAGGATAAGCAGATGCGTCCGTGTAATAGACTTCGTGAACTGACTGACACATTCAATAAGGCACTAACCGTAATGAAGTTAGCACAGAAAATTTTTTGTTGGTAAGTGCGCGTATGTGATAGAAGAAGAGATACTGGTGTTCTTAAACAAAGCACAGCGTCAGCATCAGTGACTCATCTGGGTTTGTAACTATAGGCGTGGCTGGAAGAATAAAGCTTGATCTGTTAAGTTTCCAGTTGGTATGCGACGATGATTGGATTTGAGAGTGATGCAAGCCCAAGTGGGCCTTGTGCCAATTATCATCATGGTATTTTGAAAGATTGGGGGGGGGGGAGGGGAGGGAGGAGTGTGTTTGCCAATTAAGGAACGCGCCGCGTGTCAAACTGAACTGGTCCATTATTGGTCCTCACTAAGCTCAGTTTCATGTTGACAAGTGACATCCCTTAATGGACTTTCCGCACGCCAGTAAAAATAAGAGCGTATTGCGGACAGTGCCAGCACACGATTAGGACTCCTAGACAACCTAGCCATAAACCTCGTGAAGTGGCAATCCACGCAGCAAGGCTTGAGACTTTCTTCAACTGGTTGAGTCTGTGACATATCAAGTTACTGCTCTTAACCGATATAATGGACACCCCGCACTTTATTGGCGACATATCCCATGACTTTTGGAATGTTAGTGTGTATATGATAGTAATATTTTATTTAACAAACTGAAATACATTAGCGTATGAAGAAAACATTGACGTCGTCGAGTTCATTATTCTTTTCTCGAGTCGCTGGATAAATAAACAACGTTTTATCCTCGTTGAGTGAATATTTTTTAATTTTTAGATTTGTAGAAAATTGCTACATAAATTATTTCTTCAAATATGATGGGCAGATCGCGCTACATTATTGACATTGCTTTCAACAGGAAACTGACAAATTCTCTGCTACTTGCACCAAAGGTGACAATGAAATGGAATGCCAGAAACTAATACAAACCTTGAATGTTTCATGCTGGCCCAAAGATACTTTGTTTTCAGCAAAGATAAGAGTTTGCAAAATCACGTTAAATACTTCTGATTTTTTTGTATATTCAGTTTGAAAATAAATCAAGTACAGAGAAACAGTCGCCCCATTTCAGATAACTGTATGCCCTTCTCAAAAACTTTTTTTTTAAATTATCATCGTGATTTTCACAGCATGTTTCCATTTCACAAATTAATTAAGTCTGGCCTTAGGACGATATTAAATAATTAATTGTCGGAATTCTGTATTCAACTTTGCAATGCATCAATACTGATAAAAATAATTTCCCTGTGTCAGTTTTAAAAACTGACCTGATTACATCCCTTTAATCAGCTTCAAGTAATCGGGTTTAAAATTTCAATTTCATTAAAACAGGTGTGTCATGAGCTGTATTTAATTCGGCTTTAATTTTCAGTTTAGCACAGTGATTAGAAACAGCAGTCATAAAATTATCACACACTCATTACATTCTTAAAACACGCAATCATTTGTGGCTAATTTAGATTTTTTAAGTTGAATTGTATTCATTAACATCGTTAGACGGATCATCGTTATATGTTGCATGCTCAGCAAGTAACATTTAAATTTCTAGACGGAAATTCTGTTAATTACGCTTTTTTTAATTTTTCTCATTTTATATTTTTTTGTACTTTGTTTCTGAAGTTGAAACGTCTAGAATAAATTAACTCACAATGGAATAACTAAACTTACATTATAAGTATTTGTAAAATTTAATAATTGTAATTGATAATGTACTTGCTTTTAACTAGCTGAAACAATCTTTAATTTTTGTGAATTAATGCTCTTCATATAAGCTTTGGCTTTTCATCTCTTTTCACCACTTGACCGTTGATTGTGGAGTAGTGCTTTTGCATTGTAATACCCAGTAACAGTCACTTTTTTTTGCTGTAATCAGCATTTCGTCCATTCCTTCCTATTTTGTGCTAAACTATTCATCTCTACATACCCCCTTTCAACCCACGTCCTCAATTATCTGCTTCATCTATGTATGTAAAGATGAATGTATGTATGTATGTTTGTTTGTTTGTTAGTTTGTTTGTTCTTCATACAAATCCACAGTTTTCTTCCGATCTCGATGAAACTTTGCACACTTATCCTTTGAAACAGGGAGAAAAATACTGTCTACTGTTGGTTGAAAAATTATCTGTATAAATAATACATGTTGTCTCATAATTTCGAAAAATTACTGAACGGCGATATACAGACTCGTTGGATATGGCGGTCAGTGTACTGTTCTTCCGTATAACGGTGAGTTAGCAGTGGTTAAAGCGCTTGCTTAATAATGGTTGGTTCGTGGTCTGCGGTTCAAATCTCCGTGGAGGATAGGATTTTTATAAATTGTTTTTGATCGTAAGAGTCACGACTGGGCCGTCAGTTATTCGGATTGAATGTTAAACTGTAGATATCACAAAGTTAGGGGTGCAGTGCGAGACAAATCGTAGGTAATCTTGCAATGCAGTAGGTGTACACTTTCTTACGTTATATTGCTCCGTCAGGGGTGATTCGCAGTCAGTGTGTGTGATCTGCAGTAGTAATACTATAATGCGGAAGTAAGTCTTTTGTTGCGTTTGCCTATGCCTATACCAATATTGACGGAATTCGACAAGAAAATCGGTAGGGAGGGCACAGGACATTTGTTTTCGGTATGATTAACAGCTGTAGTTACGAAATATTGAGAACTTATAGATTGGTGACAGAGAGACGGATGTGTGTGTTTGTATTGTTACGTCGCTTGCTCAAGCTATGCTTCTCGCGCATTATGTTAGTGTATAATTTGTTAATAAATTTCGTTTAGAGAAAAAACGTATTATTTAGTGTAGATGTCGATTTTCTCTGTCCTATTACTTTGTGTCTGCTTAAATGTTTCTGGCACCAGTTTATTTTGCCTTCTTTTTGACATGCCTTGCGGGCGAAAACTGGCCTAAGCTGTAGCTCCAGCAGAGCACGAGCAGCTTAAGTTATTAGAACCCAAGAATCGAATGTTCATACTGAAGAAAGAAGAAAAAACCAAGGTGAAATAAAGCTGACCTTAGTTAACACCTCCACCCCTGACCTTCGTTTGTTTTTCTCTTTTTAAATTTTTTGGAAATTGATTCTCTTCAAGAGACACGTTCGATGGTAGAATAATATACTGATGGCTTTCTTGCCATATTATGGCGACTCGTTGTCGTTTCTGACCAATCCTTCGTTACCAACAACTTTCTTTATTCAATTCTGGCAAAAATTTCTTAATCAACGCGTACCAAGTCGCGGGTATCGGCTAGTATATTCTAATTTCTGTCTTCCTCTGCACTTTTACCCTCGACTGTTCCCTCCGTAACAAGTTAACCAATCCAGCATGTCGCAAAATATGACCTACAAGCCTGTCTCTTATTTCTGTAAGGTGCTTCCACAAACTTCTTTCCTCAACCATCATTTCCAAAACTCGTACATTTCGTACTGTGTCTGTCAACTTAATTTTTAGCATTCTTCTGTAGCACCAAATATTAAATGCTTCAATTTTCTTTCTTTCTGATATTCCTAAAATCTATGCTTCACTACGTTAAAGTGCTGTGCTCCTCACATAACGTTTCAAAAAGTTCTTTCTAAGTCCTAGATCAATATTTGAAACTAAAAGGTTCCTCTTTTTCATGAAAGCTCCTTTTGCTAGCGCTATTCTGCTTTTAACATCATTCCTGCTTCGGCCATCGGTTGTAATTTTGCTTCCCAAGTAACAGAATTCTCTTACTTCTCATATTGCATCCGATCCTATTTTTATATTTAATCTACTAGTATTGGTATCATTTCTGCTACATTTCATCACTTTTTTATTTTTTTATTTAATTTAGTCCAAAATCTTCCTTCGGCACTTTTGTAATGCCATTCAGTAACTTCTCAATATCCTCAGCCCTTTCAGCTAACGAGACAATGTGATCAGAAAATCGTAGCATACGGTTTCTTTTCTCTTCGAACACTTATGCCACATTCAAATTTTTCTTTTACTTCCTTTATTACTTCCTCTACATAGAAGTTGTATGTTAACGGGGATTGACGACTACCTTGTCTCACCCCCTTTTTACCTGAGGCATCTCTCATGATAACAGTCACTAATATTATTATTAACTGTACTGGTTGCAGTAATGAAGACTGAATTTTTAAATACCTGTCTAACTTTTAACAAAACTGTTTCAGAACGTAATAATCTAAGTAAATTATAGTAACAGTTTATAGTGCCATATAAACTTTGCTGAAATAATTATTATGTTTATGATGTACGATGTTAGAGGAATTAATTTTTTTGTCTTTGACATATTGGTTTTAATTGAAACCCCCCTTCATTTGTTGCAGAATCACTTCAGTGATTAAGCAGGGGTTTTTGGATTCTCCATCTGTTAATAATTTAAGGGTATAATCAGGCTTCTATTTTTCTTTGAGGAATCTTAATTAGAAACCTACCAGGATTCATTTAAGTAGACCTAATCTTATCCTACACTGTATATCCGTTTCAGGAGAAATAATTTTTTGGATCGACTTTAAGAATGATTTCGTGTCAGAGGATGCAACCTGTAAAAATTCTTACCCGGACATTATTATTGTTTCCCACTTTTGCCTCCACGCAAGTGTGTTTACGGACGTTCATCTAAAGCAGGGGTCACCAAACTTTTTATCCCGTCGACCCCTTCGTGGAATATTTGCCTTCTTATCGACCCCCAGATTAAGTATTAAATGAAACATTAAATAATTTTTGGCATTTCTGATGCTAAGCAAAAAGGAGACATGCATAACAACACATATAGTTCCTATTTCTTATAAAATCTACCCAATAATATCTACTGAAAAAGGAAATATTTTACATTGTTATTACAATCTTAAAAAGTAGTAAGAAAATTATGGATAGATGGAATAAATTTCAAGTAAAGGTCTGCCAAATAGAACGGATGGTTCTTGCATTGTTTTAACTCGTTACATAGCAATGGATCCACATTCCTAAGTAACTCTTCAGATGAGTCATACAAGTCAACACGCCTTTGCAAAAGTAATTGGTTGAAAGGCCAATCATTTTCTTCACATAACATCGAAAACAGTCAGGAATTCAGAGGATGAGCATTATTTTTATTAATTGACCTGATTTTTATTGAAATATTCCCCATTTTTCCTAAACAGTTTAATTAATCTTCTTTAATGTTAATCCACCCCCTTTCGACCCCAGTGCAAAAATCGACCCCTGGAGAACTCAAGGGGTCGATATCGACCACTTTGGGGAATCCTGATCTAAAGTAACTCTCTTCCGCATAGATTGATTCGTTTTAGTCAAGATAAAGTGACCATGCCGACAGTTAATTGATTTTTCTTTTTAAAAAACTGGTTGATATGACCTTACCAATCGCTGATGGTAGAATAATTATGGCAAATATTTACACAATTATTGCAGTGTACTTAAATCATCCTACCTTTAGCATGTTCTGACTTCTGCGATCTTCATCGATAAAGTGAAACCTGCGTAATGTTAAGACATTATCTCTGGATCTCCAAGAAGTCCAAACCCAAACCACAGAGATAGCGGTGATCCTCATTGACTCCCGCGCACCTATACCAGCACTTACCTGCAACAGAGACACTACCAGCAGCCGAATTATTCAGTGCAGACGTTGGCTAGACCAACAGGTGACAGAGTAATGGAAGTTATTCTACAGTGGGTTCTCAGTGAGGCCTGTGTTGAAGGAAATGAAAGAACGTACTTCTTAGCTAAACTGGCTTCCTTCCATCTTGCAGTCTGGTAACATTATTATCAAAATCATTGTGAGAAACTTCGTTAGAACCCAACTAATCTCAGCTCCACTGAGAAAATGCTGGGAACCACATTTGTCAAATCTGATTAATTATAAACTTCCTCGTGAAATGTCTTATCTGTTTGTATATCAGTATCTATCAGCCTGCCCTCATACACTGTATATAAATACTTTATCCTCATGATTTTACAGTGTGCAGATATGACACTTTGAACACCCACATCAGTAATACGGCCCAGCTCTAAGGACAGTCGTGACTACGTTCGAACCATCTCTACTGGTCAGCGCGACACCGAGTAACCTGGTGGGCGTTGGCTGGAATAAGAAAAAATTTATTTCACAGTTCCACGTGGTGAAGGCGGTAGGCCTTTTATATAGTGTTTAATCATTATAAAGTAAATTGGAGGGTCTACATATCACAGGCGTTATACATATCTAAGTTTCCTGCGATCATTACTGGACCTAATTAGGTTACCTAAAACGATATTTCAAGCAACTTAGAATGCACTTGATCTCACAAAGTACTGGTCGAAATGGGTGCAATATGTTTAAATTGTACAAGACTTAACCTCTTATATAATGTTTCTGACACGGGAATAATAATAAAATGTCTCCATACGCTACTCATGTAATTTGCTCCGGAAATCTACTAGAAAGGACATGGCTGAAATAAACCATACAATATAATGTCTGACAGTAAATCCATCAGATCCCTTGGAAAAATATTGGATAACGTTTGCTATAAAATGGTTTTATTTTTGCTATATTTGCATAAACGTTACCACTGGAATATAAGCAATGTTCATTTTCTAAGACTCAATTTTAGCATATATCCAGAATACAATCATGGTTGTTCTTGATGGAAACACAATTTTGCTCCATTTTTCTCAGTGACTTCATCGAGTAGTATTGGAATTAATATAAAAAAGGAGTAAAGTAATTTTTACAGGCCAAATTAGACATAACTATAATTCATGGTTAAGCCATCGAATTAGGAATGTTTTAAATTCCACGAGAATGAGCTAAGTGTTTGTATCTTGTTTTAGTGCAGCATTAGTTATTAGCACAGTAATATGTATTTGTAGACTTTGTTGGTATCTATTAAGACATTCTTTGACAATTGAGTTCAAGGATACCATAATAACATTGTTGTGAAGATATTGTTTTTGTTTTTTAGTTTCCATCAATAGATGATATTATTTCAGTATGTTTCAAGTATTTTTGTTGTTGTGCAGAGGGAGATGATGAAATTTTAAATTATGGAACTTTCTTTTAACTCCAAGTGTACCTGACTGAAGTTTATAGAGATCAGTGTGGGCTTCGTATCAGATTTCTTGTATCAGAGGTCGACAATTTTTTCAAAGAATTTTCTTCAGTCATTGCTTATTACAGTGGAAATATAATAAGGAATTAAGTATCCTCTCAATGTTGAAGTCCTGATCTTTGTGAGATATGATATTATCTTCAGTCTATCCTCTTCCAAAAAAAATAAATAAAAAAAGCTGAAATAAGAGAGTTAAGGAGCGTAAAAAAATTTCAGGCATAAGAAACGTGACGCTTTAATTAATACTTGTCCCCGCTTTTGAAATGAAAAAAGTGCGAGACAAAGATTGCTCTCTGAGCCGTGCCTTAATCTTCGTCGCCCCATTTTCTCCCACTCCACAGACTGGTCTCATTAAGTTCTTGTTGAGGCCTTAACCGGGTCTCTGCTAGAGGCCCAACACACGGAGCGGCACACACAAATTCTGAACACGTTCTATTTCCGCGTCTTGCCGTTCCAAAACAGAGAGACAGAAATTGGTCCTTGAGAAGAATCGCTATAGGGGTTTTTGTTTTTTACCAAAAACGCAAACGCATGACCCGCCAATGTGGCTCAGTGCGCTAATGCGCCGCGTAATGGATTTCGGAGGTATAGCGTGGACGGATCGAGTTTTGATCTCCACATACCTCCTTTGCTGAATGCGGTTTTTAGGCGGTTTTCCGCAGTCTCGAAGGCGAATATCGGGTCCTTCTCTGATCTGCACCTCATAAACTACACGTTCCAAAAATAAACAAACGCAGACAGATTGCAACTTAGCTTTCCTACCCGGGGGGCGTCAGGATCAGCGACGAGCCTGCCAAATCCCAACACGACGCATCCTGGAAACAGCCGACTCTGCAGTAGAGGGGTAAACGCATGGAACGAGGAAAGGAGAAGAAGAGATAAATACAAATACATGATCGTCTTCAAATGCTATCTCATGTTAAAATTGGCCAGAAAAATTTATGGCGTGAGTAAAAATGTTCAAGACCAAGAATTAACAGTGACCTGAGTAGCAGTTCTTTTGATTATGATGATTACGTGTAGTCGTTGTAAAAGATTAATTTTACGTTTGATTTTCTTTGTTGGGGCCAATAAGTGTCACTTTAACATGAACTACTTGATTACTCAGGCATCTTAGTGTGAAGCCCCACCATTGCTGGATCAAAAATTGGTACTCTGGAGCATTCAGTCCTGCGGTACATACGTTTGTGTTCCCATCTGTGAAACTTGTATTTTAGGTTATATACTTACGATAATTGTACGTAGTTTATGAGGCAAGGATTCCGGGAAACCTCGTAAAAACCTAAGGGGTGGGGGGGGGGAGGGAGCGTTACTCAAAAGATATCCCGTTGAATCTCTCAGATTTAGTATAGTGGCCACTAAACGAGGTTATTCCGTATTTTTATAAAAATACTGTGGACCCTTGTAATACGCATTTAATAATGACAATTTGCTCCCAATGGTATTCCATTTCCTCCCGTAATGTGAGGAAAAATATTTTCAATGATAAAAATTTTGTTTATTTTAAATGATTTACTTACATTGTGACTGCTGCTAAATTTTGCAGATAAGTTACCATAAGTCAATTTTAACATCCATTGACATTTGCAGGCTTGTTTTTTGCGTTTTTCCCAACCAGTGTGTTATTACTCAGATTTCAGAACATCATTTGTGCAAACCTCGTACATTAATTGCTTAAATATTTTAATGTATTCTGAATATATAAGATCTAGTATGAAGTAATCGAAAGTAGTATAAAACGTAAGGTATGTCTGAATTAGCTATTTTTAGTTTTAGTTGAATATTAAAATCGTTGTACCTATAGGAATATAATTATGCATTTGGGATTTATTATGAACCTTTTACCATAGTAATAATATAATATGAATAAATCTTAACTTCAAGAAAGACACGAGTGATTCCAGTTTGTTTTATAGCTAAACATACTAAGTCAGACAAATAGAAACACAAAATGTATGGCATCAGTTTTAAGTTAATTGAGAGAACAAATTGAATCATATGCAGTAACTCCCATTTTTAAGTCTTTTCTTAGTAATATTTTCAAGAAAAATATAATGTAAATCATAGTACAACAAGTATGTACAGTAACGGTGTAGGTACTTATAAATTCTCGCTGAAATTTGCAGTTTAGGGGCAAGTAAAATTCAAATACCTCAGCGTAAAATTTATATCTGAGAGAATATTTCAAGCCCGCATGAGTTCGTAATTAAAATTATTAATTAAAGAGCTGTATAAATACACTCCTTCTGAAAGATTTTGGTTGCTTGCATTTGCTCTCAGTTGGTGTTTGGCGGTGTACACAGCACCGCAGGGGCTGGACGCGTGCCCTATCGGCAGCAAACATCGCCGGCCCGAGGTGCTCCACGGTGTAAGGGGCGAGGCTTCAGTCAAAAGCCAGGACGCAGAGCCGCAGAAAAGTGATTCGCACACTGTAAGTCTAACCGAAATCAATGCTCTCTCAAACTTGATCATATTCTTGGCTTATTAGTGGTATTGGTGAAAACTGAAAATAAACAACTTGGCATTCATAATTCATTCTGAATTTGCCGTCCGTATAAAACCTTAGTGACGTAATCGGCTGTTATCTTTAAAAACAATAGACTTTTAGAACCAAATAACCAAGCGTGTGAATCTGTGCTGTCGCGGAAATGACTTCCAGAGTTACTACATTATTTATTCAGGATGAATGAGTTAAACCTACTACTACACAGTGACTGGCCTGAAACGGATTCTCTAAGTTACATAAGTATTATTTACAATGTATTGATTATAAATGGTTAATTAGACCAGATAAAGCTTATGAAATAATATAGATATCAAATGACGATGAAGTCCTAATAACTTGGCCCTTTATGACGGACCTATGTGCGATTTTGTTACAGTTTCATTTCATCATTAATATACCTTTTGTCAATAGCTCAGAAAGATCCTACTGCTAACCGATTAAATTATTTTGTAATAATCATTTGATGTTTTGATGTTAATTAGCTTTTGTAAATACCTTTTGTTCTAAATTCCAGTATGTGTTAGGTTTTCTGTTACAACAATTACAGTTGCAAAAAGAAGATCACAAATGTATTTCTTCGATTTTAATCACATTTTTCACAGCAGTTCCTAATCATTAGTTATAATTTGTGTAAAACTGCACGTTTTGACCTCGAACATTCTTGCCTAAAACTTTCAGACCAAACCGGATCTGCAGAGATCGGATGGTTTTTATTATTACTGTTGTGGCTTTACTCCTCGTGACATCGAGGTCATTAGAGTCTGGAAGTGACTGAGGATAAAGAACGGGAAGGAATTCTGCCATCGACTTTTTGAAGGAAGCATCCAGGCATTCGCCTGAAGTGATTTTGTGAAGCCATGGAAAACCCAAATCTGGATGCCCGGATGCGGATTCGAACCGACGTCCTCCCGAATGCGAGATCAGGGCGTTACTACTCACTCACCAGGCTCAGTGGAACGGAAGGGGGGTAGTATTCTGTAACGCGTATTTGGTACGGAAACTGATAGCTTGCGTGATCGATTATATTTTTTAAGGTAATCTTTGACTGCTAGTAGCGGAAAGTGTGTCTAAATTCAACAAGCAGTGGTGATCTTATGACTAACTATTTCTTTGGAGGTATATTCGCTTTGTGGCATAAAAATTTAGTAGTAGCGAGAATTTTTTATATTCACTATTGTTACGTGTTTTGTTAAAATGTTATTTTTATCTGGAATATCAGTTGGACCTTTTCTTTTAGGGTTAAAGCAGTAAGCATTCTACGGTATCGTCCTGGATTTTCATACGCTATTTTCTTATTTTTGTAAGTAAACTAGTTCGCTGCTTCTTAAAAGTAAGTTATAAACAAAGGGCTGATGCAATTTACATTATTTATTTGATACATAATCAAACATACAAACCAATACATGTAAAGATGCTGTACGTATGGTAAACGTTGCAATAAAAGAAACAAGCGAAATTTGAGTTCCTGAACGTCGATGAAGTCTGTTTCAGCGACATTAAGCACGGAAATTCATATATGGCGACGTTCCAAAATTCACTTGTTGCGCTAGATGTTGTAAATTACTTTAAGTGTTTTTGTCTGCAAGATATCAAGTCAGATAATATTATGAGTACCCAGCAGATTAATTGTGTGTTATTGAACTAGTTAAAACTAAATTTATAGGAAGTATTATCCAGAATTTGATTTATTCATTGCTTTGATGGCGCTAGAGATTGTTCAGAATTGACTATCCACACGAGCATTACAACAGAATTCGTCCAAAAACAAATTAAAAAATATATTAAAATTAAAAACAGATACCGTTAAAAAAATCTAAATATGTAATCATACTGAAATCTAGATCACCAACGCAGTCTGAAATCAGTAAGTGCTTTCAGATATCCAAAAAAGATATACTCATATTCATATGAAGGTATTATTTTCCCCCCTTTTTCAAGTATTAATGAAAATTGTTATTATTTTTTTATTCACTGTTGCAGCGGTCCAATCCTAAATGTCTCCAAACTCATAGCCTATAAAATTGTATTAATTTACAAAAAATACTGTTATTTTGAATGTTCAGAATTGTATCAGGTATTTTCAAATATTCCATAATGACGGAAAAAATCCATAAAAATACATACCTCATCCTCCACATGTAGGCTTTATCAATCACAGATTTTTGCGTTTACTCTTAATAGAATCACATTTAGCAGATTTTCTGTTGCCAGTCCTGCTTGTTGAAGGTAAAACCGAGTTGTTGTCATTAAATTCCGCCTAAGTGTGAGTCTAGCCTCACAAATTAAGGATACCGTTCTCCGATGACGTTGATAGATATGAATGTATTCGGCAAAACAGCAGTCGCTTGCCTCAGAAATAAATGTTTAATATATTTTAAGTTACGTATTGGAAATCGCTGCAATGCCTATCCAACGTCGGATAGTACCTACACATGTATTCTGAATTAAGAATACCTTAGGTGAAACAGTTTTAATATGCAAAAAAAGTTTCTTGTTTCACCCGTAACCTACAAAATACGCTACGTCGATGTATTTTCATTATAAATGCAGAATGTTATCGGTATTACAGATGAAACTTAAGATCCTGGAAAATAACGGTTTTTAGTTAGATTCACCAGCAAAATAGTCTAAAACTGAGAAGTGTTAGAGCCATTCACATCTTTATTTTATAGTGGTAAAATCTAATTACATTTTTTTGTCCTCTGTGTAATTAGCCAGGGCAGTAGAAAATATATTTTTCTCCATCACTTTTATTTTTGTGTGATCTCTCCAAAATTATACTATACCTTAAATACATTATTCGGTTTTAGGTTTGCAGAATACATAACATCTGTAAATTTAAAATCTAAAGCTTATTCCACTCACGAGGAAAAAGTGTGTGCAAATGAACATGCGGCAACACAAGGGTTCCGTTTCCCTTCGAGCTCGAAACCCTAAAAGAGTAATGTAATAAACGGAGTTCACCAATGTTATTACATTATATGTAAGTAATTATAATAATTTATGGCAAGTTCGGTTACACTCATAGGAAATACAAAGAAAAGGCGGTATTTCTGAAAACAGTTTTGTCAAATAGGGATACAAATACTTTTGATTGAATGTTATTGCAACTGATCACTATCAAATTACGAAACAAGTTTTTTTTTATTATAAATATAATTTTATTTCTGAATCGCCCATTGGCTATATTGACAGCGTATTCACAATCGGTTCTTCACTATGGTTACAGTGCAGTAGGTACTAAAGACTATACATAAAATTGGTTGTTTGAGTCTAGATTGTATGAGAGATACTGAAGAGAAATGGAATTTATGTAGACATTTATATGGGAATACATTTATCACTGTGACTGTTATTTTATCGTGCGTGAAATTTTAAATGCATGGGTGGGTACAGGAATCACAAATCTGTCATCTCTTGATATGAATGGTCGATTTAAACATCTGCGCATAACTCTAACGGTTCCTGATGTTACAAAAAATTAATTCTCTAGAAATATGTTCGTCTTTATGATCATAGTGGAAAATTTAATGTTATTTGTTTGTAAACATATAATTTACGAAAGAAAACATTGCGACAAGATCACTTATTTCTGCCGCCAATTTTAAAAAACTAATAAAGCCAGTTCACCAATAAACTTTTCAAGTTATTTCTTATATCAGCACAAAGTTGGGGTCGCATGAAATTTCTGAATTATTAAACCGGTAGCGTCGTATGTCTTAAGTTGTTCAGAATTGCTTAGAAATTTTTTATGGCTTTGGTAAATTCTGAGATAAGTGTATTTTGGCATTATCTGTTATAATGTATATCGTACACATTTTCGTAGTTAATTCACGATGCATTAACGAAAAAAAATTAAACCAATGAGACTGTGATTTTGATATTTGATTCCCATGAATCAGTATCTAAGGCTAAGACTTTGAAGACTGTAGTTACATATTAGCCTGTAAGCGAGAGTAAATTTTTGGGAGTTAAGGACTTAAAGATTTGTGTTTATGGAATAATTCATAATGTTTGGGAAGCAGTGACATGGCTTTACGGAATTAACATAGTGCAGTAATACAAATTTTTAGTTGTAGATCTTGATGCCTTCCTGAAATTAGTTTCCACATCTTTCGGCTCCTCAATAATTACAATTACTCAACACTACAACATTTATGGCATATATGACCGGTAATATCATAACAACAACGTAATCACTTAAATTGAGTGGGATGTTGGATTAGTGGTTAAGGCGTCTGACTGGAGATCGAAAGGTCTCCTGTTCGAATCTCTGCCTCGATAGGGATTTTCAAAGGTCCTTAACCCGACCTTCACTTCTAACACGGCTTGTTGTGTGATATTAAGTAGGCTAGAACCCTTCCGTGGTTCAAATTATGCATAAATCTGTAGGTTCCCTATACCCAGTATGATTACGGTATTAAGGCGGCTACGATAGGGATAGAATGCGTAACCAATGAAAACTCCGTTTTTTTTTAACTGCTTAACGTTTCTTTAGAGACGGGAAAGGATGGGGGGCAAGGAATGGGAAGAAATTCGGCCATGGCCTTTTGAAGGAAGCATCCCGGCATTTGCCTGGTTATCTTTTGAAACGATGTAATTTCTTTCAAAACATAAAAATATTATGTCTCATGTACTGTTATGCAAGTGAAAGCTTCGTTTTGAAGAATAAATTGCTTTAGGATTGGTACCCTATTGAAAAAAATGTCCTCTTAAACTGCATGCAATCATGATGACTGTAATTATCATCAAACGACAGCACCTTAGTTTAAAACTGAGATGTGAATGAATAAGCAAAAATAAAGGAACTTCTACTGTCTCAGCAACAGCAGAAAATGATACGTTGGACTCTTTATTTCCAGTATTTTACAGTACACAAATGCCAACAAACAAAATCCAACTCTACAAATAATTTACTATACCTCCAAAGAGTCTCTCACATTCTCCATCAGAGATAGTCACCCTACTAAGCTTATACATGTTATATAACACAACTATAGGTTTTTCATGAGTTATAAAAGCGACTTCACACAGATTTAGAAATGGAGCAACAAGAACGATTCTTTTGCAGCAGCAGACTTTGTCTCATTATAACGCTAAAGCGTTGCTGCTTGACGAAGCACAATAGAATGAATGTAATGCGGACATCTGTCTTTGGCCTCACCGTTCAACAAACCGTAAAACGTGCACCTAATTCCAAAAAGGGAAGTGCGTTTCCGACAAGAGATGTGTGCACTGAAACGTTGTTTCATAAATGTGTGTTTTTGTTTCTCAAAAGGCAGTAGACGAGTTAGCGATTAATATTGTGTGGATCAAGTTAACTAAAATCTGAGATTCAGATATTTCCGAGATTTTCCTAAAGAAAGTATCATCATTCTTTAAAATAAGTGACAAAACTGTGTAGTAATTTATTCTGTCTCGCTGTATTGTCAAATCCTCCGTAATTTAAAATGGCCAAAAGAGCAAGACAATTTCGTAAGAAATCAGTGTCCATTTATTGCTGCAGTAGAACTCTAATTGAATTTTCGGTTGTGAGCTATATATCGATATCAAATCAAAATTCAACCGGAGAAAATAAAGGATTGTAGAAATACACCTTTTTATGGATACATTGGGTATTGGGGAGGAAGGGGATTGGAGAAGGGGAAATTGAAGTATCAAAAATATACAGACGGTCAAGGCAGACCTTTCCACAAATTCATTTATCTTAATATTAACTTCCTCATTTGTTTAACTCATAATCTTATTTAATACCGCTTAATATTAGTAAAACTGTAATTGTATTGAAATTAAAAGCTGATGTAGATTTGGAATATCCAAAATTCTAAGAGTTCTGCTTTAAAATTTTTTCATTAGGTCCACTGCCGATGAATGATGGTCTTTTAACTCATCTTATTAGAAAATATTTACCACTGAAGCAAACAACTAAGACTTATATCAATTAAACTTATCCTCTACTATATTATACCAAAGTAAGTATAAATTTGGTATTCTGCGCTAAAGTCACTTATAAACTTGAACAGGCTTTCGTTAAAGTTCTTTGATTGAAGTGTGCATTTGTTATAACCATAAAATACATGATTTCACACCATTATAGCTTTCTATTATGAATTAAATGGGTTCTATAATCATGAAACGTAATGCAAAACACATTTTCACTGTCGTAATACGCAGATTTTGGCCTTATGTTCGTATTATAAGCAATATTTTTTAATATTATTTGAGGGGTTTTGTGCCTTATACTCAAAGTAAAGAAAAATATCCAGTAATTTCTGTCAGCTTTATGCTAAAATAACGTTTACTACATGAAAATAATTATCAATGTCTTTTTAAAGGCCCAACCGAGGCTCTCAAGTCGTATTCGGATCTTAAATGACTAATGTTACAAGAAAATGCAGTTTGTCTTTCTGGCTGTTAAGTAAACTTTACGCTCGGATTCCAGATAAGCAGGAGTTCCACAAAAAAGTAAAAGACGGAAAGCTTTTAAGCTTCCTAATTTATTCGGTGGACTATTTCTTTTAGAAGAAAAATTCCTACCGTATTTGTAAGATGCCGTAGTAAACAGTAGGAACAGGGTAAAGGATAGTCGCAATAAATAAACTAAAACTGGAGTCTATGTAATAACCTTAATGATTGTAATTGATACGTTGCAAACAAGTTTTTGTACTAAATAAATTTTTTACTATGTATTTTATCTCCTTACATTTTGACAAAATGTAAAATGTTAATAGTTCATTTTACATGTTTGACTGAATGAAATGGAAGAAGCGTGTAATGATATACACAATCAAATCAAAATACTAACATATTTCTATACTCGTCTCAGCTTTTTCTATATTATAATAGCTCTATAAATATTACAGCGTGGCTAGCAACCAAAAGAAAAATTTTGATCAGACTATTTAGCGTCTTGATTTAAATTTACAGTTGCGACTCAACATCGTATTTTATCCTATTATTATTAATTTATTATTATTAATACAAATTTTCCAACCTATAAAATTCTCACATATACCTAATGACCCTTTATGCCAAAAATATCACCGCTCATCAGTGGTTGAGGAAACCATAAGTAACGGAAATCTGGATGGCTGGATCGGAAATCGATACCCTAATTCCTGGCTTGAACGTTACCACTCACCCACCAGGCTCGGAGACAGTTCGAGGAAATTATTAATCTTAATGGCATTAAGAGAGTAGTGGGAAGCTGATACAAAAGAGTAATTTTAATTGCCTATTTTCATCTCAAAATCAACAACGCGGTAAGACGTATAACTGAAAAATTTCTTTCTCATATTAGTGCTTTATAAATGTTTTAAAGAGATCATTTTAACTTTCTTGTTAGGATTCTAAAAAATTATAATGTAAACTTTATAAAGAAAGCTAAATATATTTGTGAAGTCACAATACAAAATTGTTAATGAATACAAAATATCTGGCTTTTCACAGGTTAACTATTTTAAAAGAAAATTGTCAGTCACTTAAAAAATATTTACATAATATAGAAGTAATTACAGAATTTATTTTAATCACTACCTGAGTGACACTGCATGAAAGTTATTGCCCATAAAACAATAAGAAATTTCATTATTATTATTAATATAATTGCGATGGAGCTAACGCTCCGGTGGAAATTCCCTAGCCATCTAATTCCCCCCTTTTATATATTTTTTTAAATTTTCTTTTATATTGCAGTGTTAAATTCCTCCCCCATTCACTTTTCCGATTTACAAATTTTAAATTCCTTAAGCGTTTTTGGTAAAATATTCATAACTTAAATTGGTAATATGTTCCAATCCCTGACTCCCTTGCCAACAAAAGAAAACTTTCCCACTCCCGTATGCATGAAATAGAGCGCCAGCGGCGGTAATGATCGCCTTTACCCTTCCATACACCATTCATAATTCTTTTACCAATATCCCTCCAAGCGCCATCACCTGTACCTTCCTTCTTCCAATGACTCCAATCCAGCTGCTTTATTTTATCAGTTACTGAGTTAATTTGAATGAAAAGTCAGTTGCTTACATGCCCACCAACATAAATTTGAATATCATGAAATGAAACTTCCTTAATCCAAAGTCACAGGTTAAAACCTAAAAACGGCATTGAGAAATAGATGCTGGCTTTTATCACAGAATAAACAAATGTAATAATGCAGTTTCATAAAACTTTTGCTTCTTTCATACGATAAGTTTAAAGGAGTTTCAGCCAATATGAAATTTGCAGTTGGAATTTCATGATGGTCGTTATTTGCAAAGGTCGTGAGAGTTAACTACACTACACTAAATACATTAAAAATTTCCCTGAGGAAAATCACCTAATCCAACGCACGTTTAAGTTGATAGTTCTCTTCCGTCCGTTCTACTGTGAGCAAGCCCCAAATAACGCACCGTCGCCAAAATAACTGTAGAACCTAAACCGAACCAGCCAATAGCAAAGTCTCTTAAAAAGAAATATTAAAACGGTATAAACCCAATAAAATGTTAAAGACAAACGTAATGTAGCAAATCCTTCTTGAAAAATTATGGTTTTGTGGCTAAACTCTTTCTTACTGTGCACTGCTCATTAAAGCAATTAATATCACAATTGACGTTTAATATCGTGTTAATTGGTCCATGCGGTGGTCATAGCACTGATTCAAAAAGATATTAATCGTAAATCAAGTACCATAATGAATACTGCTGAACGAAAATATTTGAAATAATTTTAAATTATATACCCAAATTTGAAGAAAGGACTGCATAAAATTACTGGTACCATTAATTCCCATACAAATACTTTTCTTGGTTCAAGTCGTAGTCATGGTTCCTATACACCATATTTTCTAGGCAGGCATTCCTTGTAGCACATCAAACACGCTTATTGATGGCTTATATAAGTAATTAAATACCTTTACACGCATCGAATTAAATCAGTTCTTATTATTCCGTACACTTATTTTTAGGTTATTTTTGTTTCTTATTTACTTCGATTCAAGGACGATTTCTAGTCATTCACCTAATTCTTTGATTCCAAGTAAACCTGTTTAACTTAGGAGTTGGTCGAATTAAACATTTTGAAACTGATGTGATGGTCCACTTAAAATAGAATAAATGTTTGATATTAAGTATATCAACAGCAAAATTGAGAAAAATGGCTATGAGACATGCACATTAATGTCAGTAACCAACAACTGTAAATTCTGTTTCAGTTGTCATGACGCTGAATACATTCTTGAGTAGCATGAATCCTGACGATGTTAGAAGTTCATCAGATGTAATCAATTACTATAGTACTTAGGTGGTCTGTTTACTTTTCTCTGGTTTCTTTAGTTACTAAATGATTGCCTGGCAAAAAAGACCGAAAATAAATTAAAAAAAAAACGAATGTGGGTGAGCCGATCCTCTCACGCTTAGAGTTCGGTACTAAAAAGGAGTCACTTCGCTCAAAAATGAATACCTGATGCATTTTTT